>QCXZ01000041.1:16822902-17422902 GCA_025024175.1 Rhyzopertha dominica | reverse complement strand
TAGTTCAATGGTTGTACAGCATTTAATGCTCTTAGAGCTGCAGTCAGCTTCGAAATATGGTTTGGTTTAATACTTATAGAGCTTTACAGACAGGTGTAAACCAGCAATTAGGTAATGCATTTCGTAATTATAAATTAGAATGACCTATATTAATATTCCGATATAGGATGCAGATTTCTGGTGGCATTTCTTAGGTCAATATACACGTCTACATGGCAGCCAGTACCACTAGGCCTTATTTTCATTAATTGGGAAATGTACACAGTTTTTATTAGCATCAGTAAATTGAACTCAAAAAATACCTTTAACGCAATTTTTGATCAATTTTTTCAACCTGATACTGAAATAATTGAAAAAAGACTTTTTGTACGGCATCTTCGGATGCCTCTAACATCTTTAGGATGCACTTCCAAAGGAACTTTTACCTATATTAACTTTTTAACATAAAGAATCATTGCCAGTAATATGCAGGCTAATCAAAATACATGCACTCCGGTCTCCTTGAGTAGCTAGTAAAACCTGCAGGATAACTTCATGCTCACAAGAGTATATTTCTTAGCATCACAGATATTTTGATGCTTAATGCTTCATTATAAACATTAACATATATATCGCTAGCTTAGTACCAACGAGACTGAAAATAGACAGATGATCATAGAAAACTTAGGTTCGAAATAAAGGCGAAATAGGTAGAAAATATTAATAAGTTTAAACTATGCATATGGGAATATATAGGCTTCTTAGAGCTTGAACCTTGACATTTAAGAATAAATAGGGGTAAGTTCGAAAGAGAATGGCTATGATTAAAGCTAACTGTAAAATTTCTAACAGTAGAAAATAAACAGCACCATATTAGCAATGTTGCAACCTCAACTTCAAACTTATACCGGACAGTAACAGATCTTGGCATATTTTACAAATCAGTAGTAGTCGTCAATTCTCTCTCAATTTGTAATAGCGTTCGATTAACCCAAAATTTACGGTTCTCCAGATATTTCAACATTTATCTGTCGGTGATTCCTTAATCTAGTTGACTTTGTTTACTGTGAACAGGGAAAGCAATGCTCATTTTCAATTCAACAAACCAAAGCAATTAGAAAAACATAAAAAAAAATCATCAATAAAGATTTAATTTAAAAAGTAATATTCAAAATTCTGTCAATCACTCCTCACGTCTTACAGCAGATATTCACACACATTTTGTAACATTTCTTGCGCTACATTGGTAAATGCGGTTCTTATTGTGTTTTTGATGCCGGTAATTCAATGTGATATGGATGATACTGATGAGGTTTGAGTATTCGTTTTAGTTGGCTTGGTATGAAGTATAAAAACGATGTTTTGTAAGCAGGGTCTCAAATCACGCCCATGCCAACATTTTTTGTTATTTTTAATTTAAAGAGTGTTTTTAAGATATTTCACAACCATGTTTCGGTATATGCTAAAAATAAAGTATAATCTGGTAGAAAAGAGCACATGTGATAGCTCTGTGGCTTTTCAATTCCCAGTCCATGCGATACTATATTCGCAGATATCAGATTTTTCATAATATTCAGGATGGTTTATATAGAAAAACCGTTTCTTTATTAAAAAAAGCTATAAATGCAATGCCAGGATAAGAATGACTGAGAACTTTAAAAGTTAATCTGCCCGTTTTTAACATTGTAATAGATAGGTCAATAATTTCTTAGTGTGGTTAAATTATCCTTTCAGAATGGGCTGACATTGATTATTCGAAGAAGAGCACTTTAATTTAAGCGGATATGTTAACACCCATAACTGTAGAAGTCGGACTGGCTAATGGCTAATATTGTTGATAAAGAAAATGCATCCACAAAAAGTCAATTTTTGTTGTGGATTTTGGACTGGCTAAGCTATTGGACCGTATTTATTTGAAAACCAAGCAGGAACTCCTTATCATGTTTCTGTGATTCCAGCGGGATGAAGCATACTGTCAAACGGCAATGGAAGCCATCTAGTTGTTGCAAGAGAGATTTCAAAAGCACTGTGATCACTTGATGTTACGCCATGCGATTTTGAGGGAGCAAATGCAAAAATAACTTTGAATAAATAAAAAGGAGTAGTATAGCCATATCTAACATCGTGCCAAGGTTTAAAGTTTTACATTAAGTTGTTTCCAATAGTCTCATACTTTAACAGAAAGCTGTAGATATAATGTTTCTTTGACTATTTAAACAGAAGCTATAAAATTCGAATTTGAGGTATTATTTGTTTTTAGTATCACTTCTTTAGCTCATTGAGAATTTTATAGTTGTCAGATTAAAGTGTTTACCTAAATATGTATAATGAAGTTGCAATTTAGATCTATGCGTATTTTCTACATCACTGTATATTTATACTCTTCTGATTATATTATATTATTGGAGTAAGTACTTATAGAGTAAGAATTAACTGTTGATTAGCCCAAGGTTAAAATTTTTATAACGGCTAAGATGATGGGTAAGAGCCAGAATAGATGAGAAGATATAAAGCGGAGTAAATTAGTGCGGTTTGGGCAAGTCAATGATTTAGATAAGAAGATATAATTTTCACAGAGTTAGAAAATTTCTGTTAATGTATAGTATACAAATTTTAAAAATGATGATTCATTATTGAGAGAATGGAAAAGTGACATATGAAAAGAGGAACAGCGAATCAAGTGGCAAACGCATTGCACCAAATCGTTGAACAGCAATATTTTAATATCCAAACGGAGTGGTAATCGATCTGCACAATTAATATCCCGGCGAGAAATCGACAAAAGGAAGCAAGAATCAACCTCTTTCGGTCCCGAAATCAAACGATCTGTTTCAAATTAGCGGGCGAAGTGTTGCAAGCGATAGACGAAATAAACGCAACAAATATTTACGCCGGCAACATCCCCTCGGTCTTCACCCCGAATGCTGCACACAAGAGTTCCGACAGCAGAGTATCAGATAGGTGCATGTATCTCTCGCAGCGAGCGGCAGCCCTTCTTTTGTTCCGATATTGAAATGGAATCATTTGACTGTAAGTAATTTGCTTTGGTACCCTTGCTACTGTATTCCCCCGTTGTACTGCTGACAACTTATTAGTAAAGAGTTCCAGCCAGAACGTGAACGTTGGAAATGTTCCGATACGAAGATAAGAAATTGACGGAAAATTAAAGTCGTATCAGGACGCGACCCCTGAAAATAACGAATGAAATGCCGTTTAGTTTATTGGACGCATTGGGCCCCATTCAGCTTAAGTACTTTGAAGTGGTATGTTTTTATTTTTAATAACAGGTTATTCAATTTGAGCTAAAACTCATTAACGTCTATATATTTACACCCTGTATTAGACTTACTATGGAATTTTGATATAATAAATGAAACTTCAAGTTTTGTAATAAATTGAGGACACTTTTAGCTTCCATATATGAAATTATTATGTTTTGGGAATAAACGCTGTCATTAACTAAACACTAACAAAAAATTAGCGACCTAATAGCGTTTCGATTATACCTGTAATCTTTGCCAAAGAACAGAACCTCCAAAAAGTGTCTGACACAAGTTTTGGATGCAAATGAACTAATCGTCAAGTAAGCGAGGTATCGTAGAATCATCATGGTAACCTGATCAAATCTAAACCGTTCGAGTAAGAAAGAACCTACCTGCGTGAACGATTAATTATTAACGAGGGCCCAAATAAGTATCATCCACATACCTACACCAAAAATTGTGCAGAGAAACATACTATCACGGACGTTTAATAAAAGCTATAGAAAATTCTATAAATACTGATGATTGTAATAGGGATAATAAATATTATGAACTTGGGGATATTTGTATAACGCAATTTAATTTCACAGTTTTTTTTAATAGTTCGTGTTTATCTAGTTATTATGTTAACGCTGTTTCTATGACATCTCATTTCCTTGGAGATTTGTTTAGCAATTAGACATATTAATATTTTTATATATACCATTGAAAATTTATTTAAACGGACAAATACACTCAAATGCCTAGGGCGGGATTCGAACCCACAACCTCAGGGTTCAGAGTATGTACGCTATCTGCTGGACCACCAAGGCCAGTTTTTTAGGTTTTGCTCTTTGACAAAGATTACACAAAATACAATAATTTAGGATGTTGCTTCCATCCTTATAAGTTATCACTTTAAACACATTACGTGCTTAATTATGTGAACGAAAAAAGTTTTACTTTGTGAAAAATTCAAGGCTAATTAGTGGTGGTAATATAGTATGATTGGAAATTGAAAACTGATACATCTGCTGTAGTTATTAATTAATTCTTCTAAAAAAATAATTCTTAAAGTGAACTTCCACTTTATTTTTTACAATTGTAAAGCGCTTTCGGCTACATGTTAGCCATCGTCAGTACAAAAATTATTTATGAAAGGAAACTAACAGTTTGAAAAAGTAAAAAATCAGAAACAAGCAAATTTGACTACAAACTGAAAAGCAACGACCAAAATTTTACTATTCTAAATGATTTTTGTAATTTCATTTGTCCTATTCTAAATTTTTTGTTTGATCTAAATTAATGTTTCGTTTGAGTTACTGACATGTGGGTTGCTTTACAGTTTGTAGTCAAGTTTGCTTGTTTCTGATTTTTGACTTTGTCAAACTGTTAGTTTCCTTGCATATATAATTTTTGTACTGACGATGGCTAACATGTAGCTGAAAGCGCTTTACAATTGTAAAAATAAAGTGGAAGTTCACTTTAAGAATTATTTTCTTTAGAAGAATTAGTATGATTGGTCTTGGGAATACATACACACAGAAACAATGGTACAAAAATAGCCTAATACATGACATTTGAAAATTAAATTTCCAAATGCCAAGAAAGAAAGAATGTAAATTTGGTAGCTATTATTTAGAAAAAATTAAAATAAATTAAGATATTCCTGTGAGAGAGTCACCCGGTTAACCTCCATCAGGTATGATGATGATGATGATGATGATTATTATTATTATTATTATTATTTATTTGTTGTGAAGCAAAACTTACTGATTTACGTTTGTATTTTGAAAGGATTCAGACAACAATAAACTAGATACAACAAGCAGGTTTCGAATAAACAACTACAAATACTCTTTAAGAGTTTTAGGACGAGCCCCTGCAAGGCTTGACAGTTCCTTACACAGATTACTTACATTTCAGTTTACTATCTAAGTTAAAAAAAAACACTAGTCACAAATCTAGAATTCTGTCCATACATACAATTTCTTGATGAAAAGATTACGTCTTCGGTTTTGCCTGAATAAAGCTTTCAATCGCTTTATTTTGTATCTTTGTTGAAGCTTTGCCATCATCAAAAAAGATATACAGGTACTGTTTATACATATACAGGAAAGTCGTAATGAAAAGAGGTCCAAGCACAGATTCCTTGGGGACGTCGTGTATTACAGGTATGTCTCCGATACGGTGTTATTACATAAATACACAATAAATGCAAATTTTACGGGAATAGTTCACTAAATTCAAACGCTTGACTTAAATCTATAAAAAGTGGCCTAATGGAATGATTTTTTCGATCCATTTGGTAAGTTTATTCAACAAAGAAAGAACGGAACTACATCTGAAAGTTATGCTAATTGTGAGAAAATAAGTTTTTATTTTCAAGGTCTGACTGTTCATAGTCGAGTATTAAAGAAAGCACCGGTAACAAAGAAACTAACAAGTCTAATCAATAAATGCATTGCTCCAGTTGGTGCTTTCCGGATGTTTACAATTAGCTATTTATTATATCAGTTTTAAAAATAGCGACAAGAACAATTTACATAACTACAGGTTAATTTTAGATAGCTGGGAAGCTAGAGCAATGCATTTATTGATTGGACTTGTTAGTGGTGTCCCAGCCGACTGCTTTATTAGTGCAATAATGCAAACATTCAAGTTATTGGCTCTAGAACAGTTGCTATTTTAAAATTTACTTGTGTACCTTTTTTATAATACAGCTTGTACAATTGATACATACAGTGATAAAGGCACATACAATTTAGTATAGGGATACATTACATCATAATATCACAGTGCATTCGAAAATAATGTTTATCTACAGAAAATGATCTCAAAATACACCAGCTTTCAAATTACAGGACCCGTTAAAGTGGGCTAATCATTACCTAATAAGTTATTTGTTTTAGAAAGATTCTTTGTTTGTAGCAAAACTCACAACAATATAATTTTAAGATCCCCTTTGGTGGTAACTGCCTTTAGAACTACTTGCATGTTTGTTAGTTTCTGTGTGCTAATTCAATAACAGCAGCGGCAGCTTCTAGAACCCCTTCGGGCTGTCGGCGCGCCTTTATACAAATAGGTAATCTCCAGAAGGCATAAGTAAACCGTTCAGACATACGGCAGAAGCTTGTTATCCACATTAAGGACCGCTGTGTGGTCAAGCATTAAGGATTTTAATAAAGCAGGAAACGGATATGCTCGGACTGATGTAGGTATAACTGAACGGCTATTATCGTTTTTCGGATGATTTGGTGCATTATGAGTGGGTTTTGCAGGTAGGTCTATGATATTTTTTGTAGGCACACGACATATTTACTCGACAATGTTAAGCAATATTAATATTCATCCATAAATCATATAATATAAGTAAAAATAAATAATACTGATTATTTTCTCATGATGTTGCAATATACACACCCCTAGCATGGAATTAGTTGTAAAAAGTAAACAGCCAAGGTGTCGAGCATTGTAGATATAATGCTATGACCGTTGAAATAAAAAGTATTTCAAAGTCAAAAGTCAAATAAACGCCACAGTGTGTTGCAAATCACTAAAATGCTAGGATAATTCACCAGCGCACGGTCAGCATTACTATCACTCTCAGATATACAGCGGGTCGGCTACATCTACGGTGGGTTGGAGTTGATGATTCGAGAGAGAATAGTAGAAAGAAGGAGAAGTATTCTTTATCCTGTATCAAATACCAGAAAAAGACAGCGACAGTTAAAAATGGTTTACCACTGTTATATCACTTGCGAGTAGCAAACATTATACAGCTCTTGCGATGCCAGATGTACATTACTAATATATCAGAATACCATTTGGGCTTACTAACGCTCCAGCGGTATTTCAAATTTTGAAATCAAATTTTTAGTAATTTTAGTAAAATATTGGCTGATGCATTACATTCCTGCAAGCAAAGATATATTTGGGATTAGTAATTCGACAATCATCTTCAGAAAAGATGAAAGCTGTATCTAAAAAAAAAGTAAAAAAATATCTTGGTTAATCCCAGTATCAGCTAGAATTCATTAAGGGATTAGGCTTTAAAAAAACACTTACTCTATTAATAGAGGAGGAATCATTGCAGTCATTAAAGAATAAATTGGCAGGTGACCCAATACTATCCTTGTATGAACCACATTTAGAAATATAAATAAGTATTTGGAAGAGTGCTATTACAAAAGCAAACAAAAAAATAGTTACAGAATGCGAATCCAAGACAGTTTTGAATTAGAAACATTGGCAGTCGTGACCAATGACTAAAGTTTGAAAATTCCTTTATATATTGTAACTCATTAAGGTTTACATGGACTGCGATCTCTCACCTAAAGTTGGAAGGTGGTGGTTAGAATTGCAGAAATACATATTTTAGGTAAAATCTCGGCCAAGAATACAGCTGAAGCATGTCGATGCTTTGATCAAGCTAGATGCGGCCATGTCATTAATTAAGGACTCAAACTGGGTTTAGTGCACACAAAACGAAGATAAGATTGCGCACTGATTAAGAATCAACCGCAGAGAGGAAGTTCCTAAGAATGCTATAAACTAAAAGATGATAAAAAAACAAAAATATATATTTACAAGAATATGAGATGGAGAATAGTGAAGATCCGCAAAGTAACTACCTACATAGCTATGAGAGCAAAACAATGGTTTTCAGATATGAAAGTGTTTTTTTACTAAATACGTAAAACTTATATTTTAAGTTTATGTGCTAAGAGAACAACTGGCAAGAGGAAAGAAAATAATATCAAACCTCACATTTGAACCTGTTACGACCATTTTGCACAAGTCTAAAATGCAGTATTTTTATGCTAGTGATTGTGAAGCTTTGTCAGATGCTAGTTCTCAGCATGTCATTAAAACTTGCTGATAAAATTCCCGGGAATCCCGGGAAATATTATGACTGATCCAGAAAAAAGCTTTATACCAGCAAAGAAATTTACAGTCTGCGGTAGGAGATAATAATGAGGAATATGAAAATTAAATTCAAGAAGTGCAGTGCTGTGTGAATGCCAGTACACATTAATCTTCATTAGAAATATTGTGTGATCTTATAACTGACATAGGGCGTGAGAGTTGGTAGTAGTCAGACTGATAAGCAACATAACTTCCTTTAGGAAGTAGTACCCGTTAAGGCAGCTAGGTGGCTTTGTCATCATGTCAGTGTAATGCTGACAGATGGCATTGCCATCCCAAATTCTTACTTTCATTATACCATTGCTTTGGTATATAAGCTAAACCAGTTCTATGCCGTGTTGTTTACACTAGACCTAAACTGCACTGATGAGCTGTAATGACAGCGAAATAGTATTATCTGCAGTTGGTTGAGGTGTAGACAGCACAGCATAGACATGCATTTTAATGTATATTGGTTCTTGCCCGTTAGCAAAAAGTGCCGTGGGGGCCTGCTGTCAAATTGAAGTATGCAGTTGCATGCCAATTTGTCAGGCTACAGGTCACTTCCTTTAGGAAGTAGTACCCGTGAAGGCAGCTAGGTGGCTTTGTCATCATGTCAGTGTAATGCTGACAGATGGCATTGCCATCCTAAATTCTTACTTTCCTGTCTTAGATGCTGAAAGAAAGTTTTCTTGAATATTGAATTGATGGTCTTTAATTGCAGTGTTGGCCTAKTGGMCTTAGTAGTTGAGAGAAACTTCTCTCCTGACACTTTCATGTATCGTTTGAATGACTGAATTATCATATTGCAGATKATGGGGCTTTTGGACTTAGAAGTTGAAAGAAATTTCTCCAACACTTGTGTGATTAATAGATTAATTTGTTTATCATTTGTTAAGGTTAGATTTTTGATACATTGTGATACTGTGAAAGAAAAGGAGGGATAAAAAATWGTGAKAAGTCGTATTTAAAAATTTTACTATTTTCAGGAACATGGTGCACAGTAAGCCCAATGACAGAGTGTGAAATGTGCAATATAATTGAGTGATATGAAATCATGTTATCCGCCGTTGTGCGAAATACGCAAGCGTTGTATTTCTTATTATTTTTAATTTAAATTGTACTAAAGTAAACTTATTGTAATATTCCTGCACGGTTTCAAATGGGCCTGTTGCCCCCATTTTTTATTGCAGAATATGAATCTACATGAAAAAATATAGACCCCTGTTATTTTTATTTTTTGCAAAGCGCTTAGTTAATGCTTAAAAAAAGATTGTTTATGTTTAAGGTTTGAATCTCTGACGTCAGCGTTCCCTGGCGCGTCTAGTGCGGTGTAATTGTGTGATGTTGCCACGCCATTTTCTGATCCTGGCATTCCTGTCGGCCGAGATGAACTTCTGAAATCGAAGTCGCAGCATCGTTGCCATTTTATTCCAAACTCGCAATCGTAATTATGAATTTTAAAACCTACACGCGAATGGATGTGTTAAACGCGATTCGTTGTTAGTCGTTTTCACTGTAAATATTAAAACGTAAAATACATTAAATTAAAATTATAACTTGCAGCGGATATATCGCAAACAGAATTCATTTTATGGCAGCCGAAGAATAAGTTCATTTTTCAAGTGATATTAAAACTGGAACACCTATTTATTAAGTAGGTAAACTTGTTACAGCATGTATAGTTGCCATTACATCATTTTATTCAAGTCGCAACATTTAAATAGCAAAATCGCCTAATTTGCGTAAAATTGTAAAATTCGTCAATCATGTGTAAGTCAATTTTTGGCAAATTGTCCGAAGATCCCTTCACATAATCTTGCACAGTCTATGTTTGAACAACAACGTACTAAGTAAATAAAAACAAAACTTTAACGCGACCTCCGTTCTCAAACCAAAACGTAAACAAAGGTACAAAGGCACAGAACCACAGAACATACGCGTGTTCAACAGCGACAAAGGTGTAAGGCATGCAACATGGCATCCGGCGTATCGGCGCAATAGCGGAGTGCGTCTCCAGGAACGGTGACGTATCACGAAATATTTGAATTTGGCGGTAAACCTTTAAAGGTAAAAATAAGATACAAAAACGTTAAAACTATTTTTTCTATTGCCAGCTTCTAACTTCATTAGGTCCAAGCAAAGTCGCACATGTGTTATAATAACGATTTACTGTCAAGGGCAACAACCCCATTGTGAACAGACCATACTTTAGACGAGAGTCGTATCCCATGTAGTTAAGAGAATCGCTGTTTTATCACGTTAGTTTCTGCCAACTGACATCACTTGTCATAACGTTGTCATGTCTGGCATGTGTAATATTTTTGTATAAATGCTGCTGGATATATTATTATTTCTTACTATTTTGTTTATAAAATGTACGTTTCTATGTCTTAAACTTCTGTGTTGTATAGTCTGTACCACTTACAGCTGGCTTAATAATAGACATTCAGTAACATCAGATGGATAACACAGTAAAATCTGTAATATTGGGTAAATGACGAATCAACTATAATCAGGCATCATAATTTATTTTCAGATATTGCATCATGAAAATTCCAAACAGAGGGAAACAAGCTACTTAATGAAACATGGATAATAGGACCTAAATCATGACTGCCATTCCCCTTCGTATACAAAAGAACGATTACTGGATTTGCCTAAGTACATTGTACAATAAGATAAAAGCTTGTATCGTATGATGAAATAGAATTTGGAAGAAGTGTAATAATTTAGAAAACAGATTGGTCACCAGAGTTCCAAAAGTGGTTTAAGTGATGTGTCTTAGCTATTCCAAAGTTATTAGGTAGAAGAAATATACCCGCTTGATAAAAGTAACCAGTCAACTTATCAAGTAATTTACGTATCCTCTGGAGTGTGAAATAATGTCTTTTAATCCACTTATTCCGCTGGGTTTCATTAAAACGCCGTGCTCCTTCATTTGAGCATGAAAGGCTGAAAGTAATACGCCACTTAATCTGAAATGTCCATTCCTTTTCGTTTAATAAAACACGATTAAGAAGAGATAGTGCTAATTATACAGTTATTAAGTTCCTTTTGACGGTTGTTGTTGACGCCAGAAGCTTGCTAGTAGATATCAAAGGGATAGCTGCAGTTCCCATAATATTAAAAAAATAAGAACAATGGGTTGTTGGTTTGTATATTAACTACAAATTGCTTTTATTGTTATTAAAGGCAAAAGTCAAGAAGACGCCATTTTAAGAGGATGAAACCGACAAGAAAATATTCTTCTAATAAATATTTTGAAAAAACAATCAAATATTGGGGCATCAGACTTTAAATAGTTTAGGGAAATAGATTACTATGATCTAAGACAAGATGGACTCATCGACCACAAATATGTTTGACAGAAAATAATTCTGCCACAACAAATAGCTTAGTGCATCTTTGAAATTACATCATTTTTATCAAAAACTATCTTAATTGTAAATGACGCCCTTTAATCCTTTAGCATTGTTAAGTACATTCTGTTTCCTTAGGAGTATGCGTTTCCTGGTTTTTATATTTTAAAGTCTACATAAAGAGCAAAGAAAAACCGAGGCGATCCTCATATACTATAATATATTCATATAATGTATAAAATAGCGGACTTTCTTCTATATCACCACATAAAATTTAAGTTTTGTAATCTGGCATATCTGTACTAGTTTTATACATCTGACGATGTGAGTTTGATTTGCTTTTAGTTTTACAAAATAAGCCTAATTAAATGCTACAGAGACATCTGCAGAATACTACAGTATTTAAAGGTTCAAATAATTCAAGTAATAAGCTAACTAAAAAGTTCAACCACGTCACATAACCCAAATAATTCTGAAAAGAGAGAGGGAAACGTTTTGATTTCCCATACCTAATAGCAGCGTGTTTCTTGGTATCCTGAAATATAATACTTAAATGAATAGTAACGATTATAGATCACTCCTAATAATAAAAAAAAACGAATTTATATCTATAGGCCAATCCCCAATATAGATACATAAGCGATGTTTCTAACCTGTTGACAATTCAGCGCCAAGCCCCAGCTACTGGGCTCGCCGACGACGTGATGTATTTAGTATTCTGCGGAGGCAGCGCAGTTCATTTGCGGGTAATTTTACTATTGACACCTCGCTGGCTTTCAATTAAAACAAAACGAATTGCATAACGACCGATTATCGTCCATTTTAAATGGTAAATGCGAAACCACAGATTTCTGGTTACGCCAAAAAGGGTAATCTGCTACATATGCATGCATATTTATAGTGTGACCTCGATATAATTAACAGCTTCAATACTTCTGTTTAATAATAATAATAATAATGAAGTATTGCTACACATCACTTGTTTAATATAATAGCGAAATACTATAAAGTGCAAAAAACTGCTTAATTTAAAATTAACGCACAATCCCTAGCACGGAAAGAGGAACAGCGAACCACAAGAATGCGAAAAATGCGCTAATAAAAGTAAAAAATAAACCTTATTGCGAAGCTGATGTTCCTGATTGCTTAGGTATGCCATACTGAGAAGAATAATATTAAAAACCATTCTCACCGTACACATAATAAATGAGCGATATTTTTAATTCTTATTTTTTACTACCGTTTCTAAAAGTGGTAAAATATCATCGTTGAAGATAAGTACGAAGCGGTTGCTAATAGAAAGGAAATAGATGATGATTCCGTCAGTAGCTTAGCAACTGTGCTTTAAACAGAAAGAACTTCATCAAGGAACAATGTAAAAGTTCTTTGTGCATTGTGGCTTGGACACCTTTAACAAACCAAAATTTGCAGGACATTCTACAAAAACAAGTATGTAATAACTTTGACAGCTTTTATACAAACTAAGCAAACCATTATATTTTTACACTTTATAAAGCGTTGGATTTTGTAAACCTTTACAACGATAATATTAGAAGGTCCTATGGACCTGTCCAAGAAATAAAAATGAATAATTAAAACATTGAATTCTTCAATGGATCTGCTTCCGTCATTTCTGCATAAATGTATATCTAAACAATTTCATTTCGATCAAAGGTAATAATCGCCGGAATTTATATAAGTGATATGAATAACAGACATATGGTGTATTGAAAAAGGATTATCAGGATTTGAATCCGGGACCTTTTGATTACTACCTAGTCAAACGTGCTAACCAGTGCAACATCAAAGTCCTGGAATTTCAATAGGGCTTTGATGGTGCAGTGGTTAGCACGTATGACTAGTAATTAGAAGGTCCCGAGTTCAAATCCCGGTCAAAGCTGCCAATGCTTTTTCAATACATATGTTACCCCAATAAATGTCACTTATGTAAATCTCATTTTGTCATATCTCTATAAGTGTTCAAGATACAATATTGAGTTACAGAGTATTTTTGTAAAGCAACAAATGTCACTTGGAGTTATCTTGCGAGTGCTATACAATAATTATAAATTCCCAAAAGCAACTAAAATGTTCACAAAAAAGTATATTTTAAGGCAATGTATAAAATAGTTCGAATTTTACTTTGTCACAAAAATATATAACAATGAAAGGCTTTAAAGCTGCACTCATTGTGAAATAGTCTGAATTAATAATCTTTTGAATATGATTTGTTTCACGAATTTTATCAGATAGCTCTGACGAACGTTTCGACCATAAACTTTGAAAATGACCCTTTATGGTCGTTATAACACTGAAAGAAAGGTTTTCTCAACAAAATTTTGTTTAACATAACAAATTTTATATAATTTTTATAATTTATATAATTTTTATATAATTTGCTGCTTCTGCAAATTTTTTCCTTAAACAAGTGCACTTAAAATAATGTCTGTTGATTTAGGCAATGGTTCTTGTTTTCTTAATAATAGTATTTATTCCTATTTAATAATTGATTTGCTGATCCAAGTAAAGCTATAATTTATTCATAAAAATACTATTTTTCCAGCTTTATTAAACGGGCATCAAAAATAAGGTATTTTAAAATATGATGCATGCTTTATTGGCAAACTCCTTCGAACACATGCATCACATCACCACAGTAATTCCGAACAATGTGGAAATAAGGAATACCATTAAATACACAATTTTCTTCAATTCCCTTTCTGGAAACGTCATTTGTAGCAATGTCTCTTTAACTTCAACATATTCTTGAAAGCCCCATTCACTAAGTAGATCTTCTAAATCCTTTTTGAGACTACTTTAATACAGCGTAACACGCTGTATCACTTGGCGGACTATCACTACATAATCATCAATAGCATTTATTATCTTGCTCAAAAACGCCTTACCACTTGGCGAGTCCGATAAATAGTGCGGGAATATACGGGTGGCGTGAACATGGTCGTCAACCGCGTCATGTGACACATTTTACTAAAATCTTTGTTCAATTAGCAAACCCGTCAGCTTTAGAAGCAAATACATTTTCATGTACAACAAATTACAAAATGCCAAATAATATTAGCTACAGTTGCATGCATATTTTAGTTACTTGTACATATTAACAAGATTAAATTTGATAAATTTACAAAAAATAATAATCACGGTTGCAAATTTTCACACAGCAAATCTTCTTTTGTTGCAAAAATTAAAACATTTCTTTCAGTGAAGAATAAAGTTATGGTACTTGCTATTAGAAACATGAGTAATAATTCATTATACTGATAATTATCACTGATAACACATTTAACGTCGAGTCAAATTTTATGGAAATGCCTGACCGTGTTAATTATAAATGTATAAAAATATAAAAGGCAGTAAACATGAAATCTTAACTTTCACTTCGGTTGCGCTAAGAATTATGTACTTTTAGGGCATTTCAAAACTAGCATTTACTCCTATGCAACATTTACCGCCAATCCTCAGTAGTAAAAAATACTTTATACTATAGTCTCCACACCCGTGACACCATACGTTTTCTGTGCCAATGCCAAGTGTTGTGTGAATTTTAAACCATCCAGCAATCAAATCGAATCGTTTATGGTAACCAATGTCTTAGTCTTCTCACGTAGAAGCACCCACCAATTTTCAATATATAAATACCGATGTATCGATAAGCGTATTATCACAGTTGTGTGCAATTCGTCTGCAACATGAAGGTAAGTGCCTGAAGCAGATTAAGAGCGTCAAATAGGAGTTTCGGTTACACAGGGTGCGAATTGGTTAAATCAACAGGATATTACATACGGAGATAAGTGGGATATCTACACAGTAATAGATGTAGGTTCGTTTTACTTTTTAAAATGGATAGTGCGAACAGAAATCAAATGATCAAATCAATAATTGTCCAAACCAATATTTAATCATTAAATAATTGTGGAAAAATATCCATAAAAGAGATCTACTCATTTTTTTGGTTTACAGTACTGCATAGCAATAGTTCTAGTGGCTGTAGCCCTGGTCTCTGCGGAACCACCAGTCAGGAGACCACAATTCCGACCAAACGCACCCTACATTCAAAGAGGTTTTCGCCCGCAACCAGCTTTCAACCTTCCACTAAGATCTCAACCTCAACAAGCTTATGGAGCCCCAGCACCTTCATATGGACCACCCCCGAAACCTTCCTATGGACCTCCACCAGCTCCATCTTACGGACCACCACCCGAAGAACCAACCACCACAGAAATACCAACTACAACGGAAGTTGAGGAAGTCACAACAGAGTCTCAAGTAAGCATACTAGATTTTGAGTTTAATCATCAAAAATAATCTAAATGTGTTTTTGTTAAGGCGGAAACCATAAAGGTGGTTCCAAAGAGACCTTCCAAGGTGCAAGAACCAGTGAAGCCCCTTTTCCTAGTGGTACCTCCACAGAAACAGAACTTGGCATACAGCATTCAACAGTTCCAACAAGCCGCTCCCGTGGTAGTTGCTCCTGCCGAACCCAAGGCCGCAGTTTTGTATACTGTGCAACAGAGCAGTGCTCCTCTTGTGGTGGCTGCCCAGGGAGAACTAGCACAACCTGCGCGTCTACAGGTTGTTCCAGTTTCTGCAGCAACCACTTCAGTTTTTACCCCGTTTAGTTCTTCTGTTGTGCAAGTTTATCAATAAAAGCTCTGTATATAGTGAGATTAATAAATTGTGATGAACTTAATCGAAATTGTATATTTTAGTATCGTAAGAGATTAATTTCTGGGCAGGGAGGCGCAGGGAACTTCTATTGTAACTTACTTTCTGTGTCGTTATTTAAGATTCCACTGGATCCCTTCAGAAAAAAATAAATGTTTTTATAAAACGTATACTTTGAAGGCATAAGGGAAGCAAACATCCTTGATATAACTGAGCAGATACTCAAAGTTCTTAATGCTATTCCGTATTCGGTCTAATGTATGTAGATAAAGGTAATTATACTGATTTAAATTGGGTTTTCGATACAAGTTCGTGAAAAGAGATGTAAGCAGATGAACCATTCAAATCATATTTAATAGAAACAAATACTCTACCACAGCTAATAAAAATGAAGAGGCTAACAGCAGTGATGATATCTCACAGGGGTTTGTGCTAGGCCCTATATTGTTTATATTGATTGCGGAAAATGCATTGCTCGGCTATCCATTGTATGAGAGTGATGTTAAAAGTGACTACTTCGAGTATTATTTAGAATCCATGTGCTTAAAAAAACACTATAAACTTGAAAACGGCCATATTCTTTGAAACATTGAAAATGTATAATTGGATGGAAAAATTCACAATATAACAATACTACTGGAAAATTGCAATTAGTATATTGTAGTTGGTAAGTGGAATTACCTATATACATAGAAGCTAAACAGGTTGAAATATAATTAATTAATTTAAAATAGCTTTTAATATTAACACATACAGGGTTAGTCAGAAGTATGAAATAGCCGGTTTATTAATGCAAATAAAAACACGACAGCAACATTTAGCCTACTTTTTATTTTTGTATGTCAACGCATTTCCAAGTCTGCGTAATTTTTTGTTTTGTTCTTTCTGCATTGCTTTTTAACCTTAAAATGACCTGGTGTTCAGTTTATATGATTTGATAATACAGTTTTTTTATTGAAAATCGTGTTWTCAAATAAATGACAAAAAGCATTATCAAAGCAGATTCTACAGGTACCAATACTGATATATTTGTTAACAGCAGTTTAATTTCGATTTGCAAACATGGTAAAACTCATTGAAACTGGACGAATAGAAATCTTAAAAATGATAGGCCCCGGAGATCGACAACGTTCACCCCAAGGCGTTTGTGATTCCTTTAACAACGTCACAATAAGTACGATTGTTCTGATATAGACAACATAGCACACATCTTTGTCAATCATTTAACAACGTTCGTCTGGAGAGAAATCCTATTGTCTAATCCACAGTGCCGAAGCTAGTTACAAAATTTAAAGAAGATAGACATGTAAAATATATCTAAAGTTCCTAAAATGGACTACAAGCTCTTGATGTATTAGTGTTATGGATAACTTATCTACTTCAACCACACAACTTGCTTTGAGCAAAATATTAGTAGTCGTTGGTTGTTCGAATATTAAATAAGAGCGAATACAGGTACAAACCCTACGAAATACACTTTCCCCGTGAGCTAAGTGAGAATGATTCTGACAGAACAATGCCGTTTTGTGCAATGAGATGGACATGACCAGTGATAATCCAAATTTTGCGAACACTTTTTTATTTTCTGACGTTGTCGGTTTTCGCCTAAATGTATTTATAAACAGACATAACTGCTGCAACTGGTCTAGTGAAAATCCCTACTGGATGATCCAACAGCAGATACAGTATCATCAGCAACTAACTTCATAAACTGCGTGAGAGTATTGTATCTGACAGTATACATTATTTCCTGATGATCCCAGGTCAACGGGGATCTTCTGAATTGCCTATTTAGGTCACCTGATTTAAGATATATTCCTTTGGGGTCATTTAATATTCAGGTGTTAAGAGAAAAACCACAACATTTGTAAGAGGTGGAAGCCAGAATCAGACACAAAATAAAAAAAATACCACTTAACTTCGTTGCGGTAATTCTGTGATATACTAGGTTATTGTCAAGGTCTTTAGTTGATTTAATGTAAGGATTTATTTAAGCGAATAAGGTATTGCGAGTGTTAGAATTATTATCAAATTAATACAAATCCGTATTAACATCTGTTTTACCGAACTATACAAAATAAACACCATCAAGTCCACTTCATGGATAAAAAACAATACAAACCCGCCAAAAATTGATTAGTTGTCATTAAACCAAACAAAAAACAATCAAGCCACGAAGCCCGAAATTTACTACCTTTGTATTAATAAAGATCAAGCGCAATATAAAACTGTTAAACATTTTCATTGTTGAAATACTGCTTTTTGTGAAGAGCAGTTATATAATTGTAATCCGTAAAGATATTTACTACAAACTCGATACATATAAATAGCGTTTTAGCGTTTCCTTCAGGATAAAAATGAATTCTGACAAAGAAATAATAAATCGTCATTCAATAGCAAATGTTTGTAAATAGCAAAAAATGAAGCCAGATATTTCGCTAAAATGTAGGTAATATTACCAAATGAAAATCAGCAAAACGTTTAAGAGCTCTTATGTTCAAAGTAATGATTTGAAGAAGATTTACTAACAAATTGAGCTTTCCCATCGAAATCCATTTATCAATAGCTGTGTTTGTCATACGGCTATAGCACAGCACTTCATCTTCTAGACCACTTTAAAATAAACAAAAAAAACACCAAGAAAACAGCATTGTAGAAATACAACGCTGGGTTGGAGGGATGACAAGTTTGGAAACCATACAACTTATGCAATTAATGGTTTAAAAGCTAAAATTTTAACTGCTATTAGATCCACCATCTTCCTCTTGACATAAAAACTGTTATACTGTTTAATTTACTTGGTAAGGTGTGCACAGATGCATTGGAGGGCATGATATACCACTTCAGAGTTATTTTATAGTAAGCAATGAAGACATAACAAGAGGCATACTACCAGTACTTAATGGAACAGTGGAAAACAACTAAAGGTTATTGTATTAACTAACAAATACGACGTTGGACAATATTTGTGGTCAATCATAATTCTTCCAAATAGGGTGCACATATTTGGTGTCTAAATATTAACAATTCCCTGAAAATCGAAGAAAAAACTTAAACGTCCTAAAGATGATAAGTAAATAAGCAAACTTGTTACTGCTCGAAGTTACAGCCCAAAAAATTAAATTAAAAACATTGACTGGATGTCGTAAAGCAGGAAGGCGCACAGAAATCGCAAGCTTTCCCGTTATTTTTCCACTGTTGCTCGGTAGGAATGTTTTTGAAGGTAGCTGAGCGTCGTGTGCATTGTTGATTGATAAATATCTTAACAGCGTTCGTACAACTGGGCGAGTAGATCCGCACAAAAGGGGCTCCCACGTTTAAACTGGCGGTCTTAGTGAGTTGGAGCTTTGTTGAACCGCCTCTCGACTCAAGTACCGATTCAAACGCCGAGCTGAAATGGCAGTTTATATCGCAGATAACTTCACTTTGTGGAGTATTATATCGTTGCTTTTCACAATTGATGCCTATTTGCTAAACGACAGTGTGCGGAGGGCACGGATTAATGTTTTGCAGATGATTCCGTTTGCTCACTTTCACACACACCTGAAGACTGGGTACTCAATAATAATGATATTAATAGAGCAAAGGTCAATAGCAATTACAAGACAACATATATTCGTTATATAAATAGCGCTCTCACAGATATATGGAAAGTATCACATGTATTAAAGATCTTTTCCTGTAAATAAAAAACGCGAAAGATTTATAAGAGACGTGTGTGTTAAATGAAGACTAAGCATTGTAATGAAGGAGGAAGAGTCAATACTGTAGTGTACAAAATTATACATAAAAAAGAACCACTTAAATATTATTTGCCCAACTCAAGGGAAGGAATATCAATTTCAAACGGGGTATTAGTTTATACCACAAATGTTTTAAAAATCTTTTCTGTATAGCACCAATACTAAAAAAGTTTATCACACAGCATATATTTGAAGCTTAGGCTGCATCAAAGCAGAATATTGCAATTTTTATGTAGAAATGTTGGTGGAACAATTGGAAGTATACAGGGTTAAATCATGCACTCGTCCAGACCATTCAAAGTGTAGTTAAAACAACTGTTTTTTTTTGTATGATCACTTTTCATTGAGAAATGTTGCACGTAAAGCTTTTGATCGTGGACCATTCTCCACCATAATATGAGGATTCTCCTAGAGAAACAAGCAATACTTGACTAATCGTACAGTACAGTAAAACTGATATCATCCGCATAAACAAGAAAACAAGAGTCTTACATGTGAGAAACCCTAATGGTCATTATTAAATAAAAGAAAGAGCAGATGCCCTAGGTTAGACCTCTGAGGAATCCCAAACATGGTGGCACTGAATAAGCAAAATATAAAATCATAAGCAACTCGTTTGAAATAGTTATAGTATAAATAAAAATCATAAATAACATAAAAAACCAAAGATACAAACTTTAAGAGAAATTATTTACTTCAAATCAATATGTAAACGATGCAATCATGTTTACATGTGATATGTATGGCTTATAAGAAATAAAAAGAAAAAAATTTTGTAAAGTCAGTCTGCGAGGCTTCCAGCTACTTTTGGTTTTTCGTGAAATCTGAATAAACCTAGATAAAAGTTTTGGATTAGGCCATGAAGAAATTAATATTGATAGGATTTCCACTTCGCACTTCGCATCAAGTATGAACTTTAGATTGATTGTGTGCAATGTTTGAAGCATTATCAAAAAGTAGATCCATCAGATTCGTAGAACTATGTTATAATTAATTGTTCGACACCATTTTTGTCGTACAAAAACTATTTTCAGCTTTTATCATCATCATAAGACTCCAATATATTTTATTCTGTCACTATGAGTTTTACTGTGACAGATAGTTTGTTTAAAATAAGTGATTTCTGCTATACTCGTATTTATAGCTGCATTAGGCACATTTTTATTATTTGTATGTGTTATTGTTGCATTTGTTTCTATAGGAGGGATACATAAAGTTGTGTAAATTTGCCAAGAAACTATTTAAACTATCCTTGCTGTTTCTGTTCTTATGTATTACGCAGATAAGTTACTTTCAAGACATACCGAACAAATTTGTCTCCATAAAAAACATTTTTTATAAGGAACGTTTTAGTTTGCCTGTGATAATGCCCGATAATTTGAAAAAACAGACAGCACATATTTCTGACTGCTGTTTCTTCTCGACCAATATAAAAGCCGTCAAAAGCGCATATACAGACTTTCGTATGTTCATAAACATCACAAACAGTTTTTAAGATATTTTTTCTAGAAAGATGATTTTATGCTCGGTATTGAGTGTTCTAAACCATGAATAGTGCCACATTCGCGTTTATTTATTACTTATTGATCAGAAGCTAGTTTAAAGGCCGTTACTATATAATGACAATAAATAACCGCATCTAGGCCACGCTGCAAGCATGAAAAATTTGCAGACACTTTAAATGAATTACTGTTGTGCGCTGGACTTCAAATGGATTACACAGAGTACTCGTTTAGTGTGCGAACCAAATTCAGTGGCCTAAGTGCAATTCTCTTATTCCATTGTAAACAAATGCACCTTTCATAAAGTATGAGAAATTTTTTGCCAAAATTACACATAAAACTTAAACTCTTGAGAATCTTTGTGAAATCACCAGATAAAAGTATAGTACAGGATTTTTGTTTCTAAAGATTAGTAAAGTCAAAATCAAAGAGGTCCTAAGATAAATAAGACAGTTAACGAAAAACGAGAGCTTTTAATAAAAAATTGATTTATTCTGGCTAAAGGTTTTTTGGGTAACGACATGACAAAAAACTTGCAGAACCTAATTAAAGAATTTTGTCAAATAGTTATGAAGTTCAAGCGTGTAAGTACATTACTGTAGCACACCTAAGAGAGACGCTGTAGAGGCATACACAATTACGAAATAATTATTTAAGCAATTACTACAACTATTAAATAAAACTCAGACATCCTGTAGATTTAATGATTAAATTAAAATCTCACGTTATCGGTTTCTTTTTTATCATTAGGAATGGTTTTTGAGTAACAGAAACAAGAGACAATTCTGTAGACCAGACATAATGTTGACATAGTTTTTAATTTTTGTGACAAAACTTGTATCGTGGCTGTCTGTGTACAGCTACGTCTAGAAGATGAAAATAGGAAATATGCAAAACAAACTGAAGATGGAAAGTATTAGAGTACCATTAAAATTTTTTGACGTTTTGTGGTAAAGAACTGAAAACATTTACCTTTATCAGTCGATCGATCTGCTGAGCTGTGAATTGCTCTAAGTTATTTAACATTTAACCATTTATTTTAAGGTTTACAAAACAATGATTTCTAAAAATGAGACTAAATTCAAGTAGATACGGTAACGCATTAATGATAGCAATGAAAATGGTTTTCGACGTTCGTGTGGTCTTGTACAAAAGAGAGGTGTTGGTTTGAAGTGAAATTCCAGGATGAATCTGCTGGATGCCTGGATGGTTTTCAGGATTTCGATTTAGCTCGGTAGGGAGTCAGTGCTGGTCAAAGAGCGGATATTAAATTTGTGGAATTTCGCGGTAATGCTAAATTGTGGCAAACGTGCGGTAGAATCCATGTTTTTGTTAAAGAGCTTTCGCGAATTTAGGAACGTGGCAGGTTTAGCACACGGACAATGTAAGCATAAACGGAATGCAAAGTTAAGAGTTAAGCTAATTTTGCGCGCATGTATTCGAATTACATTAATTTAATTTACAGTTAGTGGCAACTTTTGTGGTAAGTTGCTTTAATATAACTTGCTCATTAAGGACGTCCATAAGTGAATCATAAATGAACATTAAATACAGTTGTTCTGTTTAAAAATGAATATCTGTAGATATAACAGGCTGTTTTTGTATAAAAATGTTTAGTGCAAATTAGTAACAAATTACCATCCAAAGACTATAAAAAATATATTTTCCAGAGATGTAAACCAAAAGCAAAAATTAATCAGTACAAAATACTGTAGGATAGACAAGAAAAACACATTCAACAGATATGCTGATAAAACGACTGGAAGTTGGATCAAATTATTCATTAGTAATTAGTGCTAGCTAAAAGTGTTGATTATCACTTTCTCATTAATATAAAAAACTAATGACACTAACATTCTTACTTGTGTACAAAGCTTTTGTAAAATTTCTTGTATAATATATTCCATTTTTAATAATAAATTCTTTTGTAGCAACTGAAAATATTTAAAGACATCTTAATTATTTTTATTATTATAAAATTTTTCTGCGTATTATGAAACTTGGCAATAGGATAGTTTCCTATTCTTATAGTCCTTTTTTCTCGTTGCAGTTATTTTTTAATAGTTCAAATATTTGTAAAAGTAGGAGGTAAATTAAATTGAAAAGATTTTACGTTGTAGAAAATCCAAGTCTTACATCTGTTTCCTACATTAGTTACAATAGCATTTTCAGATTAAAACTGTTCAAACTTAATCATAATGGGTTTGTGAGTCAAAGCTAAACTGCTTTTAATAGAAAAAGGATTATTAAAATTTAGAACTGCACAAAAAGCTAACTTTAACCACTTACGTATGAAGTAACTGGTCTAATAGGACAACACTCTCTATGAATTTCAGGAAGACCATAAGATTTATTTTAATTATTAATTTTAATTAATAATTAATTTTATTAATTTTAATTAATTAATTTCGAATTAAAATTAATTGTCTGATAAAATAACAGGACAATTTCCTTTACCTTTTTTAAAATAGAATAAGTTTTCTTTTACTCTCATGCTGTTAATTTTTAAACATAATTTAAATGTAGCCGAAATCATGTTAGGTTGATTATTTGGTTCCGTTCTAAATTTTTTAACAGTCTTATTTAAAATTGTATTTATAAATGGTATTAAAGTGCCTTTAATTTGGCAATTTATATTTTCAAGAATAACATCACAATCAACTGCATATAAGTGAATATCATTAATATTATTGCTTTTAGTTGGAATAAATTTCAGTCTCTCAATTAATTATTCTTTAAGATAAAAATTCTTCAGGTGTAATCCACTAAATTATTTTATTGTAAAGAGCTTTCGACTTACAAGGTAGTCATCGTCAGTGTAACAAAGGTAAAATGAAGAAAAAAGAAACTTTTATAAATTGTCTGAGTCAAAAAATTTTAGAGACAAGCAAACTTGACTACAAACCCAAAGTAACCTAAATGCCAGCAACACAAACGTAATAGTAATTTAGATCTAATAAACAGTTTAGAATTAATTAATTAAAATTTTGTTCGCTAATAATTTTATGGATTTCTAAAATTCAAAAAAAATAATTTTGATGACCTACTACACAAATGTAATGAATTTAAGTTGTCTAGCATGGCAGTGTGTTTATTCAACAATAAATGGTTAGCTAACGAAAAATTTGTTGTTACAATATCTGTATCTTTATACTTATCAAATTGTTTTAAATGTTAATTACCTCTAATTAAAAAAGATCTTCCCGTTTATCCAACATAAAGTGAATTACAATCATTGCATGAAAAACTACTGAATTATTATTATTTAGAGGTAAAGAACATTTAAAACAATTTGATAAGTATAAAAATACAAATATTGTAACAACAATTTCTTCGCTAGCTAACCATTTATTGTTGAATAAACACACTGCCATGCTAGACAATTTCAATTCATTACATTTGTGCTTAAATTTGTGTTAAATTTTAGAAATCTATAAAATTATTAGCGAACAAAATTTCACTATTTTAAATGATTTTTGTAATTTCAGTTGTCCTGTTTTAAACTGTTTATTTGATCTAAATTTAATATTATGTTTGTGTTGCTGTCATGTAGGTTACTTTTGGTTTGTAGCCAAGTTTGCTTGTCTCTAAAAATTTTTGACTCTGTCAAACGATTTATAAACGTTTCTTTTTTCTTTATTTTACCTTTGTTGCACTGACGATGACTACCTTGTAGTCGAAAGCGCTTTACAATAAAAGAATTTAGTAAATTACACTTGAAGAATTATTATCTCAATGAAGAATTAATTAATTATTATTTTACTTTGAGATCTTAGATCAGTTTTCAATTTTCAGTTTCTCATTTATTAATTCATATTGTTTATCTGAAAAACTAGAGTTTGACAAATTAAAAACTACAATGAAAATGGTGAAAATTATTAAATTTCTTACATGAAGTAGAGTAACCCTGTATGAAGCGAATTTTGCGAAATCTGTATGTGTTAATAACAATGAAGTTGCAAAAATTTTTATTTGATTATTTTCAGACAACGAATGAAAATTAGCTCAATACCATAAAAATATATATGTAACATTTTTTGTGGCTAAAATAGAAATTGTGAAACTTATTTACTGGAAACGAATGGGCATTTTCGGCATCGCAATGAATCTAGCCCCTCAAAAGGTCACGCGCGGTCCTGACTTTCAGAAGACAACGCTATACGATATAGGTATCGTTTTATATATCTGGAGAAAACAACTAGATACCAGAACAATACGATTTCTTTCACCACTTCATTAATTTATGTTTACAAATAGCTATAACTGACAGAAATGTGAAACGAACACAATATGTCATGTCTTGCTCGTTTATTTTCATTGTAAAATGAGTGGGAAGTGATCATTATTTTAAATTTCATTATTATGAGTATTATTATAAGTAAGCAACTATAAGTGGAGGTAATCATTATTATTATTATATCAACAACAAAATGAATATTACAGTATTGTATTATGTTAGCATGGCATTTCGATGTAAATCCAAAATATATCCCCGAGGGTGTTGCCTGTAATCCTGTTGGCTTACGTCTGTTCCAACTAGTTCGGAAGGGCCTTGAGCAAAACCAAAAGTGAAACTAGCGTTCAAACGCTGCCGCACATACGCATTGTTCAGAAACTATCTCGAAACAGATTAGAACAGTTTAAACGCCACATTCAGAGAGGCCGACGGAACGAGAGGAGCGGTTCAAAGAGCCACTTTGTGGGCTAATCTGGCCCGGGGGCCGCGTTTGTTACACTGTATCAGATGTTGTTTGCGGGTCCTGGAAGTGACACATTTGTTAAAAATGCAGGCGGGCCCGCGGGCAGCCGCTAATTGAAATTTCAGTCGTTTTCAGCGGCGCCGTCGCTGCACTCCGTCCTGAAACGGACCGCAAACGCTGGCGCTAATGAAATTAACGCACATTAATTAAAATTTTGTTCAATTCGTACAAATATGCTTTGTGCCGCCGCCGTACTCCGAATAATTGCCCCACTGTACAATTACAAGCCGATGCTCCACGGGTTTTTCCAAACGTACGCTTCGTTGCATTTCAAACAAAAATTAATTTTTGATATCCACCGGCGACGGGTGCGCGGATATCTGCGTTTTTCCAGTTAAATTAAATGTTCTGGCTTTGGATGTTGCTATTTTTAGAGGCTTTATAGCTCGTTACAAAGGACGACAGAAAAAATTAATGGGCTTTCTATTATAAGCACCAAAATTGTTACCAGCATTACTTAATAAAAAAGTACCTCAGACACAAGTTTAAACATACTGGGTTGAGTTACCTTTCGTCTACAAAGCCGAAATATTCAGGAACAGCTTTACAAACTAAGTGGAAGATGATTTGAATGAACACTGATCAGTTATGTGTAGCCTTAGCTGCTATACTTTTTTTTTAAAGATGAATTCTAAAACTGCATTTTAATGTGATGTTAAGAACAGCTCTAAAATTACGATTGCTATTAAATAATAATGTCAACAATTAAGAAGGCACCAATAATAAAATTTAGATATTAGATAGGTACTTCTACAAAAATTGGAAACAGAACTTTCGGATATATATTTTCTTTTACCACTGCAATATGTAGGTACAATTTAGATAATTTTGACACAATTTGTACTATTTAGTTTTTCACCTTTGGATAGTTCTTGCAAGCCATTTATTATTAGTTTCATGTATAAATGCACTAAATATAATTTCAACTTCATAATAATACTTAAAATAGAATGACAAGTTTACTTCAAAACAGTTACACTAAAACTATTCTTCTAAATTAAAAATCGTAAAAGCTGTATAGCCAGCAACAAAATAGATATATGCAGTAAAAATATAATTACATGCACCGAGAAAAGGGTTGAATCAAACGAAAAATAAACGATTTTGGATTGTTAAATACGAACAATGTATTTCATCTTTTGAATCACCAACAAGGTGTTAACCGACAGTCGCTCTAATAAATATAACGTTTAATGTATTTTAACGTATGCAAAATGTATAACACTACGGAAGAACAATTTTGATTGTTTCAATAAATTTTTGCACACAACCTAATAAAGTGAATAAAGTTAGTTTATGTAAACTGTAAATTAATTGAATTTAATATGATAATGATAATTGTTCAATATAACATATATAATAAGTAGGAATTTAGACAACAAATAAATAAGCTGAGCCTTATTTGGATAAAATGAAACAACAAAAGTAGTTGTGGTAACCTCTTAGCTTTGGTAATGTTAAAACTATTGTCTGTTTCCACGAAAACTAATAAAGTTTCTTTCGATACAATTGATTATTAAAATATAATATTCATATTATTGATACAATTACAGCTTTTTTATTAAGACAGTAGCAACAAGACAGTAAATTTAACAATAAGGTATTGTTATATCAATATTTACAATTCGTCTTTCTTGTGTTTTAACGCATCAGAGGAAGTTGCTTTAAAACACTGTTTACAACCAGCTTGCAGTTTTGACTACAAGTAACAGAATTTCTTAGATCAATATATTTTAGGTCGACTTTAGCAAAAATGTGACAGAGCCAAATTGAAGCTATTCTAAATTCTAGACCTTTAATTTCTTTATCCAATGATCCCAATGACACAACACATCTTACACCTACACATTTTCTGGTGGATAATTCATTAATACCTTTACCTGTTGGAAGTTAGGGAAATCATATTAACCAGGCTACAAATGTTGCAACAAATGTAACAGAAATCTTCAGACAATGAGCAAATGGCGTCAAAGTCAGGGCATCGATCCAAAGATAGAGGATCTCTTGTTCTTCTTCGCGATGGAACAGCACCACCGTTGTATAGCGAAAAAGGAAGAATCGTTGATGTCTACCCTGGACCAGATGGTATCATTCGAGTGATATCAATAATAACAAACACCGGTGTTATCAAGAGTGCTGTAACTGGAGTTATTTCATTATTGGAAGAAGAACATTGATTTATACTTATTGAAAACCATCCTTTTCAAGAGGGGGAGTTTATGATGAATATATAATTTATCATTGTATCTATAAAAACAATTGCAGTATAATAACAATAATAGAAGAACTGTCAAGTAAAGTTTATGATTTCCGAATATTTCCATCCAAATTAAAACCGAATACAATCCACTACAACCATCAACAATTGTACTTATTCGTCAATAATCTTTGGCGTCAGTGTTTCTTTGGAAGAAAGTTATGATGGAAAGGCATGCTATTTAATACCGAGTTCATTCATTGTTTTAAGGAAAAAGGAATATTTAAATAGTAGTAATAATTCTTTCTACCATTGAAACGTAGAATTTTCTTTTGTGCATGTCTTTTCTATGCTTCCATAAGTTCTTTATACTTGCACGTTGTGCTATGTATTTTTCTTCTGCAATACTTAAAATCAATATGTCCATAATGTCTTTCAGTTTTCGATCTGCTTTCCACACACATTTAAGACTGCTCGTTCTATTATTTCTGTTAGTGTGCTGCTTTCAATTCTTTCCGGAGTTTTTCGTTTCATATACTAACCCCTCTTGTGAGTACTATCATGTTCCTTTAGAATATCATTTCTCTTGCTTGGATTAGGTTTCGCAGTTTATTATTTATATCTATATTTTATATCTGAATAATAAAACTGATGCACCGTTATCTTTGCTTCATAATATATATTTGCCGACTTCTGCATTCTATTATCTGTTATTTTTATTTCTTAGTGTCCTTCGCTATTAACTATTAACAAATATTTAATGTTTTGTACATTTCTGTAATGTTGCTCATATTGCATTTTCTGGGAGTATCATTCCACATTTGTAGATTATATTAGAGGTCATTTTAGCAAATATAACTATGTCATCGGTCCAACAGTACACACTTTTATACTACTTATATCTTTTTTCACTATCTCTATTGATTTTTTAATAATATTGTCTGCCATTGAATTATTACCGATGATGGTGCTCAGTTGGATTAATGAAGGGCACATAAGCTGGTKTTCGCTGAATTTGTGGCCGGTCAGTTACATACTKCTTTTAGAACAGTGATCCTTYMAGCTTGTGTCTCTTTTAAAGCCGCTCCGAAGTTCCAACAGTCGTTCTCGTAGTCATAGCAAACCATGGAATCTTCTGACTAACGTTATTTAGATATACATTTCCAGTCAGACAAAGCAGTGTATTCCTATACAAACTGGATAAGATTTTCTCGAGTTCTTTTCCTAACCAGTTGATATTACGCTCTTCTTCCATGCCTTTTTCATCATACTTGTTACACACATACCTTCCACTATCACCCATGAACTTCAGCATTTAGGCTGCAATCAAGGCGTGCTTTGGTGCCTGCTCATTTTCTAAATTAGTCATGCTTCATCTACTTGTGTGCGTTCATTAACGTTTCCTTTTTGTGAGTTGCCTGTCATTATTTCCATCTTTTAATATGTATTAATTTTAAACGACCGGTAATATAGGAGAATTAAACTCAAAAATCCTAGAATTCCAAACCTTTCCTACACTATTTTTTTATAAACTGATGTAGAAAGCGCTTGCTTTATTTGATACAAGCTCCCCATGTGTTTTATACCCTTTATACCTCCTTAATTATCTCTGACGGTATTTAGTTCCAGACAAAACGTCTAATTACACCACCCGCAAGTGCTCGCCGCATCACACAACATCCTCAAAACGCGTTTAGCTGTTCTTGTGTGAAATAACCGCTTAACCGTCGGAGACAGCGAAGAAAACGTGACGTCACAAGTGTCTCTGGGGTATTGATTTGGCACCCGCGGCCTCTTTGTCTGACACCCTCGGCATCTAATGCCGTTTGTTTGTTGACACTGATTCAGGGGCGTCAAAGACGCGCTCTCCCGATTCAATGATCCTGCACATTTTTGATCTCGCTTCCGGTTTATCACACACAGCGGAAGCGATCCCCTTGCAAAAAACATATACGAGATCGAAACGCGAATACATTAACGGGAGGATTCTGCCTTCAGGGTGGCAGATTTAGTTCTTATTGTTTCACGATGCTGGATGTAAGAAGTGGAATTGCATGTTATTTGGATCCACTGGATTGACAGGAAGTTTCAATGCCAAGAAAGAAATTTTAATGTATAAAACAGTGTATATTTATAGTACTTATTAGTATTTACAGTACTTGTTTATATTATCAGAATTTAAAAAGTGTCATATAAGGTGTACTTTATCAACGATATAACTTACGATCTGCTACATTTAATTGTATATTATACATAKATTTGGTGACTTCTTTTAAAAGGAGCCAGCCTGCCTTTCACAGAWAACAAACCATAAATTAGAAAAACCAGAGAGAGGTCCATTTTTATTTAGAAAGGGACACTTTTTATTGTACTTTTAAAATTTGTTGCAGAACATCTTCAAAGTATTAAACAGCGCCACCCCATTTGTAATTGTACAAAATACGACCGTAGCTCTGAATAATAATTACAAATCGAAAAACTTCAAAAAATAAATTGTAAGTTATCAACTATACATTTGTACGTGTACATAATTCCTGAAAGACTTGAAATTATTTTTTATGCAGGTACGCACTAAAAAAATGTACCCGTGCTACTGCCCGAGTGTTTATTAAACGATATCCAAATAAGCTCATTAACGTCAAATACTTAATAGAACAAGTAGTTTCAAGAGACCGAATCAGTGCAAATCAAAATATAAGAAGGTGTAAGGGTGGTTGATGAAATAGTCCAAATAGAAGTAATAGGTTCTACAAATGCAGCCACATGATTTTCATATTTGACAGTACGCAGGGTCCATGGCGACGGGGTTTCTATAAATGCATCCAGGGCGCTTATGGAAATTATCGATTAAATCAATTTGACGCCTACTTGTCATCTGTCAACCTTTGAATTATTTGATATATTTTAGTATGAGAAAACGCCTGGGAGTGTGTATTTTCAACATATTCTTTAGTGTTTTGTGGGATAATTTACTTTAAGGTTGCAGAAAGCTCACATTTCGGAGCTGTGGGGTGACATTTATCTGCAACCTTCAGTACTATCGCCGCTTGCTATCGCCGTGCATATTGTAGATTGGCAGCAGTTACAAAAAGGCGGCACAGAGAATTCAGAAATCAACGCCGCCCGCGTTGCAAGAACCATTTATAGAAACCCTGTATATATATAATGGAGTGACTAAAATCATTACCTCACATCTGTAGAAAGTTACATACTCAAGATCCACACGGTTTATTGCTGAGTCACCATCAGTTAGTATTGTCTATCTGGAATTCTTGGAAAACTCCATTATATGATCGAAGGAGTTTAACACCAACATGATGATGAAGGAAATCACGTTTTGAACGAAAACTAAATATGGTTTCAGAAGAGTGGGACACAGCTTCAGTCAGACTTCCCAATTGGGTAACGACCCTGCGCGATCGCCAGATTTCAACAGTATAGATTTTTTCTACGGGGTCATCTCAAATCTGACTATTTTTAACACCTCATGTAAATCTTTTTTGTAGTGGAACTTTAAGTGACAGATATTCACAAAAGGAAACATTAATGTTATAAAAGGTAATCATTTTTGTCTGTTATTTTAAAAGGGGCTCAGTGCAACAAATTTCTAAAGTACACCAAAAGGTGTCTATCTGTAAATAAAAGTTGACCTGTCCCGGTAGACTAATTTTTCGTTGTTTTTTGGGCCAGCTCAATGTAAAAAGATCACCCTATATTATTATTATTATTATTATTATTATTATTATTATTATTATTGGAACAAGTATAATAACTTTGGACCTCCTTGTCACTAGAATATGATAAAAAAAGCAATCTGGTAAAGACGAGGCCACAAATGGTTTACACCTATCCACGATTTGATTACAGATCAATCCTAATCAGAATAGTCCTGGACGACAATAATATGATACCCCGAATACTTCTGGATCTGTTTTCTCTTATTCGTTTGTTGAAGCTTTGAGTCGAGACTTAAGTATGTTCTGTGACGGGATTTATAGGTACTACGATTTCTGTGTATTGTATTATAGGTTTCTCTGTTGAACTCTAGGGTAACTTCAATGTGTAGGGTTCGTTATTTATAAAGGGCATCGCGGTGATTATTGCCATCACCATTTTTATGTCATCTTTTGTTTCAAAGCTGTAACCAACCTTTTTAATAACCATTCATTTCTTCAGTCCTCAATATCTAGCCCACGAATGTAAGTAAGCACAAAGAAATTGTAGACAGATATTTTGATTTTGAATCAAATAGCGAAATAACGCACCCAGATTCTTTTAGGGCGTAACAGTTTTGAGTCGTAACATAAGCTTGTATTTTTTAATGGAATTTATAGTTCTCTTTAATATGGTTGTGTTTCATTAGGAAAATGAATACGTTGTTTGGTTTATTTTCAATAATTCTGGTATCATTCAAATTTTTGTTGCAAATTGTAAATGATCAATTGATGGGATTTTAATTTACCACCAATTTTAGAAAATGTTGTGGCAACCATTTACAACATTCACCCGACCAATAGCATAGGTACTTATAAACCAAATATTGTAAACGTTGTTCATTCGTTGATAATAAACACTGCAGAACAGTTCAAGTGTTTAGTATGAGTTTTAATAATATTAAAAATGCCAAGTAAGCATTCAATTCAAATTTAAAAAACTAGGTTTCCGAAGCTAGTGAGGATTAGTGTAAATCAGTAAATGAATCTTAATTTGATGAAGCTGATTCTCTTTCAATAATTCGATAAATCAGATATATCAATTTTGCATTACCTTATATTCTTACAGTTAATCCTAATGGATATCGTCGTTGGTACATTCTTCTAGTGACTTTATTATTTAACAGTGACTGTACCAGAATACTAAGAATCTATATAGATGATTGTATTTTCTTAATACCTAACCTATTGAAGGAAAAAAATTCCGGAGGAGGGAAGAATTTGATAGGTTAACTTTGCGTTGAACATTATCAAATAGGTATGACGGTATGATACAAAATAAAGCACAATATCTGTAGCTGCTGCATCCAGCAATTTGGTTGTTGAATTTTCAAGTTTATTTAACAAGTTTCTACCTAATTAGCAGCAGATTTTCAAACAAAAAGGTTTTTGCATAATTACATTTCTCATTATACACATTGCATGTAATTCTACAAATTCTTTTGATATTGAAATAAAAACCGTCGAAGCTTTTTACTATTTACTAATAGATCAATAAAAATAAAGGTTTGTGTATAATACATATTATTGCGAAATCAGGGCCATCTGTGTATCGGAGTTGCAGGCGTGTAGATGCGGTGCAAGTAGTGATCCTAGCTACAGATAGATGGCACGAAATGTCAATACTCTCCAGAAAACTCTATCATTCGAGCCTTCGCGAAGTTTCGATAGCGTCTTCCAGACTCGCTTCTGGAATTTTCGATGGGCTGACGGAGAGAGCGCTGGCAGTTCTGAATTCGAATAGCGATTATAAAGCGAGCGGAAGGCTTAGCGAATATTTGATATACAAGTGTTTTAAAATAAAGGAGTTAAGTCAGAAATCCACAGATTTCGAGCCAGTATTCGTTATAGTATTTTATTTGCACAAATACCGGCTTTCTAATTATTCTTTAATTCTCATACTGTTTGATCATATTTTTCATATGTCACTATATAAATAGTGTAGTTTATTATAACAGTACCATAAACCTTAAATGTAAATCGACAGACTTTCAGAAAAATCTACAAAAATGCCAATATCTAAAGGCTTCGTTTTTTCGCTTTATACAAGTATCTATTTTAAAAGAATATCATAATTTTATATACTTTGTAAATTGTAATTCATTGAACTGGCTTCGAGATTGAGATCTTCGACACAAAATTTTGATCGTGTCTTGACAGTTCAGGATTTAAAAATGTCAGTTTCGATCACTAATTTTGAGGCGAGATCTAGACGAGACACAGAAATTTCTCGCATCAGTGGTAACACTAAATCAAATCAAATAGCTTGAAAATCAAGTCAAATCGTGAATCTTTAATAATAATAATAACAACAATAATAATAATAATACCAAAAATCTTCATTGTCAATGCCAACGAAGTAGCTGAAAACGAAAATAAAATATCTCACTCAAAGTGTCCAAATCAAGCAATTATTGAGATGGAGAGTTGGAATGAATAAAGGTAACTTCCAACCATTAAACATCATTAGTTGAAACCCAGCGCGAGCCCTTTTTCGTTCCGCTATCGAAACTCCCACAGAGAATCCTGGACCGCTTTCAGTATATCGAGATCGGCATCGTTCCCAGGGTTTGAGAGGTGTGTTCGGTGCAACCCCTCGTCGGTTGCGGTAATCCGGCTTATACAACATCTTGTTTGGATACGTTCACGTTGTTTCGGTAGGAATTACAATATAATCCCGCTTTAAACAGATTTGGAGCTCGAGCTAAATAACACCAAATTAAAAGATGCCGAATTATGTGCCTTTATTGAATGGAGCTCCGGGTTCACTGAAGCGAGTAATTATCTAATTTTTGCATCTAAGTATTTGTTTAAATACTAGAGAGGGTGTAGGAATAAAAAAAAATAAGTGTGTATGTTATAGGTGCTTAAAAAGTACACAGTATTTCATCCCAAGTAGTATCTTTATACTTTATCAAAACGAATTGTAATATTTTGCCCAGTAGTACAGTGTACATAAACAAAACTTTTAGCTTTCCAAATACAAATGAACAAAATCTAGCACAGGTAGCCTATGTGTCGACTTTTGTATATACATTGTAGGTAGTTTCTGCATATCTTATGTCAATTATTGTTAGGTAAAAATTAAGTATTATTAATAACCCTAGTTCAGGAGTTTTCGCTGTTATAAAAAGTATAAGTAATAATTATACGAAGCTTTGATTGGGTTTTTGCAATTATATTTCTGCAAAAATATTATCAGCTTTGACCGGGAATTGAACCCATTACCTTTTGATTTCAAGTTAAATTCCAGGTCACACTGGCATATATATGTAACGCCATCTGGCGCTTTTGTAGCGTAGTCGCTCGTCGCTCGTTATTTGCGAGCTTCAGAGGAACCTTTGCTACGGTGGCCAGGTTCTGGTGACGCGTGTAGCCAATTTAATCACGTTAAACCTAATCAAATAATAACTTTGTTATTGTAACAACTTGGGTTCTAACTAGCTACTGGTAGTCAGAAGTCCGCTCTGAAGCTCGCAAATAACGAGCGATGAACAGCCCAGCTACAAAAGCGTCAGATGGCGTTTAGTATTATTACATATCAACTTTAACCTATATATATGCCTCTGTGACCTGGAATTTGAATAGGGCTTTGATGGTGCCGTGGTTAGCGTGTTTTGCTAGTAATCAAAAGGTTAGCACATTTGACTGCCAATCAAAGGCTCCCGGGTTCAACTCCCGGTAAAGGTTGGCAATACTTTTTAGGAAATATATTTACCCCCAAAAATCCATTCAAATCTTATAATAATTATCAATCATACAGGTAATAAATAACTTTGTTGATATAGGAAATAGTTATTTAACCACGTTTCATTGCTGAAAATAATACATTGCGCTTTACGGAATGTATTGTTGGGCGAAAACTGTACGCTACCAGATATTTTGAAAGTTGTGGACCTGGCAGTTCAGTATACTATTGAAAAATTCACAGGGCAAATATGAAGCCAAATATATAACAAAAGATTTGGTGTGGTTTAAAAAAAGTTAATAAGTCTATTGAGAAAGTATTATTGGCTTTTGTTTTGACAGTACACCACATAAAATTCTTCTTCTGGTAAAGGAAAACGTTGACGTCAGCTGTTTCTCCAAAATATTTGCGTTTTTGGAACGAAATTAAGAATGCTGCAAGCCTGAAAAGGTAAAGATATTCACCATAGCTACGACTGATGAATTTATGAGGGAAGTACCTGATAGGGACTACTTGCTAATAAAGGTAATAACTGTAAAACTCAATTTGTTGTGCGAAATATTTTATTAAATGTTGTCGCTATAACTATGGATGACTATGACTGATATTCAAGATTTGGGATGCATAGCTCTAGTAAAATTACAGTTTTCAAAAAATTAATCTGTAAAAGTATTTACCATTAATACGAGACAAAATACTTAGAATTCGTATAATACCAATGATATTTTTATCCTAGCATTATAGAACCTTAACGATTGTTCTGAAAAAGAAAATAGTCCAGTATTTGGGACTTGAAAGTATCTCCTGACTATATTTAAAATTTACTTAAGTGATATTTGTCGTGGTAAAAGGCATATATACGCATTGAAGAAATATTACTACCTTTGACCAAGATTCCAACCCGGGACCTTTTGATTACTAGCTAAACACGTTAACCACGGCACCATCAAAGCCCTATGCAAATTCCAGGTCAAAGTGGCATATACTTTTTCAATACATAGGCATATATGCCTGTTACCCCAATAAATATCACTTATGTAAAATTAATTCCCATGTTTCTAAGAATTAGGTAATTTCTACAGGTTTCGATTGTTCTATAAATAAAGTATTCTTGAGTTTATGAAGTTGTTTTACTATGTTCTAACATTTTACGGTACCAGTACTGTAATGTGTTTGCGGCCCTAGCACTTTGAAGTGATCTTTCCTGTCAGGAAATATGTAGATTGTCATTATATGGATTCTTCAGTACGACTTAACAAAAAAAATCTCCAAGTAGAAATTGAAAATAAACTGTATTGCTGAAAGGGTTAACACGATTGTGTCCTCGCGTTTAATCAGTTTCAGAATTGGACAGCATTATTTGAGCAAATACTGGGATGTGCCATGAAAACACCGAGCTGAGCCAAAAAAATAAGACACGCACGTTTTATAATAAGAACATTATAAGTGAAGGATTAGTGCGTACACGATAAATAAAACCAATAATAAACTAAGACATGTCAAAAATTCTTTAACACCCTCGACCTTCTAAAATTGGACCCAGAAAGGAACATTGATTTGATTTTCCACGCCTGAAGGTGTAGCTACAGGAGTAAATATTACTAACAAACTTGTAACAACAGGTTAGGAACCAGCTAACAAGCTCAGTCTTTAAATGACTAGCCAATGTCTGACCATTGAAGAAAATTATTCCTAATATTAACATTTACACAATAAGACTGTCATTCAAAAATCAAAAGGGAAAACGATTTTCAGCTTCTTCATTACGGTTTATGTATCCATTATGGTAGAATGTAGTTCCATCCAAAACAAACCATTCGCTTGCGTATTTATTAGCCAGGAAAGATGTGGAAGTTAAGCAAATGGGTCCCACATAAATTGTCAAATGATAATGAATTAACATACCTTACCATCTGTTCGGTGAAAATTTTTACGCAATAATGGACCATTTCGTTATCGATTGTAAACCAGCGACAAAAACTGACACTGCACATAGATTTTAAGTGTTGGTATCATAGATTGTCGACTCTCAAGTCTTCCACGCATCCAAGCAGGATTTTATTGTGTTTTTTGATGGACAGCGACCAGAATTTTTCATTATAAATTTTTGGAGACAGGTAAAACTATCGCCGGTAACATGTATGATGGACAGCTTCAACGAATACAAGCAGTACTCATAAATGTAGTACGTCAATTGTTTTTATTCATTATCCATAGAGTTCTACAAACGGGTTTACAAAAACTGGTGCCACGCTGGCAAAAGGTCGTAACCTTAATTATTTTGATGAATAAGAGTGCATTATTGTTTCTTAATAAATATTTATTTTACCATAAAAACCACGAATTTGGTAAGGTATCTGATACATAAAATGAAAAAAAAAATCTAATTAAAAAAATGTTATTTGCGTTGAAATAAAAACAAAACAAAAATTAATTCTTGCATCACATTTTGTTTTGGAACGATACAACTTTGTATGATTTTTAGAAAAGGAAAACGCCAGGGACCTGCCACTTTCAGTTTAAAAGTTATAGCAATTTTTTTCATATCAGGGCGCTTAAAGCGCCGTTCCACCTAAGTGAAGGTAAAATCTAGAAATATTTCAAGGAACTCCGTAGGTGTTATATAACTCTCATATTTCCTTTCATGACAAGCAATTAGCATAACGCCTCGATATCGTTTGGAATTTTCGCGTAGCGAGCGGATCAAATAAAAATAAAGCATGTCTTACCTTTCTTGCTGTGCAGGTCGTCCGATAAGATCGTAGGTGGTGGACTGAGAGGTTGCAGCGGGAAAGACGTGTTTCCGGTCGAGTACCACGGCGTCGGTCTCCAGCTGCCTTGGCTGCCGTTCAGAAGCCTCAATTTGTCGTAGACGCTATCGCTTCCTGTGGACGCCGGCGGCGTCTGGGACTGCTGCTCCTTCTGTGCGGCCAAGTTGCGGAGCACCCTGTTGATGGATGACACCTGAAAAGAAGGATAATCGTTTAAGTAAATCTACGGATAAACTGACAAACTAATTTATGAATTGAATTGAAAGTGTTTGGGTTATAATCTTTTCGAGATAATTGTCGTGTATTCCACAGAGTGCTGTAAAATAGCAAATTTGGTCGTACTTAACAATATATTTATTGCTTATCTTACGATTGAAATGAAGCTGAATATATACTTGATTCTGCATATTGCAGTAGCTACCAATTTGAAGTTCCGCAAAACAGTGTAGAGATAGCTAATGAAATAGGATTACTTTTGAGACTATATAGATAATCATTTTTCGCTTTTTCTGCCCCTGCCTGATGGGCCCTAACAGGGCGAAACTAGTTGTAGGGTGAGAGTGAATTGACCAGGGCAGATAATTTAGTCACAAATCATTTTTGTCGCTTTATGCATCGTCCCTTAATGTCGAAGTATTTAGAAGATTTTCAATGTTTGCAGCACCCTACATCAATTGCCACACCAACGACATTATTCATTAACATTTTTACATATTATTATTTATTATATCTATTTAAAAACAACCATTATTAAAGTTTTAATTCATTGCGAATGCTATTACTTTTTTGACGTGTGGTACCTGTATAACAGGTGGCAGTTCACATAAGCAGTTTATACAAAAGACACCAAAATATTGCTAATAATTTGCCGATGATGTATTTTGCGATATAATGAACTCTATAAACATTTTCATTGCGACAAGACATTCAGTTTCAGTACGAATACCAATTAACCCGCCTTCTTCTAGATTGACAGAACATACTAGGCATCATGCTCAGTGCATTTGTGCTTTTGCTTTTTGCCTAGTTATGACCTCTTATGCCCTGAAATTACTCTATACAACGCTATGCAAAACGAAGCATTTACAATAGGGAGCGTGCACGCGCCCGCGTTCAGAGACCTCTGGTGCATTGCACAGACAAATGTGGGGTATAAATACAAATTAAATCGTATGTAAAGTGACATGGCAAAAACGGGTGTTTATGCGAAATGAACAAAATAATAATCAAATATGGTTTTGGAGGTATTAAAGTAACTACTTATAATAATAAACTGAATAGTTTAAGGCGCAGTGTTTGTGAAATATGTCGAAATTATCACATTGAATAGCTTGCAAACAAACTGGTTTTTCTTTGTAATGTATTTCACACTATTTATCATTTTCAAGAAACCTTTCTTAATCGTTGAATTATTCGATAAATAGTGTGAAAAAAAGCACAAACTGAAACCAGCTTGTTTACAAGCTACTCATTATAGTGACTACTAATAATTATTACAAATTTAGTCTTCCATCTTCATTTTATGGCATTCATTGTTCGTCAAGCAACTGCAAATATGAATGGGTATCTATAAGCTGGTACAAAATGACGCGAGATGCGCGAAGGCGGACCTCGCTTCGAAGATCATCAACTATAGAGTAGTACCGAACGAGAGCTAAACCATCCTGAAAACATACCTACTGTTATTCATGCTACATATGCTTGGGTATTAGACACAGGGTTGGAATCTATTAAGAAATTCCAAGAAGGTAAAGTCATTGTATGAAATAGGATTTTTCAACGGTGATAAGAAACGGGCGGAGACTGGGAGAACTTAAATACGGTAAGCGAAAATGACAATGTTTTTCGTTTAAACTGTAGCCAACAGACGAACACCCCACGCTACAATTTGTTCTTCTGGGCAACAATCTCTCGCGGGTCAAGTGCTCAAGTCATTTTGTACTAGGTATACCTATATACTGCAGAACACATAACACAATGTTGTTTTCGTTCAGCTTCCCACGAAATCGATAAAAGCGTATGTTTTTGCTGTTACACGAGTTCTCAGTATTATTGAAGTCCACAACACAACAACTTCTTTGAGATTTAGGCATTTTTCAACGTATTACACACTTCCCTCACAATATTAAAGCAAAAGTAAAAAAATTCGTGGTTGTCATGCTGCGTATACCTCAATCTTGCGGTGGCGCTACTAGTCAACGTGCACGCTCCCCATAGTAAAAATCGTCAACTTCTAAATAGCGCGTTAACCCACGGTCAACAGGCAGTTGTCATGGAAACGCTTCTTTTTAAGCGCTTTTTATTGGTGTTGCCCGTGGTAACGGCTGGTTAATCGCGTATTAACTACAGGGTTAACCACGCTTTGTGCAACTGGGGCCCCGTTGCACAAAGCGTGGTCAACCAGACCCCCTGGTTAACACGCGGTCAACGAGCAGTTGTCATGGAAACGGTTCTTTTTAAGCGTTCTTCATTGGTGCTGCCTATGACAACGGCTGGTTAACCGCGTGTTAACCAGGGGGTCTGGTTAACCACGCTTTGTGCAACGGGGCCTGGGCCTACCAATGTATACTACGGAACGGGAGTGGTTACGAACTGAACAAGGACCTACACCTAAAGTATCTTACATATTTTGTGGATGTGAAAAAGGACTCGCAGGGACTTGCACTTACAAAAAAGCAGGCTGCACATGTTTTCTTCTCACTTCTTATTAGACAACGAACTTGATACCGATGTGGATGAAGTTGATTCACTGAAGGAGAGGGGGGGGGGGTGAAAAATGAAGAAGAGGAAGAAACGGATATTATAATTTAGTTATTTACAATCAAATCATTTTCATGGACAATGTTTTTAAGTAAAAAATGTAAAATACGCGAGAATACGAAGGTTGAAGCCCTCGGTGCCATCTAAACGGAACTCTGCAAGCTAGGCGATCTATAAACTGTGAATAGACACCGTACCAGTGCAGGTTCCTAGCGATGGCATCGGAGATGCTCCTCCGTGAACAGATGAAAATAAAATCATCTGCTCTGGCCAGTCCACTCTCACCCTACGACTATGACCCTGTTGGGGCTCATCAGACAGGGGTATGTAAAATAATGTCAGTAAACACTATAAAATCTTCTTCATAAACAATTAGTCAGCAATATTATGTTGTGTTTATCAATTTTTGAAAATTATTTTAAAAATTAATTATAATTGATCTTTTCATGTGAGGGCAGGGCAGACTAACCTGATCAAATTAGCATGCGACAATTGTGCACTTCTGGTCCTATGTAGAGTAGGTAGCAGAATTCACGAAACCATTAGTAGTTTTAAAGTAAATAATAATGAACAGCAATGATACAGAAATAAACATATGTAATGGTTTAAAATGAATGCCTATGCTATACTGTCTACACCGCAACCAACTATAGACAGATTTGTAAAATTTAATTTAATGGTTTAGCTCGATATTTAACTAAAGAATTTTGCAATCGACTGTACATTCCACTCTAAAACCAGAATTTGGTGATAATCAGACGCCGAAATCAATGCTTTGCAATTTTCAGCAGATAGGTCATTAATTTGGAATAACAATTAATCAGGAGCGCTAGGAAAGTCATCAAGTGGAAATTATATTTATTTTTAGCGCCAATTACGATCAATCGAAATTCAAAACTAAGGTCATTTGACATAAAAAATGCCCTTCTCTAGCTTAAAAAAGTGTAAGCAGTTAGATATTTTCGTTATAATTATAACTTCTACTTTCCGCAGGTCTATGTAATTCGTAAACTATTTCATTGAAATTGCGTAAACATTTGATTTGTATTTTCTGGAGTGTTGAATCGTGGGTGGGTGGGTAGTTGAAAACAGATTGCGTTCTTTACAAAAATGAGGAACCACTGCTGGTTCAAAGTCTTACAAGGGACCGTGCGAATGATTTTCTTCTACACCAAATAATGCACTTTGCCGCACATCACAAACCACAGTGTGTTCTCAACACTGAATAAAAAAGACTTCCAGAGCTGTTTTGAGAAATCAGGTTAGCATTGCAGTAAATTTTTGGCACAACAAGAGCTGTACTTTCAAAGGGGTTGAATTACATTTGTCTTCGCTACTTCAGGACAATATTTGACCAGACTTTATATTATTGAGCAAATGAAGATGTTGCAACTTGTACAAGCTTCCATCAAAGAACTGAAAGCATATTATCCTCTATATGGGTTACACCACGATATGATCAATTACATTTGTAGTTTCCCAATCACATGTTAACATGTCCAAGTATTATAAGAGTTAGATACCGTAATCGAAGATATGATTAACTTTTTTTATATTTCGTGAACTTGTACTATGTGTTAAGCAGTTACAACAGGTGACAACACAAGCAGGAATATAAAAAATCGTGTTTACAGAAACAATTTCCAGAATGATATCGAACGATTACTATTTACTATTGTTGTCCCTTGTCATTACAAGTTTCTCACACTATTGTGCTGGCGGTTTATGGAACAAAAACCGGCAAGTGGCTTCAAGTGGCTCAACGGCATTCGACTGTTTTGTTCGACAGGACTCCTGCTTTCAGCAGTTGTCAAAGCACCAGTCGAAGTCGCGGCCGTCAAACGTCACCGCGTCGGGCCACCTTGCATGGGAATAGAGGTTCATCAATATCCACCTGGTCAAAACTTCCTCCACGTCATAAAAACAATATCGCGGTACGTAAGCGAGCTAGGCTACTGGGATGCATCTGCGTACGTAGATGTCGAAGTAGGCTCGTACTCGTTTTTACTCACAAAAGATCGAAGAAAAAAGGTCACAATGGGTGTCATGGGGTGGTCATGAATGGAGTGCCAATAGAGGACGCCCCGCGGGGCTTTGTGCGACCTGCGACCATTGACGGCATCGACATCGACTCACGTAATGAATTGAAGCTCTCAGGTCGCAATCAAGAGGGCACGCAATTGTTTAGTTTTAATTTTCGAAAGATCTCGGTCTGTATCAATGCCTTGCTTGTCTGGAGGGGTCGGAAAGCATTGTAAATCTCGGATTATTAAAAATCCAGATTATTATCGAAGCACACCCTTCAAGAAGCTACTGTATATTGCAGAGGTATTGATGTCTTAGCAGCAGGTATCAAGTCATTACCCGATGGAACAATGCCACCTCTTGTAGCCACTGTAATTCGAACAGTACGCAATTTTCCGTTTTCTTTCTTTAAAACCATAGATACAACTGCTCTCAGAAAACGCGATCCAGATTTACGGAGCTTGATTCAGTTATCCTGAGAAGCACGCTACAAAAGCTAGAAAAATGCACCCAAACAAGGGCTAATCAGTTTTTCACATGTTTCACATGGGCAAGTAATGAACTTAAACATGAGAAACACTATGAAGTAAGAAGAAATTGGCTAGTAATGTGGAATCTTCCACAAAATTATTTTAGAAGATCAGTTGGCTTCAAAGCTGTTGGATGCATTAAAGAATTACATGTGGATTTCAGAGAAACACACTTTAGTTTCAGTCCAGTACAATAAATAAACTTATTTTAGTAATAAATTTCTTGAAAACCTTAAGAACCAAACAAGATATTTTGCACAATATGATTTAGTATGAAATATGCATTATTACACAGTGTTTGCGCCATGCAGTATACAGAGATTCTTGTGTAAACCTAAAAGTAGTCATTATTACAGAAAAATTCATATGTGGCGAGACTGCTGATTTAAATAACTATTAATTAACTTCAGTTTATATTATATTGACCAAGAATGTAGGATACATCATAAAAAGATGCTTATTGTCAATAATAAGCAAGAATTACGTTTTTCGACACAGTATATAAAAACATAGATACATGATACTAGGAATTAACTTTGGAAGAATTGCATCAGAAGGCACAGACTAAAATAGAGAAAACAATGAAATAATTATTATGAAATACTCTGTAATAATGCTCAAATATAATTGTCAGAAATTCTGACGAATGATAAAGATTAAAGTGAAATAAATGTGGTAAATGTTAGGGCTTCTATCAAAAATAAGCGATTTCCGAAACTGCTAGAACCAATTACAAATCAATAATGTAAAAAGTAACAGCACTGAATGTCACCGAACTCGGTAGGGTAAAAGTGTTAAAGCACTATACCATAATGATGTCGGATGGAATGGAAAGACAAGAAGCAGCACCGTCCAAAAACTTTTAGGATTGTGAGTCACCAAGAAAATCCGACCACAAAAGAAATCGAGGTTACAGCTCTTGTACACCTTATTATTTTATATTATTTTAATTTTGGTCTAAATAACACCATTATTACTTTGTGGAAAATTTTGGCACTAACATTTCTTGAGAAATTTCCATTAAAAAAAAACAAATGACCACGTGTAGTTCTGATCTAAAACTAGAAAATGCATTAAAAATCTATTCGCAAGAAGAATTCACATGGTATTCCTTCATTACTTGCTTTAATGATGTTCACGCAAAGCTTTGCCGACGACAGATATTCCAATATCCTCATTTAAGCAGCAGAGAAATAAGCCACACTTTTGTGTCCAAAATACTGCATATAAATAAATTCCATTCAATCACGTTTAGTTAGTTCAGGAACTGGATCAGGCTGATTTCAGCAATCAATTGCATCAATCATCTTAACTGACCCTAAGCAAACTTTAATACAGAAAAGACTTTTGATAATGTGCTTTTTACGGGTGGTGCTTTTATAATTGAGAATGTTTTTGTGTCAAGGCACAACTGCCATTATTACAGTAAAAATCTTCATTGATAATGCCCTTTGAATGCATCAACAACATTATTGCATGGACAACATTATTTTATCGTAAATGTCAACTGGAATCGAAATGTTCGATGCAAAGGAGTACTTCTTCCTATAAAGCACTTAATTTTGTACAGCTTAAACTAGAATTTTTTTCATCTAGTTTTACTATACTTTCATGTATAAGCTTGTATACATACACTTTTGTGATACCAGGTTGGTTGTTAGGAGAACTTTAAATTAAATTTTCAGTGGCTTTGAAAGAAGATTTAGAATGTTGATATATTGACTGTTGGCATGACAGGTTAAAGAAAACAATTAGGGCAGCTTGGTTCTTGATTTTTTTTGTAGCTGCAGGATTTATCTAAAGCACAGGTATGTGACGAATTTTGATATAAAAAAAAATGAACTATAACGTTGTGTTAAGCTACCTAGGTAAAAAAGTTACGATTATTAAAATAATAATATAGAAATATACTTCTTATATAAATTTCACATTAAAACACCAAATATCTGTAAATTCAGCTGCAGTTTTCGCTCATCACGTTCTTTACTCAGCTACCAACGCATATKTCGGAGGCCTCGAACGATCATCTCGCTACAGCAGCATAGTTTGATAAAGTTCCGGATGGTACAGAGGAGGAATTATGCTGCGTAATGCGAGGGTCGTAGGCACCAAACCGTGAACACGAGTGTGCAAGTGTGCTGCGCCAGTTAGACTTTAACTAGAGGGGTGCATAGATTTACCGCCTGTTTGCGAAGGAAACCCCCGGAACACCGACGGCGTACTCCATCCTTGACCTAAAGCAAATATTAACACTGCCATCGATTTTATCACTGTTGAGATGATAATTTGTCCGCGGCAGACACTGCCAACGCAAATTTTCTGACGGCTGGCGGTCGTATACACCGTTCCTCACGGACGAGTTTGCTCCCTTTTAGGCAGAATACTTTCACAAACAAAACTTTGTTCATTAATCTTGGAACGTCGTGAGATTGCATATAAATACTGGAGGGGTAAGCAATAATCTTCGATCAGTAATTACTGAAACCCCGTAAAGATAATGTCCTGAAACAAAGATATCAAATTCTGTTTAACACATTGAAGATTTTGGAATCACTTCTGAATGAACATACACACAAATCCACAATGAAGTATAGTAGTGAAATATTCAATTTCGTCATATTAACAACATGGTATCAGAGTTGGTCAACCTACCGGACTTTAAAGATGCCTTCGACCAAAGTTATCCTAATGGGTTAGCTTAAACCTTGATTTTTTTAGAAGCGCTTTCGTTGTTTTCAAGTTCCTCTGAAATGGTTGCCTCCACTTTAAAAGTTGCATGAGTGTCTAATCTCGCACCTCTTCCGTTCTTGTGTTTTCGACGTTATTTCCACACAAACTATTATATATTCTTATGAAATCATTAATATATTACACAGAACTGTTAATTTTTTATGCGACTACGGTCGACTTTTATAAAAGCGTTGAAAGTAAAAAATCTTTTCATTTAACGATGAGAGATCTCGCATTTGCACTCTATCCAGACTAGATACATACATGTATGTATTTATTCTGGATAGTGTATTGAAGAAAAACTGTAGAAAAACTCCAATCAGATCTCGATTGTCTTAAGTCAATCTTCAACACCTTCATCAACGCGATGGATAGACGCAAAACCACCAGGCCATGCTGTACGGGGGCATCTGTTGACCATATGTTCAATTGTTTAGAGGGGTCTCCACATTCACAAGAAGGATTGACAGATGGATCCCATTTATTAAGAAAAAAGTTGCATTTCCTATGACCAGGCAATTGAAAGTGATCCAAGACTCACGGGAGGCCATAGTTCCGGTCACCTTTTCTGTAGGATTGTCTATAAGCTGTTGATTGAATATATCATGTTTTTAAGTTGCCAAACAGAACACCATCCATCTTCAATGTATAAGGAGCACGAAGGAAATCGTCTGCATACAGAGGTTTTCTGGAAGTTAGCACAGTTGTAGGTAGCTCTTGCAGATTTCGGGAAATCAGTAACTCATTAGGAACTGATCGATATTTTTGTCAAGCTTTATATGTAGAAAACTGCCTGCGAATCTCCGGAAGAGCAATGTTTGAAAAAATCGGAAGCCAAGTTGACTTAATTGTTCCAGTGATTAGTCGCATTGCAGTATTTAGTTGAGTGTCAATTTTTTCTGTGCGATGACTATCTTTCCAAACAGGACAGCAGTACTCAGCAGTGCTACATATAAGGCAAAGCAGTTGCAGAATTACGGGGTACACTTGCATTTGCACCCCAACGTACCATAAAGCTTATGAAGGATATTATTTCTAGTCTGTAATTTTTGCTGACGTTTTCTAGATGTTTCTTGTACCTTAGACACGTATCTAGTGTCACTCCAATGTATTTTGGCGAGTTATGTTTGAGAATGATGTTATTTGACATAACTTGAAGTTATTAATGAGTTTTTTGGAAGTTATTATTGGCTTTGCCAAAAATAAAAATTGAAAGTAGGATAAAAACAAGTGTTTTATTATTATAACTTGAAATTGTTATATTTTCTATTTGCAGATGACCCAAAAATATAAGTGCATTTTCTTTGTTGATGCATTAAAGAGACTTGATCAATATTAGTGTATAAAAAAATCGCATAGTTGCAAATGCAACTGAATGCCTGGTATGAACCTTATTAAGTTTTCGAAGTTACATCCATAGAGAAAGAAAGTTTTTCTTCTCGCTGCAATGCTTTCCAAACACATTTCAATTACTCCTGTAATCTTTATCGGAAACAGAACCTTTAAGAAGTGTCTGACAAAATTGAAACAAATTTTTAAAAGTATGTAAATAAATCGTCCCCTGGGGAAGAATTGATAATATTTTAGGTATGGGTATAGTTTCGTAAATAAGGAAACCACGTCAAAATTAGAATATCAGTTTTTGAAAGATGCGACTTTTAATAGCATCAATAAAATCTGAAAAAGTTGTGATGAAGCGGAACGGACGAAATCCGAAACTGAACAAAAAAAAATATCGGTTTATTATGTTCCATTTACACATTTTCCAAGACCGAGGTTCCAACACCGCGGTGCACAGCTTAGTTCGCCCCTGTCCTTTTCATCACTTTAGTTCGTCATTTTGGTGATGTATGTTGCATAGTTGTTGATAACGCTTACGTGATCATCGTCTTGCTTACTTACTAACTTTTACACAAACTAAAGTATTTTAAAAATGTATAATTTGGAACTGAACCGAAAACCGAAAAAAACCTTTTTTTGTTGAAAAGAAAACCGGAACCAAACCGTTATTTATTCTTTATTTGAACTAGAACGAAAACAGGAACCAAAAAATACCGGTTAGAGGCCCAAGTTTTTTCCTACATAAAGGTTCAAATAATTAAATTAATCTTTATGTTGTTTATTGCTTACATACGACGTATATTTCCCAGAAGATAAATATTTTAGCTGTGACTATCCAAAACCCCACGGTAGAAGAATTTATGGTATAGCAACAGGTTGTAGAACTTCAGAGATAGATCGTTGTTCTATTGGATTATTCCTAATGAACTCCAAGGGAGACCTACGGCTAAGACATATATAGCACACCATACCACAATGCTAGCGGTATTGGTTGCATGGCATTCGATTCTAATGCACACATTTTGCCGTTCAACGAGAAAGTATCTGACACATCTGCCTCCATCATGGAACTGTAACCAAAATCTGGAGTCTATACTGAAGCAGATGAAGTTACGCTTTACGTTCTAGTTAAATCTGGCTTGAAACCATTCCAATCAAAGAATTTTTGCCAAAGAGTCAGTGGTGGTATCTAAAACGAACGGTTTGCACGAAGGCCCAAGAAAATAATTCTTCGATTAACAGTTTGTTGAGAAATCACACATTTTGATGCTGTAACAGGTGTCAGCATACCTATCATTTTCGATTTCCTTCAAGACATCTTCATATCCATATTACTTTTAAGGGTGCAATTTGGAGCCTTTGGTCTATTTGCCTTAAACTAAATCTCCGTCTCCATAATGCCACCTTTTCAAAATCACTAAATTGACCAAATCGACACGGGTAGCATTTTAGCAAAGTCTTCGAACACAAAAAATCCTTAGATGACTGTGACTGTGGCAGTGATTGGTCTTCAGAAATATTACATGCCTAACATTTGTAATAAATGTACATTGCATCATGATAAAAATACACTGTTGAAATCAGATAAAATAACTTAGTGATGCTGTAGCCAATATATTTTATAATACTAAATTTCAAATTTCAAGAAAAATTTATTCTTCCTAAGAAGGCGAAAGCGTAAACACATTAATACATCAGATAGTTATTTTTGTGTATACCCCAACTTTCATATCTTGGTGTGCGGACCCTGGTAGACGGCGAGGGAGGACTTTGATTGGAGCAGTTCCAACCAGTCAAGCGAGAGAAATCAGGTTTAAAGCGTTCTCCCTGCCCCCGTGTAGAACAAGCATTCGCGGGGTTGTCGAACTGATTATTTTTACTGGAGATTTGATATTCAGATAATACGTATATAAGGGACTGCTACTGAGTTTTATTAACTTCTTCTATACTTTCAATTTCTTAATACTAATATGGGTGCAAGTGAGAAGTAATAATTTAAACCTTTACATGTATTATAAATAGAAGCATTTGTTTATAAAATAAATAATGTTTTGTATCCGCTATAGTCATTTATTCAAAAACAAATACGACTTATATTCAGCAGTCGTCCGTAGCGAATGCATAAATACATCTAGTCACAGTATTTACAAATACGATCATATTTTATTTTCATTTACCTGCATATGAAATGCGTGTTTTACAAACGCTTTAGATACTACGTGTGTACTATAAAACCAAGTATTCTGCATTTTCAGCCGGCGGAATAAGTGAAATAGTATTAATTTAATTGTATTTTTGTAATCACTACTACAATGGTTGCAAATCGGTATTCAACTTACCCCACAAATACAGTTCGTCCATATGTATTTATTCGCATACTAAATACAAAATGTCTAATTATACATGGGAATACCTTGCGTGCTTAGTAATCATATGCGGTATTCATATACTTAAATTCTAAGTAGAAAATTAGATGACAATGCCATCTGTCACCATTATGGTGACACAAGACAAAGTCACCTAGCTACTGTTAATGGGAACTGCTTCGTGTCTGTATATCAAGCCTTTGGTATATAGGCAAAACGCAGTCTGTATGTGAACTAGACCTAAACTGTACTGATGAGCTATAATAATAGCGAAATGGATCTATGTGCAATTGGTTGAGGTGCAGACAGCACAGTATTGAAATGCATTTAAAAAAAAATTGTTCAACTCTGTTCTGCTTCCAGAAAAGTACTATACTACTAATACTAGTGCTTCTGATGACAGTCCCGCATACTATTTACAAGATTTTTTCAAAAAGGATGAAAAGAACTATGTGATGCGCGAAGCATACGTTCAATGAGTAATTAAACTTATTTGAAAACGTTAGCAAGCAAGGATTTCGAACAGTTAAACGTTTTAAAGTTGGTGGTTTGAAGCCTAGCATAATTTTAAAGTAATACTACAAAAACGCATAAGAGCTCAGCATAGTAATGGGTTCTTAGTTAGTAAATCTCTCATACAGTAAATTTGGCAGCATAGCATCAATGTTCGCTACAAAAATTTGGGCCGACCGACCGATAAAACAGCGCGCGTTCCGACTTGACGCAGCCAAACTGCGTGCGGGGATTAATTGAATTTCGTTTTGATTAAACGGGACTTGCTGGGCTTTATAGCCCCTTGCTCCCCAAGGTACAATATCGGCTTTGATAATGAGGGACCGTTTTAAGCGATTCCACCAACACATAACTAAACGGGGATTATTATGTGTTCTCTTTTGCATTTGACAGCATAGCATAAGCAATTTTTTATATGAAGTTGTACAATAGAATAGTATGACATTTACGAGTTCTGAAGAGATAACCGCAAAGCGGATAAAAACAAAAGTGCTATCAAAATTCATCATAGGCCCACATAGGGTGAGCATACAAAAGGATGGAAACTATTTTATTTAAATGAACTGGATATGTTGAAGGTACTTTGAAGTATCCCATTCTTTCAGTTTATTTCTGTATCTAGCGGTATTGCGTTGTATTGTGTATTTCTTTTTTTTGAGATAAATTTTACAAAACCACTTGTATACTTCTATTCATCAGTTTGCAAATTAATTTCGCCATTAGCACAGAAGCATAAACACAGTGTTTTAATTGTGTAGTTCAGATAAAAACGTGCAAAATAATTTTTAACGTTGTAAGCATTCTTAAAAAAATATATAAAAGCAGTTGCATACCCAGGAGATGGTAAATGAGATAGACTCCCCTTTACTCCAAGACTAGCAAAAATTTAAAAACCACTGGCGAACCAAATCTTTAATAAGTATAGTAACGTGAGTACGATCGTGGCAGGTTCCAAGGGTTGCTGGTTTTTCCAGAAGCATTAATAAAAGGTCCATGGGCCATAAGAATAGAAAAGAAGCAAGTGTTCGGAAGCAAAAGGTATGTTCTGTTCTGAGCAAAAAGTAAAAGTGTAAGCGAATGCTTCATTTTTTATGAATAATGATTACCATAAACTTGAAAACAAAGGGCTATCAAACTGCGGATCTAGAACTATTCCAGTAGGTATGGTTCCAAGCACAATGTGATTACGTAAAGTATCACTAGTGTGGTTTTAGAGTTGATTCCAATAAAACTGAATATACCTATAAGTGACTGTCCTGAGTTTGTTAGCGATAAAGTCTTCTGTCGTCTTCTGACTTTCATAGCAAAGACAGTAGTGAATAGGAGCAATATTAAAGTGAATTGCCATTTATTGCTAAAAAAGTTCATTCTAATCGGAGAATTTTGATGAAATGATAATTGCAGTATTGAAAAAAATTCCTATCCAAAAAATATGCGAAAAATACGAAGAAACATTTCGAAAGAAATTGACTCCCAAATAGTTTTGAAGACATGTACAACAGTATACGATATGAAAACAAGGCGGGTGTAAAGGAAACAAGAATCAAAAAAGTTAAGCTAACGGAGTGGGAGAAAATCCAACTGTGAACAAAAGTTAATGATCATGAATCATGATCATTACCTCGTAAAAAGAAGTTGCAACAAGAGAAGATAAAACTAAACTTCAAACAGGATGCTTCACGTCTAATGCTATACTTGAACAACTGAAAACAAGTAGAGTACAAAAATAATACTACGGAAAAAATGTTGACATATGTATATATTTTTTAAATTGAAAGGATATTTATGTGTTTGTAATACACATAAACTTATTTTTTTCTCGCTCAGTTCAAAAAGTGTACAGTATACATTCGTACTTTCGATTTATATATTCGTCTCCGTGAAGTCTTGGTTATCGTCTATTTACATGGGTACAGTCGATTGCACCAATTGCTGTAGGAAAGATACACCTTGCTATATGTGTTTCGCCTCCACGATTAGGTTTTTATTCTTAGGAAAGCAAGTTTATATGGCAAACTTTCGATATGTAAAGATATATTCCGCTTATTTACCAACAGTGCMTCTACTTTATTTTTTTTTAGAAGCAAATGGTTATAAATTTAGGAGGAGACTCATTTATTTGTAGCAAAAAAGCAAAACCATTTAATTATACATTTTTTATTCATGTAAACTAAAGCATTTGCTTCAAATTGAGGAAGCATAAGGTTAAGCTTTATTTTAATTATATCACTTATTGACTTAAATGTCCATCATTCGTTTGTATAACAGGTGTTCAACTAAGAAAGTCGTCAAGTCGCGCAAAGAAGGGATGTTATTTTTTTACTACTGACATAATTATCTGATAATGTCGTTTGTCGAAATTCGATTTGACGTTTCGATAAGTTTTTACACGCTAAATCCTCTAGGATAAATTGCGTTCATCATTCCGAGGACCTAAGGCTTCGAAATGTCTATCGCTGAAGTAAGCTTTTAAACGAGCCGTGGTACTCCCTGCATCAAACCCAAATAGTGCGATTATTTATTTTGATACGGGGTTTTTTTCTCAAATCTGGAAGGTCTATATGCTCAGTTTGATCATTTTCAAACCACAGCAACCAGTTTCAATTCTCACGGTAGATTGTCCACATGTACTAATATTTTTGTGAACCCATATATGAAAGTCATATTATTATCGTTTTATATACCTAAACGATTATATTTTTACAACAAAAATTACCAATGTGAAGAATCAATCACAGTAGGTATCTGACGGTTTATCTTTAGGTAAAAAAATAATATTTCTTAATGAGGTTGATTTAACAATTGTACAGTCAGACAAGCCATTTTAAAAATCACATCAAAGCATGCAATAAATGCAATAAAAATCCCCCATAAAGACCTAGTTAATAGCGCTCGTCGCAATCAGCCCTCAACAGTAACTTTTTTCAAGCGTACGGAAACGCGCAGAGGGCCATGGCATTCGCAATATTCGTAATGTGTAATAATCTTTCGAGGCACGTGCAAGTCACGTGCCCTATCGACGCTCGGGAGTATTATAGGGCCTCCAAACTAAAAATCGCTCGGAACAGATTACATTCCAATTTTAATAAAACGCTCTTGCGATAAATCCTCTTAGATTGTGCCACCTCTGGGCAATAAACGTTGRGAATCATTAGTGTCACGGCCTAAAGGGTTCAGAAAATAAGGAACACTGTAATGTGGCGAAAGTATAGGAAAAACGTGGTGTAAACTGCACTAAACACGTTCCTATCATATTCGTTTTCACTCATTTAGTACACAAAAGAGATAACAGTACGCGCGATAAATACTAGTTAAAGTAGTGGTTTGTGCTTAGTAGTGTGTGAAGATAATTTTTTTTTATTAAAATGACTGTTGTTAAAATGACTTTGTTGAACCGAAAAAGTCGTGATTTGGCAATGAAAGTTATTGCATTTGTAAAAGACGAAAAAGAAAATTTGGGAAACCTAACTCCTGTGGTATCTTAAGTGAAACATATTGCTAAGGCATTCGACATGTCCGAAAAAAATTGTCCCGAGATTTATACAAAAAATAAAGGGTGAAAAACCCGCCACACCATCTTTTAAGATGATAAAAATAAAGCCAAAAGCGATTGACTTACCAGATTGTTACAAGGTTGAAATTAACAAATCTAAGAACTGTAGAAAACCAATGATGACACTGAATGCTTTAAAACTTCATTTGGTAGTAAATTTCTTTATGGTGACAGTGTATCCGAGTTTGACGAGCTTGGAAAATCTACGAGTTTCAAGAATGATAATCCTGATATTGGTGTGGAAAAATAAGGATGCTTGAAGACCTAAAACCAACAGTATATAAAGCTTGTTTTCTTGGTGATACTAGGATTGTTTTCAAAAAGGGGATAAATGCACAAGATAAGATAAGTCCGTACTTTCTTGTAGATAGTCAAATTGTGGTGACGGAAAAAATCATTTTACACGCAGCAGGAGAAGGTGGGTTTGTGAAAACTAAAAATGAAGATGGGAGTTTGATTTTTTGTTCAAAAAACAAATCGAGGGATTGTCATGAAAATATGGACGCCACGATGTTTAAAAATGAATTTCCGAAGAATTGTTAGCGCTACTGGAGAAATCGGCAGCTATTTTTATGGACAACGCTTCGTATCATTTCAGACTAATTAAAAAAGTATTTCTTCAAATTGGCTAAACAGATGTCAAATCTTGGATAGATTACCAAGAGATTAATGCAACAGAAAATCGAACTAGAATAGGATAGATATTGCAAATCGACACATAACTATAGAAAGAAGGAATGCAATAAATGAATTGCGTAATACTACCTAACTACTGTCAATCTCGCTGTCAGTATACAATCCGATTGAATTTTTATATGGGCAACTGCCAAAACTTACTACGACCGAAATATTGGACAAAACAGGTTTGTTGGTGAGGCAGTGAAAGAAATGTGGAACGAAGCTCTTTCAACAATTATGCCCGAAATTAAAAAAAAACCCACCCCGGCTTCGCACGGTTTACTACTGAGCATATTATGCCTACAACAAATACCTTGCCGTCGTCCCCTCCATTCGCTCGGAGCACGCGCGTTTTTTCCCGGCTTATATAAAAACATTGGGCTGCAGATTGGGATAGCATCAAGCGAATCCCGTCATCGGTGTGAAAAACGCGCTTGAATTTATTTTCGCGCGTATAAATTTTTTGCGATAACTCCAAAGATATTCATTTAAATTAGGTATATGATGTAAAAGATGTGCATGAAATGCTTAAGGTAACAAACGTATTTGAGTTGATAAGGATTAATACTGTATCAGTCTAAATAGGTTTCTAATTATCGCATTTTATGTGATCATTCTTTTAGAACATTAAGCTATTCTTAAAAGATAGATATATGCCATCACGGACTTTTTCGAAGATCTGTAAAAGAGGACTATCCCACCATGCATTCGCTTTGTTATATCTCAAAGGGATTAGGCAGCGTTCTCGATGAAAATTCCCAGGCAGCTTGATTTTTTCCGATACTTCCAACAATTATCGTTATATTTCAACCAATTTAGACAAAATATATACCTAAACCTTCCTCATGGATCACCTATTAATGAAAAGCCGCATGAAAATCCGTTTAGTATAGTTTCTGAGTTTATCGCGAACAGACAGACAGACGGATGCGGCGGATGACTTTGTTTTATAATATGTAGTGATGCGTGCACCACTGAGAAAAGTTAATAGAAGAAAGACTTCAAAAATACTACCTTGATCTCTACGATAGCCAAAATCAGTATGCTATTAATACAGGGGACGACACCGATATAACATACTGCCTTTTAACAGTACTTTTCTTTAAATTAATCTTCTTTTTCTATAATGATAATACCTAATGAGTAAAATACTTTTATATTGTATTTTAACATGAGGTTCTATTAATTTTGTTTGAGAGCCCCTGGTTTTTGGGTGGCTATCCCTTTCTTTTGGTCTCTAAGACTGAAACTATTTTTATACTCAACATTTGTACAGTACATATAAAAACAAGCAATATCAGCTGTACCATTACTTTAATTAGCATCTATCGTACGGTTTCTTTTGCGTGCTAAATGAGTGACAGCAAGTATTATGGGGATGCGTATAGCGCGGTTTATATCTTGGATTGCTACCTACTATGCATAAAAAAAATTCGCAATCTATTACAAGAATTATGTGTTTGATCATCTTAAGATATCTGTACTCCAAAGTTGTAGTTAGATCCTTAGAGATGTATTGCTTAAATATATACTTTCGATACAGAATAGCATACGATGATGGCTCAACTTTGTACATGTGCCTATGGAACATGCAATGTAACTTAAGTAACAAAGCAATATTCAACTGGATAAATTGCACATAAAGCATAGTTCATTCTTTTATACTAAAAATAATAAGCAAACAACTGTATTTAAGTATATTACAAGAAAAAAGAAATACACCCCTCTTACGTCATTCGACTGTATCTAACTAAAGCATAAAACCGAAATGGACATCGCTAATTAGCGGTCTCGAAGGTATGTCATTTCTGCAGCTGTTGCCAGTGCTTTGGGCTCAAGTTGCTAGATAATGAAAACTTGAATAATTTATACAAAATAGGAAATATATAATGTTTAAAGCAAACAGTTTGTAACGTTCTCAAATTTTTTTAATTATTGTTTCACTACTGTTTTCCTTAGCTTAATATGGCAACAACATACATTTTACCTTACATGTACAGGTATTCACAAAAATTAATCGAGAGAAAATAAACAAGGAAAGTGGTCGAAACGTAGGATGCCAAACAGAGTGCACCTTTGTCAAACATAAAATGATTATTGCAGCTTAAATTCAAGTCATTTAGGCTGAAGGTGCAGTAATACGTGTTTTTATTTCTGGTGATGTTTTGCAAAGCCCGATGAGAATTTTTACTGTGGTTAGTCATCAACTGGTATTGTGTTTCAGCATTTCGCATTTTATTCGCTACCTATTGTACTTGTGAAAACTTGAAATAGTATATATTAGATTAGTGTTACTATCGCGTATCTGGGTAATGCCAGATAGAGAGTGAACCAAAAGAAAATTATATGATGTGAATTGTTTAGAACAGCTGAGTTGTTCTTAACAAACACTATTTGGCTATATATCAAGCACATAATTTTCAGCATAGAGTCCAACCCTGATGCGTTCTTTCTCCTGTTCGTTTAAAGAGCACCTCCTTTATTATATGGATAGGGTGAACTAATATGCGGAAGCCCGTAGGGCTGAAGTTATATAAGAGCCTCGTCACGCAGGTTAAACTGATGATTACAAACTGATTAAACGGGAGAGCTGATGTTGTTATCGGGAGCTTATGTTGCCATTAACGTTCTCCCACCATTCGCCCGGTCGATACTTTCTTTAATAGTGATGAATCTTTTCCGGGCGGGCCTTTTGTGGAATAAAGATGGAATCGTCGGGCCGCAGTAATGATTTCGCTCTTTGAATTCGTTTAAATCTTAGCGTTCATTGGCTTGGATTATTATTATTTCTTCCGGAATTGCGTAAGGAAATGAGTAAATGCCCTCCGTGGTGTTATATTCATCTATACATAAAATGCATCTGTAACATACATTACTACTGACCAGACACTGAAGACACAATACATAATTTTCAGTTTAAAGGATACATATATAGCAATATAGGATTTTGCAGAATCTTCTTTAATCTTGGCTCGAAGGGCTTCTCCAGCTATATGGAACTAATTATGAGAGATTACTAGTCTGCTTGGTCATTGAAAGGTATTGTTGTATCCTTATATGATACTCGTGTCTTTCGAGCAACAATAATGAAAAAGAATTTTTATTGCAACAAAACGGCATTTCTTCATCCAAGATTGTTACAACTCTCAAATACACTTTATTTTTTACTTATGTTAAACTCAATTTCTTTTGACATATATCAGCTTGCAAGATTTTTTCCAGCTGTTATTAAATTGCACTAAACTTTTTATAAGATTTTTTATCTTTTTTATAATTTTATTATAACTGCGTCACTTTCTATATTTCCAAATCTTTCAATCAGCAGTAATTAATACTAAAAGGTCAAAAGACAGTACTCGGTAATTTCATATTACTTAAAATTACAAATATCCTGTATCTAGGGGCAAATGTAATGTATTTGTAAAATATGTGAATCAGTGAATCATTTGTAAACAACCCACTAAAATGCATGTCTATGCTGTGCTGTCTACACCTCAACCAACTGCAGATAGTACTATTTCGCTGTCATTACAGCTCGTCAGTGCAGTTTAGGTCTAGTGTAGACAACACGGCATAGAACTGGTTTTGCTATATACCAAAGCAATGGTATGATGAAAGTAAGAAATTAGGATGACAATGCCATCTGTCAGCATTACACTGACATGATGACAAAGCCACCTAGCTGCCTTAACGGGAACTACTTCCTAAAGGAAGTGACCTGTAGCCTGACAAATTGGCATGCAACTGCATACTTCAATTGCACAGCATAGACATGCATTTTAATGTATGTTGGTTCTTTCCCGTCAGCAAAAAGTGCCGTGGGGGCCTGCTGTCAAATTGAAGTATGCAGTTGCATGCCAATTTGTCAGGCTACAGGTCACTTCCTTTAGGAAGTAGTTCCCGTTAAGGCAGCTAGGTGGCTTTGTCATCATGCATGTCAGTGTAATGCTGACAGATGGCATTGCCATCCTAATTTCTTAACAACCCACTGTTCACCTATTCTTAAGCTTTATTTTAAGTTTGTGGGAGGCATAATGAGAAGTAGACATATGGAGCTGGTTGGAGTTGATAGCAATTGGGATGATACGACTATGCAAAGATTCCTCTAGATAGCTAGCAACTAGCTGCAGTTGGCTTCTTTGGGAAAGGTGGTGTGTTAGTATATGATTTTAATTTAAGGAGAAAACAAAATGAATTCTTAAATCTGCAGGAGATCGTATCATGAGCCCTTTCCAAATAGACCAAATGATTCTCACGAAATGTTTGAAAAATTGGCGAGTGGAAGTTTTGAATAAAAAATAAATATTTCTAAACCAACAACTGCAAAAAGCGAAGAACATTGAGTAGTACTTTTAGCCCGACTTAATGTAGATCATCATCTTTTCATTTACCAATTAAAAGATTAGAATGTCATCTTTCTTAAATCAGAGGCTACTTACAGTTTCCGTTTTTGAGCTGAGAGTTTTGTTCCTTTAACATACTACTTTACAAGTAACCAATCGCCTAGGTTTATTTTATTAATATTTTATAATATGGGATGTTTAAATGAACTTCTACGATGCTCAGGATAGACATGTTACGGTACAATCGATAAGATAACAACCCAATTAATGTCAAACTTCAAAGAAGTTCTTAACAGAAATGTATTCGGGTTGCAAACTATTGATTTCAATTACTAAATTATGAGGTAAATATTTAAAATTAATTACAGTTTAGAGAATAACTTGTTCCAATAAGAACTGCTAAATATGTGCTCCATACATGAGACATTGAAAAAATAAGTTGATAAAAAAGAAGGGCCCATTAGTTGGTGCATTATTATATTACATCACATTACTGTAAGTAGAAACCAAAGAAAAACTTTATGTGGATGGTGTGTCTCCTAGATAAGAAAGAGACGGATATTAAATGTCACGTGATTGAAGGCAAGGCAGGCTAAATAAAGCACAATTCTCTTATAGCAGTGGTAATTTGACATTGTATGAGTGTTCAGTGATAGCAAAGGTAACTTTATCATATAAATATTACCTAGTTTGATGTATTGTGATAGATGTAGTCGTACATATCGCTTTAAGGGCATTCACCTTTTTTGATCGAAATCTATGTCCGATGTGCTATCCTTTCCTTACGGTGGCTTAGTGTTCGTTGGCTGCAAAATTAGATATGCTCTATCCACATTGAGTTTTATTAGATCTTTGGTGGAAGCTGCCAATAATACAACAAAAAAAGAATAAAGTGTATTACACTTGAAGATTTTTCATAAAGAAGAATTCATTAATTATTATAGATTTCCCAAAGACTTACAACTTAAACAATTATTATTGTGTTGTATTATTCTCCTGTATCGCATGAAGAAACGTGTATTTACGAGTAACTATTGTTACGTTCATTTATTAAGATTTATTTTTATACTTCGTGTCCACAAATGCATTAAACTCGGAGAAAGGACAATAAAATATAAATGTTATGTCACATTTACTTTTAACTCGAGCTTATCGTTATCCTTAAATTTGCTTTGAACGCTTAAGGCAATAATGGCTTCAGTTCCATTTGCAAATCCATTTTTTTCTACGTGAACACTTGTTAAAAGAATTCAAAATTATCTCATCTAAGCTGTCTAGCAGTGGTCGGTATCAATAATATCAACGAGAATACTTTTAAAATATTTTCACCTTCTACAATTCCGCTACACGCGTTATATCGGAAACTATCAGAGTTCTGTCCTGCAAAGCGTTTTCGTGGCAGACGAGAGAATCTTTCCGGTAACGTTTATTGGATGCATGCAAATTTCCATAGCAACGTCGCCCCATTCCATCGACTTTCTGAAAACAAAAACGGCACAGACTTCCCTACAAAATGCGCATTTTCTTCGCTGTCTCCTGTGTTTTGCTGCTTTYATTTCTGCCCTCCGTCCCGGCCGGGCCCTCTTAATGTATACCGCACAGATTCTGATTTTGAGTAATCCACAAACAAGCCCTGGGGAGACGGTGTAGTGTATTAAAAGCGAGCAACAGTCGCAGTATGTAGTAGAATGTGTGCATACATACGTATAATACGTCATAGCAGTAATGATTTAACAGTAATAAAATCTTCAATTCCCAGTAAAAGATACTAATTTGCTTCACATATTACTAAGGAAAAAAATCTCGGGTATCTTAAACGCTGCTAAAGATTTCTTTTGTGAAAATAGCATCCCGATCAGAGGGCTACGTTTTATAAAACCAAAAATGAAGTTAATTTTGTTTTAAAATCCTACCAGTTCTGAATTGTAAGAGTTGTAAGTTTCTTTTTTGTAGTGGAATAGCATGCTAGTTTTTTTAATAAACGGTGCCCATTATTTCCAGGGCAATAAATAAAACAAGTAGTTTGTTTCAACGGTCAAAAATCGCTTTAGAAGCCAATATACTTGTGGTAAATTATTAATAATCTTGAATTATAGGCAAAATTAAACAACCGGAACTAAACGTAATGTTTAGACTACGATCAATACTTCAATTAACTATAAAATGCAAATGCAGTCCCCTTCCTCCATGTTAAGTTTTGAACGTATTAAGTTAGAATGTTCATATAAAATGCGAGTAAGATCGTTGATAAAGCAAGTGAGGTCATGCCACACTTCATTTAGAAGTAACTTCCATCAATTAGTTTTCCGAGTTTGAAAGTATTCGTCCATCAAATATATAGAATTCTGACCAGACCAATCTTGTCGACGACACAAAAGTAATCACTAGAAAGAGCACAAAACACTCGGAAGAATTCAAAGTTCTTTTAAAGCGAGCACTTCCGTAATGGTCTGCGGAAATGCTCCTGGGAGCTAGGTATCCTTGCACATACGTAAACGTCGCAATTTGTCAAAGTTATGGGTCGGAATCTAAGAATATAAAAATTATTTTAGTCGTAGGCCATGCTATTTGCAATATAAGATATTGTTTTTTATATTTCTTGTTGTTATCACTTTCCTTGTTACCTATAGACACAGGCGTAGCTAACATAATATTTTAGGGAGATTTAAGTCCCTCGAGTAGAAATAATAATAATTATTTACGATAGGTAATAAAACATTAAGTACTGAAGTTGACCTCCGTGGAAGCAGCTTTGGCGATTGGAGTTTTACCGTATTTTTAATAAATTTTAAAGTCAATACATATAAATAAATTATTATATTTAAACCTTGAGAAATATTTTTAGGGGGGCTATCGAGAAGTTTTGGGGGGCCTTAGCCTATAGATAATGTTCTTGTTGTTAAGGTGCTCTTTAGGTTTAATTTTGTTGTTGTATAATTCTTAAATTTCCATAAGTAACTGGTACACTTTAAAACTGTGTATCTCCACTAATAACAAATAAGATATTGGCGTGAAGCAAAAAATAAAATGGAAAAATGGGGCTATAGTTTAATTCCAAAGGACATCTGCAGTTGTAGCTGGTGCATCCCTTGGGAAATTGTAAATTTTGGGGAAAAAGCATCCTTATGAAATTTCACTGAAATTAGAATGGAAATTTCGAAAACAGCATTTTTACTAAGGAATGAAGCTACAATTGAAACCAAAGATCATCGAAATCGGATCAGCCGTTCGAGAGAAAATTCATTTTAAAATTATTGTAGTAAATTCTTAGTGGTGCATTAATTTTGACGCGCAGTGTATTTTGATCATTAGTGCGAGTCATTTTATTGCTTAACAATGTAGCAATAAAATTTACCAATTTTCAGCAGTACTAAAAAGGTTTTTAATGTAACAAGTGTGTGAAAGATTATATAAATCAGTTTTGAAATAATTCAAAAGACTACCGAGGACACTTTTTTAATTTTGTCATACCAGCAGTGCTTAGTAAACACCTTCGAGGCTGCAAGAAAATAACCGATGCCCTCGCGGCACGAAAACAAGACGGCAACGAAAAAGTTTTTATCTTTCCCATCTCTCCGGTATTAATTAGACAGCATGCATCACACCGCCGTAGTACGTCACAGTGGATTACTTACGCTCGGTATGTTGTCGTTGGTGCAGACTCCCTCCTGCAAAAGCCGATCTCTGATCTCCCAGGCGAATATCGATGGACATTCCCGTTTGTACGCCGATATCTTCGACACCACTTCCGCCGTTGCGACCCTTGGTTTTGAGCCGCCGATTGCACGAGGACGGATCGAGCCGGTTTCGTAATATCTGCAGGAAAGAGTGATAACTTTTACTACTGCACTTTATTGTTACTGAAACGAAACATAATTATTTATCTTTGTGTAATATGGAATAAATTCCGCAAAAATAGTATTAGACTTATTTTCACAGAAAATTTTCGAACACGCTAACTGGTTTTCAGAATTTGAATTTCTTGTTCCTTGTTCGTATTTTGTTTTTGAGCTATGATAACGCCAGTAATTTTATTTAAATGGCAACAGATTTTATTTTCAGTCGATTTATGTAGAGTAAATTGTTTGACTGAAAATGTTTAAAAAGTGAGACCTTGGGGTGGGAAGTTTTTGAAATATATTTTCCAAAGTTTTAAAAGTAAATGTTCGGAGTGAACTCTAAGTAAGGGAGCACAAGTTATCGGAACACACATAAATTCCCAAATAATCAGTAAAAAATAAGGAATTAGAAATCTGGAAAATACATATATAGGTCGAATAGTGCTAACTACGACCTACTACCAATAATTAAGTGCTTCCACGATTTCATAAGAAAAAAACGTTAATCATTATATTTTGCTGTATGTATAAAGTTACCTATACAAAAACAAGGAATCATCAACACGCTGATACAACGAGCGAAGCTAGTCAGCGAACAAGACCACCTAAAAGAGGAATTCGAACATCTACGCAGAGCACTACAGAAGAACGGATATCCTAAGGCACAGATTGAGAAAGGTATCAACAAGCAACCACGGAGGAAGGAACCAGAGCAGCACATCGCTGCAGCATACCTGCCCTACGTCAATGGATGTACAGATAAGATTGGAGGGTTGCTGAGAAGACATCAGATAAACACCATCTTCACCGCCCCGGGAAAGATAGTTAACGCTTTTCCGAAATATCGTTCGACGACCGAGGAGCTACAAACACAATATATTAATAGCATCCCATGCAGCTGTGGGAAGGTTTACTTCGGCCAAACCGGAAGACACATCAGCACGAGAATCAAGGAGCATATCAGGGACACCAGAGACCGGTAATGTGACAGGTCGGCTGTAGCAGAACACCAATTGGAGACTGGCCACATCATCAAATTCAAGGAGGCACAAATGTTGTCAAGGGAAGCGAGATTCTGACCGAGACTGTACAAGGAAGCCATCGAAATTCGGAAGAATCCGCACAATTATAACCGAGACCGAGGCACTACCAACTACCTGGAATCTGGAAACCAGACATGCGTAACAACGCCCACGCATAAGTGCAGCGTACGAGTATAAATACCGGAGCGGACTAGGACACTTAAGTTACAGAGCTACTTCTGAGGAAGACACCGACATGAGTGTCGAAACGTCAAGGTCAAATAAGCAACGTGGGAACCAGGCCGGAAAACAACATGTCAACAATAATATAATAAGAAAGAATTATTTTTAGATAAACAATAAAAGCCAATCACTTTTATTTTACGTGTCAGCCATACTTGTTTCACTAATTCCGCTTGATGTATGACATACTAATAAAATTCAGAAGAGCCATGTTGAAATTTTCTTTGCAGAACATCTTACTTTCAACAGTATCGAATGAAAGTAGATTTTGCACTTTGTGAAACTAACAAAAAAAAAATCAGCATAATGATCTTACTGCCTCAACATTATAATTTCTTTAATATCAATTTGATGCAAATAGAACAACAATTTATCATGTATGGATTTATCATTCGAGAGCGAATAATTTTCTCGTTTGGCAAGAAAGTACAACGCAGCTATCTTTAATGGGTGTATCTTTCTCACATAAACAGRGTATRGTTTTTCAGCTTCTTTCCATTCGGCTTTTGGATTTAAATGCATCCAAACGACTGAAATACTAGACACCTGCATTGAATTTAGGGAGACGAGCTTTCGTTATTCACCTGTTTCAGTACGATCGCAACATACCGCGACATTTAAAGCGTGAACTGGGACACCGGAACAAAGCTCATGAAGCTGGTGGCGTGTTCCAGTGTTCCGGGGCGTACGACAACTCCACTCTAAGTATTTCTTGGCAATATTGGAACTTATTGTTATATTGCTTGGTATTGCTCACATTTTGTAACGAATTCTATCATCTAGTTATCTAGTCTTTGCTTTTTAAATACTTCCATAAGTGGTAGTGAAGGGTGTGATATCAGGAGATATAGGGAGGTTTCAATAGTTCCCGTACAACCAATCTTTTCGTTAGCAAATACTTGGCTTAGATACTTGTGAATGAACATCATAAAATAGCGTCGCACACCATATCGCGTTATTGGGAAGATTTGTCTCTTCTTCATTTGGATAAAGCCTGCAAGTGGATTGACTAATTCAAATGAATAATTAAATTAATTAAATTAAATTAAATTCAATAATTAAAAATTAAATGTATTTTTCATTTGTCATTTTGTGCAATCTGACAATGAGCTTTTCCAGTGAGGAGTGGGGATTTCCAGGAGACTAATATGTACAGTTTTCTGGGCGTTGAAACACGATTTCGCAAAACTATGACCTGCAGTCAGAATCACCTCTATTCAATTCTTTAGGCACTTCGTAAAGGTACGACTTTTTCAATTTTAAATGTTTCAAGAAATAATTTTGAACTATTTCGTTGTGTGCTGATACTTGGACGGTGGATAAATTGGGCTTATCCTGCGAGAGAAAAGAAGATATACATTTCAAAACTGAAATTTTGTATGTATTACGAACAAAGTCGGAAAAAAAATGTAAACAATACAAATTTAATGGATGCGAGGAAAGTAATTTGTATAAATTAACTAAAATTTTACCAGCAAACCTAATAAGATACCGAATTTAAACTTTTTTCATCATAAGCAATGATTTTAAACAGAAAGTGAAATTTTGTCAAGTATTTAAAGGATAGCTCTTCCATTAAGTTGTTTGGAAAATTGTCACTAAAAGCAATTTGGAGAATTACACTGACTTTTCAAATTAATTTAGAGATAGGAAACAAATATTAATTTGGAATACTATTAATCAACAATTAATTAGCAACATATATTTATTACTTATTGTCCAAATCGGTTACTGCTTCCTTAACAATTGATCTTATCTCGTACCTTTGACATACACATTTTAAAAGTGAACCGAATATATTGCAAACTATCCACTTCAAAGTCAAACTTTTATGACTTTTTAGGAAATCACAAGAACTTTTTAAATGAACACCGGAATATATTTTCGACGTCAAATAACGACGTCATAAAAATAAGTAGCAAATTAATGTCTTATGATATTTTAAACATTCTGTTGTAAGTTCAATTACTAAACAATAGAATTTGTTTTTAACAAAACTTCATTTGGCAAACAACCCAAATTTGTCGGCAAAAGAAGATAATTATAATAATTATTAGAATAAAAATCTGTTCTGCATTAAAATTGTTTATCAACATATAATAGTGTATTAATGTACTAGTATGTCACAAATTAGCGGTGCAGACGTTCATAACATTATTTTGACTTCTATATATAAGGGTAACAAGTAAATATTTGCTAAACGAAAGCTAAATACCTTGAAAATTATAATCTAGATTTTGTCCAAAGTCGAAACGTGTAAATGTGACTAAAAGTAAATGCGGAGATGTAAGGACGAAAACACAATTTCTTTTTCTTAAAAGGTTTCTAACTCTCGTAGACGATCGACTTTTAATACATTCTCGAAATATGCAAAATGCATTGTCCCTTACTTACAGGAGAAAAAGGAAAAGAAGAGTTATCTCCAAGCGAACGCTGAATAGATATGGCACGTCGGAATGGGAACACTTTGTGTTTAGTTGCATTACAAAGCGATTGCACTTCTTTATTTTTTTTAGTTACGTAAAGGCAACTGTGCGTATTACACATCTTTGTGAGAACGATAACCGAATAAATGTTGTTAGTTACAAAACAATCCTACGCCCCGATGGCATGTTGTACCTCATAATCCCTGTAACTCTCATCAGTCAGTACACGAGTGGTGGTAATTAGTGATGATAATGATAGCGGTTAAAATACTGCTAAATGAAGTATAACTATTTTAATTGTACCGGGTGTTAAGTTTAAGTGGGTGTATCTCGGAATTAGTTTATTGTAAAAGCTCACGGAAAAAAGTTAATGTGACGAAGATTATGAGGGGATTTGAGAAAATAGTTGGCAGTTCATAAATCATATGGCAAGAGAGTGAATACATAGGCAAAAATAAGCAAATGGCAAACATTTAAATGGACTTGTGGGTAAAAGTACTAAAATCAAATTGCTTTTATATTTTGTTTAAGGTATTTTAATATACGAGTAGTTGCATTGATGAATTTAATCCTGTATATTGCATCATTCGATTTGTATCAGCTTCATCTCTGAGAAGGAAAATTTCAGCTCAATTCGCTGGTACTAATGCTTACTTTATATATAGCATAAAAACTGGAAAAATTGAAAACTCTATAAATTATCACACGAATAGTGAAAATCTCATATTTATACTTGTATTTGTATTTAAAAGTACACAGCTCAAACTAATTAAATATCGTAAACATAGCAAGTCATGAAAAACAGAGCAGGCCTTGAAAAACTGGAATATCAAATTACTGAGATAATAATCACTATAATATAGGTTTGATGTTGATACAGGGTTGCTGTAAACTCGATAGTTATTTCAATTTACGCACAATTTATTTATTGCGGGTGTTTTAAAGAATTCAGGAATATTGCAAATTAAAATACATATATTAAGCAACTGAAGGATATGTATAAACAAATAAGCTTTTAAAAGTGTTCAATATGACAGCCATCATTGTTTTGAATATAATGGGTGACCCTATTTATAGCAGCAAGCACAGATGCCTCTGTTTTTGCACTTGAAATTTTTCCAGTGACATTATGAATTCTATACATTATCTTATTTCGAACAGTCAGTAGTTTCTGAAAAACATAATCTTTGATCTTTTCTCATAAATAAAAGTAAGCATTGTGAGATCGAGGGATCTCGCTGGTCACTCAACCAAGCTACTTCCACATATCCATCGATTTGGAAAATGTGAATAACACCCTAGATAACCATCATGCTGGAACCACATGCCAGCTTTAGTTTGTAGGGATGTCTTTTAGCAGTGGGGGCAAATTGTCTATTATAAAACGTTAAATAGCTATCACCAATTAGATGTTCCTCAAATAATATAAAAGAGAGAATAACGGGACCTTCTTGGAGTGACACCAAACATTCACACTCCGTTTATGTTGGTTATTAATTTATTTCATCCAGCGCGGATTATTTTGAGACTATACTAATGTGTGTTATGCCAATTTATTAATACGAAATAGGTAAAGATGGCTTTATACAAAGGGATTGTTTATTATTATTCCAACTTAAACTTAAACTCGGAAATTACGAGCTAAACTCCGAAATTTTAAATTAAATACTCTTATCCTTATCACTAACAGAGTTAGAAAATTTCTGTCCTTCCTGCTTGCTATTTAACATAACTCTATTGATGGGGGATCAGCACTTTTGGAAAGCCTTCAACTGTACAATTTTGGCCAATTATTAAAACCCGCACATGAAAAAATGCTAGAGCAAAAGTACAGAATAACAACTTCTTGGTTAGAAAATTTATATCATACCTTCCTAATATCTTGGAAACGCACCCGTTGGACACCTGCAATATCCTTGAAATGTCGCAGGGCCGGGCTCCTGAGTGGGCCAGCTCGACGATCTTCTGTCTTGTGGAGTCCGGCAAGGGTCGCCCGCTGACGAACACCCCCCCTAGCTGGTTCACACCGCTATGACCTGGTCACAGTCATACTACAGTTACAAAATTACGCTTTCGGATTCCAGTGGTCGAATGCGACCATTTTATATGTACGTTTTAAATCTTGATACTTGGCATATGTTGTTCTGAAATGTTTAGAATCTAAACCTAACTGGAATTTGAGGAGGGATTCGGAACTTCGACGCTAAATGAGAATCAATATTTTATTAAATCCTGACTTAGTTTACCCTATTTATATGATGTTCCGTAAGTAGGTGCCTTATTGCTTTAACAGAAATATTAACCGAAACTGTGTAAACTACTAGAATTACAAAAGCTATCAATTTACTGATATATACAAAGAGGCTTCAGCCAACCATGTAACAACGACAGTTGGCAATTATCGGGCAAATTTATATTTTCTTTTTTTCCTGCGTAGTTTGTTCTAGAAATAACCAATCGCCTTCCATCTGGTTATTGTCATATTTCTCTAGAAATATTCTTTAAAAAAGTACCTATCTATCTATACGATTAATTTAGTAACTTAAACTGTTGATGTTTATCATACTTTAAATATCTAGAGGCTTTAAATTAACATGGATAATTTACTTGGTTTTTATCTACTTACATTATAGTTTATCAATGTACGCTTCTGTTATTAACTGACATTCACAATTCTTCTTGTTAACTTTACTGCCAAAGTAACTAATTTTACTCTAAGATTATAAAGAGGATGTCTTGTCAATTTATTTTGTTCAAAAATATTTCTAAAATATTAGAGCTATAGTGAGGCGAGCGGAGAACATACTTAATAGCTAGTTCCCGAAAACCTGATCAGTTAAAGTTCGTAAAATAAACATTTATTTATTACTATACTTAGCACAAAAGTATTGCTAATTACAGCTGGGTATTATTGACGATCTTACATTCGTAACACCACATAGTCATATACCTTTAGATCCATAATAATGTGTACAGATTATAGTTAATTTTGAGAATTAAATACTTTCTCATGTACATATAAAATCTATCAAATATTTCACAAATGCTAATGGGGATATTTACTATGAAAAAATTTCGCTGAATTAGATAGTTGCTGATAATATTATGTTTAGTCATTTTCGAAATAGAGATTTTGAAGTTATAGAGTTAATCTTTTATGGATTTTTTATTTTGATTTGCTACACACAAACAAATGATAATTATTTGTTAGGAAATATTAAATATTAGTTATTTGCCAAAAGTTATGCTATTGCATTGTTTACCTTTCCTTATGTAGGTTAATTATTGCGGCTGTTGACTTTTCATGTCCTATTCGGATCACTCAATTTATACTTACTTACATAAATGAGCTTTTTAAATAATAATAATTAAGAAAATAAATTAAAATTGTACACCACAAAACGCTAGTAAACGAGGAGTATTGATAAGGTGTCAGCCTAAGACAGACAGGCTTAAGACTTTTATTACACAACATAATCCCCCTTAACCTAATACACTTCAGAAAATGATCGTATAGTACCTCTGAGCCAAAATCTTCTTCCTGGTCTGCCATCCAGCTATCTACAGCTTCCATAACTTCTTTGTTGGAAGAAAACTTGCGTCTTTTTGAATGGCGATTTTTGTATATTGCAAAGTACGACTTCAGGTGCATTGTGCTACAAGAACAAGACGCTTTTGGTTACAACTCCGCGTGTACTTTTCCAAAATATTTTTGCAAAATTTTGCTAACAAGTTGAATAATTAAAGACAGTTATCGCGTGAATGCATTTTAAATTCACTACTGTGGCCCGATTCTAGTGATCAACAGCTAATTACAACCAAAATATAGATGTATAATCAAAGATAATTATCGCCTGAACGCCTAATAAATAGTTATTGGGTTGATATTTATGTATATATGCCGCATTGAAATCGAATCTGAATAGAACTTTGGTAATGCAGTGGAAGTACATTTAACTAGCAATCCGAAGGTCCCAGGTTCGATTCTAGTTAGCCTCTTAATCCAATAACTATCTCCTATGAGATTCCAGGGCTTTGGTCATCCTAATTGGAAATTTCTTAGCTTTTAAAAGACGTCATCCAAAAAAAGGCAAAGTTTGGGTAAGCAATAAGGTTTAAAAATGCTGTCGTTTACCTATATTTTAACCGTAATACGTACCAGTTCTCTTTAACATTTAGACTAGTGGAACTCTATGTACAAAAGATTTAAGCCTAGTACATAGTAAAATAAAAGATAATAAATTTCTGAACTGAACGCAATTAGGGAATATCTGTTTTTACGTAGATACAACATTCCTAATAATTATTTATGTGTAGGAGTATACCAAGTATCAAGATTAAAAAACATTTTCGTATTGTGTAAGTCAATCAATAAATTTGAGGTTTCTGAGACGTATAAAAGAGGCATTGCATCGCAGTACTTCATTGTAAAGGTTACAGTCTGTGTTACGTACACATTTTTGCATCAGCTTAGCCAGTCAATATTAGTCTTTCAGTGGATTTGACAGGTGAAGGTTGTGGAGTGTAATACAAATATTCTAACATAGACGTCAATACTTCCGAGTCAATTAGGAGAATTAAACCAGATCCGTTAATAATTCTTTTAGAATTTTTAGATGATAAGCAAAAACAAATCACCGACAGGTAATAATAAGTAATTTATCGTCAATTTTTCAAGATGTTGAATTACCAGTGGAATGGAATTGAAAACAAGAAAATAGTAATTCTTATAATCGTTAGTTTTCAACACATACCTATGGTCGACTGTAATGACGTACTAGTTATTAAATATCATTAGCATGTTGGTGCCAAGCACTAAGATGCATGTAACTGAGAAATCTACTGCATCACAATAACTCTAGCTGCGACACGAGTTTAAAAGAAATTCAGTCGGTAAGTCAACATTTTGATGAAAGTTTGTGTAAATAAATCTAATGGTTCCCTGAAAATAAATAAAAGAATGGGAATAAATTTTAAAAAGTTTTTCGTTCATGTATTATTAGGCTTGTACTTGTACTTGTACCAACAGATGTAGCGCATTCAAGTCTGCTGAGCAATCAATATATTTTGCATTAACGAAATGATAAAGATAAAGTATCATAAAAACGCACGAAATGTTAAATTTTAATAGTTACTTTTAACACTGTTCCACCATTGTAAGTGAGTTGGTAAATAGTTTTATTTTTATTATAGAAGCACGTGCGTCCAATGTTGATTAAAATAGCATTTATTATGATACTAAACGAATGAGAGGTAATAAACGATAAGTAACCCACAACAAGCGTTGGAGGAAGCGATTGTCCACGACACAGGACATAATGAAAAAATATTATACCAAGATTATAGCCGTGAAGATTTTGCGGGAATCATGATGGCGTCAGTGGAAAAGAAAGAAATGGTACATTTGATTGTTTGAAGTTAACGACGTTTCAGTACGTGTTTCTGCCTTTATCAAGTTTATCTAGTAAATCTGAAGCAAGATAATTTGAAGAAATGGCACATTCATCAAAGTTTTAGAATATTAGGATTAGGTTATGTTAATGCATTGCGGGTTCAACTCAGTAAAAGTGTCTTCTTGAATACGTTTATCTGTTATTAGTACTACAACCTAAAATTATTTTCCAAGATAGCCGACTTCCGGTTGTACCATAAGTTCACACTTACTTTATTTTTTTTTATTGGAACACCATATTTTTAGGGTATTTTCCAAAGGCGCTGTTGTCAGCACTGTGTCCGTCTGATGCTTTCACACTCGTATCTAAAGAACGCCACAACGGATCGGGTTCCTAGCCAGCTCGTAGTATAAGTCTTGGCTTAACCATGATGAAAATGCGCTAAAGTCTCTTACCTTTTAAAGGCTTTCATACTTGTTTATTAGGTATTATATTTTTGTAACCCGTATGAAATTTTAATGTCACTTTATGCTTATGTCAAATGCACTAGGATGGAGCTATTCGACATTTTGTGGAAAAATGATGATTGCAATACTAATGTAAGGTCAAAATTATTTTTAAATTAAAGGAGGTGCTATCTCTTAATGTGAAAATCGAAAATTTGTGTCTTAGAAAAATATTTTTCTAAGGGTGAATTTTAAACAACTTTTTCAAATAGATGTTATAAATAATTTTCAAATATCAGATACAAAATATTTTATTTTATTTTGTATAGCATTGTTAGTAGTTTAGACTGACCGCTTTCAGGTTATTTAAAAAAATAACACATGATTATATCGTCCAAGACATCGCGTTAGAATCTTTCAGAAGTTTATATTGTTTTAAATTTTTGTTGTATTGATCATTCATTTAGTGACATTCAGAGATAACCTCCAATTCAGGAAACGTAATTCAACTATTTCTTTAAAAAGTATATAAATTTAAAAAAACAAAGTAATTGTAGGTATTCCGTATAACTTGAAGTCGGTTACATTTAAAAATTATTTTAGACTGCAGTAGGGTAGGTAATATACAATCAAGAAAACTTTGTATAAAGTATTATATTGTATTATAACTAAAACGTCGTGTTGTAAATGAAAATTTTAAAGTTTGGATAATACATACTGGCGCTCTTGTCAGTCAGATGGATCTCAGGATTCTGTTTCATCTTTATTATGGACTCATCAATCGAAAATACCGATGGAATGACTAGTGTAGACTATCACCTACACTCGCGGTGGACGAGAGACGAGAAAATAGTATTGAATTAAAAGGAAACTAAGAAATACATATATTAAGTTGAGATTTACTCGCACATCTATCAGCATATGGAAAAAATATTTTAAAAATTTGTCATTTGTTTTAAAAATTTAGCTCCTTCGTGTACGGCATTATCAGGCTAATAGTGGATGGCTTTTCTTTAACGATTTTACAAATAATGTTAAGGAAAGCCTTTCGATAAAAATCTAATGGGTTATTCACAAATCAGTTGTAGACATTCAACATTGTATTAAAACGGATCTACGATTGAAGATCACATTATACTTAATATTTGCACAAACAATGCCTCCGTTATAGTCCCATGTATAGCCGCAAATTTTCTGCAGCATGCTTGTGAATGTATCAAAACGGTGTGGCTAACGAGCTAAAGACTGATATCGTCAACTGAACCGCCTTGCTTGAACGGGGCGACAATCGGAAGGCCAATCCACAGCGTCCGCAAAAAATCCCGGGCAAAATCACATCGCCCGCGATTTTTCGGACGCCGGCGCCCGCCAGAAAGGCACCTCGTTTGTTTTCACACATTTCCCTAGCAATACCTGTGAAGAAAATCAAACTTCAATTGTGAACATAACGACTAAAGTTTCCCTCCAAGAAAATCATGATTTATATGTATGTACATATATAGTTAACATATTATAACATTATAGCCGGAATAAATTGCACACAGTCTGGTAAGCTACTAATCATAATTGTGTTTAATTCAAGTAATTTAGCTTAAGTATCAGATTGTGCAATTTTTCATAAACTTTCTTGGATAGCAACTTCAAATTTGCCTACTTTATACAAATGGTGTAAAAACATCAAAACATTGTACACATTTACATAAAGGGCGGTGTAAGTAACAAACTTTCACACAGTGCGTCTAGAAAGATCAAATAGATAAGAGATTTAACCCTGAAATCGGCAAACTAATTATCAACACTATAATGATTATTAATTAGTTTACTTGATTTCTATGATTCATATTTTATAAGCCTCTGAGAATTCTTTTGTATTATTTTCTGTTCGTATCCATACCAAAGTAAATTTTATGTTCATTAAATACATTAAAAAAATAATTTAATTTTGGACACCGATGTGTAGCTGATTACTGAAAAATCATTAAGTAATTTTTTGCCGTGTAGGTATCCGTAAAAAACTGAGTGAAATGACAAATGAGTAACCCAACATTGAAAAATAGTAGCGACTTCTTCTAAATGAAAGTGATCTGTCATTTGTCAAGTTGGCATGCGCCTGCATATATTGATTTGACAACAGGCTGCCACGGCACTTTTTGCAAACGAGCAAGGACCGACCCCAGTAGGTCATATTATCTTGCCTGTACTAGATCTAAACTATACTGACGAGTCTTAACAAGAGCAAAACGTATAGGTCTGAAGTTGGTTGCGGTACAGATATCATAGCATAGCATATCATGTAGCACAGACACAAACTTTTATTGAATAAGTTTTAATCCAATCTTATACATAATTACAACTTGTCTCATTTTAAATAAACATCTGCTCTGGTCAGTCTACTAGGATCCTACGCTCTACGACAAGTTTCGCCTTTGTTGGAGATGTAAAATGTTTCCATGCAAAGCAGAATTCTTTGTGCCGCCTTTTAGTAACTGCCGCCAAGCTACAATAAGCACGGCGATCGCTCAACATCAATAAGCACAAACTTTATGGCTTTATAAAGAGGTAAGAAATAACAATAATTATAGATATAGTAGGCTTGTGGTAACCTCTACATTAGTCTATACCCTTGCACTGTTGCACTGTGGAAGATTTGTGTAGTGCCACTTAGTTTGTAAATTTTACCAGTGCAGCAGGCTAAACATATTTTAGTCCATCAGAGTACAATTATTTAACAGGTACGATACATAACATGAAAGTTATACAAAACCGTGTCACCCCACAGTTGATTATATAACTGGTAAACGTGAAAGTAAAAGTTGTGTTCACTTTCCTGAAAGGCGGCAAACTGATTTATTTGATAATTTCCATAATTTATAGAAACCCTGTATATGATGCTGCCTCACCTACTATCATAAGTATGTAGCAACGAAAAATTAAAACTCGAGCACTTACTTTAATTATACAAATCTTGTAGCTATTGCCTTGCTTGCTTATTTGTGGTCATTCCTATTGAAATCATTACTTTGGGTTCTGTTGGATATTCAGTTTGCTTTTTTGGGTTAGAAAAGTTAACGACTATGCTCATATTCGATATGATTTAGAAAGAACAGTACCCATTTAAACAAAATTGTTGTGCCTAGTGTAACATACTATGCAAATAAAGATTTACAGGAAAATTACAATTCTGTTTGTATTAAATATGCAGAACTAGGGTTAGCAATGGATTCAAGAAACTTGAAAAGATACTAAGACTCATCTGAGAGTTAGGCACAAGTATCAAAACTGACCTTTGATGGGGAAGAAAATTTCAATCTCTTAGTTTTTATTTAAAACTTGTTCATACAAAAACAAAAAAAAACAAAAGGAAGGTTATGTGCCTATGTGGTGAGTCATCAGCATGGCTGCAGATAGAGTGGTCTAACAGTTTCTGTAATAATATAAAGAAATGAACTTGAATTTGTGAAGCCATTGACGCAAGCAACAAAAGCACAAACGATCACATAAGGCACTATATGTCACAGAACGTTGCTGAGCTAATTCGTATTTGCGGAGTGGTAGAAAAGGGTTTTACCTTAGACTGTGATTATGACCACTTATACTGACTGCTGTTTTTAAAAGTATTCGATATACAATTTTTTGTGTAAAATTCTGCAAATTTTGTTTATTATTCTCAGATTCTCTCTACGTATCGCTATTGGAAATTGGCTAAAAATAGTGTTTTTTGTTATATTATAGTTTTTTTTAAATAATTTTGATTCTTGCTGTTATTCATCAGAGTAAAGACTGAGGTCTTGTCATCATATTTTGTAATGATGCTGCAACTTCTATAATCCTTAGCCAGCTTAAAAATATACTTCTTTTATGCATACATCTTTGCCAGACACGGTCACATTTTACCTAATATTTTCCAAAGCAACATTCCCTTTTATAATGCTGTCCGCAAGTTCTATATTTCCGGTCAAATAATAACCAGCAACACTACTAAACACGAATACTCGGCAAACAACATAATAGGTTGTAAACAGCTATGAGCACCCCAAAGGCAAGCTGTCCGAACTACAGCAAACAGGATGAATGGGCTAATCCACTGACAGAATACCCGGACAAGCCTACCGTGTTTCGATCCCCACGGCTGCCCCTAATTTCTACCACAAAAACTAGCCAACAAGAGAAACAGCGTTGGAACGGCCGAACTAAAGTTCATTAGTAGCTCTAGTCGATTGCGGTAAGAACAATTCGAAGCCATTTAGGAAATCACCCATGAAATGTTTGGAATTGGATAAGTATGCAGTTCTAGTTTTAGTTATTCAATTGTCATAGCAACGACTTTAAGTATTAGTGAATGTTTAGCCTGAGTTAAATTAACTCTTATGAAACAGTGAGCTTTTTGAAAGAGAAAACTAGATTTTGAAAGAATCTGCTTATCTGATTTGTTTAAGTATTTATTCTAAGAAGGTTTACCAAGCAGACTTTTTTTCTGATAAATACTATTAAAATGTTGGTTGCGGAGCCTGCAAGAGGAACATGAGAGTCTGTGACCTATCGCAAAAGAAACGTTTCGAAATATACAGGTTCCCTACAATGTATGGAACGAGCAGGATATTTCAGGTTCTGTTTGACTGATTTTTCTGAAATTGTGCATGGGCCTATGGGTAATTAAAATGCATTTTCTGGAATTTTTTCAACTCATTTAATTCTTTTCGACTCCGTGTCATTTTTTAAATGGGAGGGGGGTCAAAAGGCACATCATTGAAAAGCACATTTTTTCCTGATTTCAAAAAGTATCACACTTCTACAATTTATTCCTTATGAGTTGAGAAAAGTGTAAATACAATAATTGAGCCTGACAAAGAACGAAAAGAATAAAAACAATTTTCCTTATCGCTAAAGTGGACACAATAGGTAGGTATTACCATTTTTCCTTGAATGGTAATATTTTTGGTCTAGTTTGATTAATTTATTGCAAATCGGGTACCCTAAAAGTAAAAAGTAGAGGAAAAACATGATTCGGTGAAAAATTCTGTATTTTTTCAAATTTACGTTACAGAAGATGCTCAAAATGTGCCCCATTTACTTTCTGGCAGTAATGTAGCCTTGTGTAAAAGTTTTCTGTCCTTTTGTAGCATATTTGAAGGTAAGTTCTGAATTTCTACCCTGATTCGTCTTTTTAAATCTTCTGCATTATCTGGCCGATCAGCATAAATACGATTTTTCAGATACCCCCACAGAAAAAATCAAGCGGCGTCAGATCAGCGGAAGGTGCTGGGCATTCTATCATTCTATCGCTCCGCGCATACTAATCCATCTGTCTGGAAATATCGCATTCAAATATCCACGAACGTTGACTGCAAAATGGGGCGGTGCACCATCTTGCTGAAACCATATCTGTTCAGAAGCACGCGCAGCATTTTCGCGATTAGGGAACATGCGAATAAGTTTGCCTATAACGTGTTCGCGCAAGAGCTGCAAATATTTGAGACCGCATTCAAATTTTCATCGATTAAAAACACCCAATAATGTGCTCACCGATAATACCACACCAGACATTAACTTTTCGAGGGTGTTGTGTATGGTCTTGTTCCATCCAATGTGAATTCGTGTCCGACCAATATCTGCAATTATATCTATTCGCATTACCATTGAGGCAAAAAGTCGCTTTATCAGAAAACATAATCCAATTTAAAATGTTTCTATCTTCATCATGTCCATAGCAGTTTCGCAAAATTCTATCCTACGATCGAAATCATCTTCATTCAGTTCTTGTAATAAGTGAAGTTTGTATGGATGAAACTTCTCTTTTTCCAAAATTTTCTCAACAGATCTTCTGCTAATATGGTGAGTGAGAGCACGCTGTTGTATGGAACACTTGGGATTCTCTTGCACATCTAAGAGGACATTCAAGCTACTTTCCTCACTCGTAGCAACCTTTGGACGTCCTGGTTTTTGACGATTTTTAACACTGCCGGTTTCGTCAAAACGTTGCAATTTTTTAATAACCGTTGATCTGTCAATTGATTCACGATCTTCATGAATTGCATTGTAAAGTGCAACTACTTCCGAATAACTTCGCCTTCTATCTCCATGATCAATCATCATCAAAATTTCGATGCGATTATGTTCAGTTAACTGAGGCATTGCAGTTGCCAATAAGAAAGTGAGTGAAAATTATCACCAGTCACGAGGAAAATGGAGACACCTGGAGTTTTTGTTCTTACTTAGTGATAACGAATGTGATTTTTTATCCCGAAGTTTTTTGCWAGACCCAAGTTTGTCATCACACTTTTCTCAACTCAGAAGCAATAAATTGTACAAGTGTGATACATTTTTGAAATCAGGAAATAATATCATTTTCAATGATGTGCCTTCTGCCCCCCTTCCCATTTAAAAAAATGCAACTTGCACCCATATCTCGAAAACGAGAGCTGACACGGAGTTGAAAAAATTCCAGAAAATGGATTTCAATTACCCTTAGGCCCATGAAGAACTTCAGAAAAATCGGTCGAACAGAACCTGAAATATCCTGCTGGTTTCATACTTTGTAGCGAGCCAGTGGAATCGTCAGGCTGGCCATTTCTGCCATTTACCGCATACATGGAATATGAATCCAACAGTAGAATTGTTCTGCTTAATTCAAAGCTATATAGAACCATAAAAATTTTTTACTAATAACAAATGTTTAACAGTTAGTTCGGTTTACTGATAGATTATATGCCGCGCCGTTAACGTTTCAATTTCGGATTTCACTGAAAAGACCCCAGGTTGGCGGAATTGCTGTACAAGCGTTAAGAATGTATGTCAAATGGGTCTCCCCGCACAAATAAACTGTAACTAACCGAGGCTCACAAATCCCTGCCAACAAAGGCGAACTTCAATCGCAATTTGCTAAGCTCTCAGAGATATGCCGCCCTAGGTCTATTTGACATCACAATGCTCGTATTTGTGGTTGTAGCTCTTGTAAATTCGTCAAATTAGGCAGAATATTGGGTTATACGAATAAAAGAATAAATACCTCACAAATCGTACTATTTAGTTATTTTAAGTAGTATTGCATGTAAATCAAGTAATTTAAAAGAGTTTATAAGAACAGAAAAGATTTTTGATAGGCTCTTAGTAGAAGGTACTAAGCTTTTGTCAATATGGTTTGTGAGTGAATAAGGACAAAAGAATAAAATATTATTGCAAGCAAATAAGTGTGCTTTCGAAAAAGAGCGGCGAATTGTACATAGGGCGTTGTGCATTGATTGGTAGACAAAAACACCAAGAAAGCAAATAAATCTGGTTAAAGACTCGCATTCTGAAATCAGTATAGTGATTATTACGTTAACACAATGGTACAAGAAACCAAATCCCCTGAAGATGACTTTGGTTAATGGAATGACAAAATTTATAATAAAGCTAGTTAGTATTTAGCATAAGCCGACGATTCGCAATTGTAGTAAATTCAACAAGATAGTTAAATAACCGCTTTAATCGTGTGAAAGAAAAATACTCAGCAGGATCAACAAGGGAAGAACTTAAAGTAATGTCGGAGTCAAAAACAGAATAATAATAATAATAATAATAATAATAATAATAATAATAATAATAATAATAATAATAATAATTACTGTCCAACTGTGATAATACCAATTACAGAACAAAACACAACTGAATGAAATAAATAAATAAATACATAAAAGTATATAAAAGTGGTGCTCATATAAATATAATAAGGAATTAAGCTTGACACAATTAACAACGCTTTTATCGATGTACGGAATTTTATCACATGTATTACAGATAGAAGAGATCAGAGATTTAAAAGTGATCAAAGAACGAGAATTTAGTCTAGGTACAGCAAAATTAAGCTTCGCAATCAACGCGGGATAGTCAATATTGTAGTGTATTAAGCCATGAAAAAGAAACACCTAAACATTCTCTACGCAACTCAAGGGAAGGAATGGCGAATTCAGGCAAGAGAATGTCATATGGAAAAGCTTTAGGTGGATATAGGTATGTCGAAAGTATTATACCACAGATATTTGAGGAATTTTCTCCGTATATTCTAGAGCGTTGCGGTTTCGGCATTTTAAAGCCATATCAACTTTTGAAAAATGTAACATTTCTTCAGTTCTCAATATGCCGATTGGCTATGTAGACACAAAAAAATTGTAGAAACATTTTTTATAGATATTTTTATTCTGAATCCAGTGGCGTACTCAGAATTTTTTTAGGGGGTCACATTTTTGAGATATAACACAAACTTGCACTTTTTTAAATGGAAACCATAGTTGGCTTTGTTATGGTTAAAAAGGCCTATTTTTTCTGATTAAAAAATGTATACATTGTTAGGTTTATTTTTACTAATTTTAAAATTATTACAATTTTTTAAAATAATGTAATAATTTTTTACGTTTTCATCCAGGAGGCTATGGAATAAGAAAACACGCATTATAATTTATATTATTAAGTAAAAATTTCAATCCATTAAAAATAATATATGCATATTTGAATACCTACTTAACACTTCTAAAAGCGCTCATGCAGTTTTTTTATTAGTAATCTAGGAGGCCATATAACTAATAAAAATGATTGTTTATTTGGAGATAAGTACCTATGCATTGTTTATCGCCAATTATTTACATCCACTTTGACAAAAAAACCTAAAATCACAAAATTATTACAAAAATTAGAATAATACCAAAATTAACAAAAATAAATCTAACAATGTACTTATACATTTTCTGAATCAAAAAAGCTAGACCTTTTCAACCATAGCAAAGCTAACTATGGTTTCCATTTTTAAAAATGCAAGTTTGTGTTATATCTCTAAAATATGACCCTCTAAAAAAATTCTGAGTACKCCACTGGATTTATAGTAAAACTATCTACAGAAAATGTCTCTACAGTTTTTTTTTGTATCTACACCAATTTAGACATTGAGAACTGAAGAAATGTTACATTTTTCAAAAGTTGGCTATGGCTTTAAAACAAAAGACGATATAATAATGGCGATGGTACAGCTCAACTCACAACAAAAAAGTAATGTCGAAACCGCAACGCTCTAACATTAATAGTTACCGAGATATCCTACAATTACAACGAAAATGGGACACCCTGTACATAGGATTCCATACTACAGCAGCATAGTCAAGTTTAGGCCACACCTGGATGAAATATAGCAATTTTAATGCCGAAATGTTGGTGAAACATTTTAGAATTAAGCATTATAAAGCCAAGTATTCGGTAATAACAGGGCACAACTATCTGTACATGGTTTACAAAAGGCGAGTCCTGATCAAATGTTATACCTATATAGATCACTAACAGTACTTGAATGTACTAGGCCTAGCCTATCCGAGGTATAATCATAAACAACTGGATTTTTGATACGGGTGAAGGTGACCACCATGCATTTAGAAATGTTTAACATAAGTTTATTGTTTGCGCACCATTCACTCACTCCAACGAGATTGTCCTGGAGATATAAATAGTCCTGAACAGATCGAACAATACTGTAAGGTTTGAAATCATTCGCATAAACAAGGATCTCACATGTTAGAGAGACCGGAAGATCATTAATAAGTAAAAGAAATAGCAAATGCMCTAGGTTGGATCTATATCCACCATAACTGACAAAAGGTACGACTGAGCTAGTAAATGTTCAGAAAAATCAATGATATTATAAAGCTTATATTGAATGAGTGAGAAGAATGAATGGAAAAAAATCGAAAATCTGTATAATGATGCAAAAGGAAGTTTTATCATATGGATGGAACTAAATGTAAAAAAAGAACGCACAATACTGCAATACAGGAGGAAATAGTCCCACACTGAGGTAGGTTATACTTATGTGTACATTTATAGTTAATAGAAGAGAGTGCCAGTACAACATTCATAGATTCCGATACCAAACTTTGCTCCTAAAATGAGCATCTACATTAGACGTTAATTCGATTAGCTACAGTACTCACGGCATATTTTGCTATTTTGCATAATAACTACTGCTTTGATTGCAGTTACGTTACTCTTATTTCATCTTGCTTCGGTTTTCTGCTTTATACTTCACAAATCGATCAAGACTAAACAAAAAAGTAACAATTATAAAATCTGGAAATAGGCGAACTGAGGCATAAATCTGTAGAAGTGTATCTTTGGATGATGCCATGTTAAGCAAACTTAGTTTGGTCGTTTGTCAACAAGAATTCATCTTTTTGAAACAATATGTGTAAACGACCAGTGAAATACAAATGAAACGATTAAAGTGCAAACGTAACTGCCAAGAAGAGACTGGTTACCGTTACAAAAAGTAATTAATAATGTCAGTAATACACGAAGCGTGAAGAGAAATATGAACTCTAAATGTCAGGGACAACTGGGGTAGATACTCAATGACACGGTTGCCGATGCAGTATTCTGCGTATTATAGAAAACAATATAAAACGTTAACAAGCCCTTATGTGCATGAAAATAACCTAAAGATGTTAAGTTAACACAAACATATTGTTGCCAACTAATATATAAAAGAACCATACATAGATTAGACTATCAAAGCCAATGATAGCCGCCCAAGTTACCAGTTTTTCTGATTATGCTCATTAGAGAACAAAAAGGTAAAATTAAAAAGCATTTATATAAAAAAGTTAGCAACTAAGTATATAACCATATGAGTTAAATGGATGTATCAGGTTGTTACTGTTATTCAGCTATAATTACTCGACTTGTAAGGATACCAAGAGATCTTTAATCAATTATGTACAATATGTAAGTGAGCGGCATCAGCTGAGAGAGCAAGGAGATACTGGATACAAATGGAGAAAGGCAGAGAAACTAAAAAAAAATACCTAAAAATAGTAGATGCTATACAGATCTATTGCCGGCTTAGCGAGTTCAATCAGTTTACTAAAAATAATGGTTGGTGTGATTCATTTCACCCAGCCAATACATAGAAATCACAAATTTCATACTTATTTCCAAAAAGATCTCGAACTGTATGAGCTACATGGGATCCAACATGATATCACTTGTAAACTTCCATGCACGTTTATTCTTTCGTCACTCAATAGTTTTAAGATATCTAAACATTGATCAATGTTAACGTTAATACCAGATTCATTAAAATTTAAGAACAGCATATCCCCGTAATCAAAATTTTTTTAGTGTCGGATAATATTGGTACCTCCACAGCATACTCTTTTGGTTTATATCTAGTAGTAATCGGAAATCAGTTGTTCTATAGATTATCTAGGTAATGTGTAGATTAATTAGGGTGATCCGTTAAGATGCCGACAAAAGGTTTTATTTCTCAGTTTTCCCTTGATTCCGTAAATTAACGGAGCAAATGTGTTAATCTGCAGATTAGCTAGGTAATGTGCACATCAACAACTTTCAAACTTGAATTGTAACAGTAACACCAAAAACAATCGTCGCCAACAATTTGGCGATATTGAAAACACATCAGATGACGTAAAGATAATGTAGCAATCAGTCGTGGAATCCACTGGACATCACCTTTGCGATAACCATAACATGACAATTTGAAAAAGTTTTCCAATTTTAAACGCCCATTTGTGTGTAAAGTAGTTTCTAGCTATCTCAGATTTTTATCTGATGCAACAACATGCGGCCAAGAATTTTTGTCATCATCAAGTTTTTATATGCGGATAAACGCAGTACTCATCATATAGAGTGCCCTTCGCTTGCATCTCACGCGTCAACCAACTTTCTGGGGTTTTATTCCGAGTATTAAACTTTCAGCGCGGGATTTTTTGCAATTTATCCGGATATACGTGCTGGGACTAGTGAGTTGTTCGACTGTCAGACCGCAAGCAAAGGAACTGACAAGTGCCGAGGAATTCTTGGAGAAATCACGGAAAACGGGGGAGTCTCGGCTGGGACGTCAATCAGTCGGAGAGTCGTTGGTATACTAGAGACGCATCCGTAATTTTCTTTTGGGGAACAGCCAGGCGGTAACTTTAAACGCGCACTGAACACTTGATCTAACCATTTTTAAGGTAATTAATGCTTTATTTATGAGAGGTATAACTGTCAATTTTTTATCGTTAAGATTTTTATTCTTTTTATCATAATAAGATTAATATAGCTTTTGAATCATATTCTTATATCACTGGAAACGTTTCTGGTTTCATAAATGAGCTTAAATTAATTAATGTAATGGCTTATTTTTATCGCATCTGCATAACATTTAATAACATTTATAAATAATTATGACCTAATCGAGCGGACATTAATTTCAGTATGCTAAATTATACTGCATGAATTGTACGCATGAAAGGTAAGGTCACGAACTCCGTGGCCGTTATAACCAACATGATATCCTCCCTTAATAACTGGACGTAACAATTGGATACCGAAATGACGTAGTTTTCCTCGATTTCGCCAAAGCATTTGTTAAGGTGCTTGGGGCTTTTCTGCAGGGAAGAGCTTCTAGTGTTAAAATGGGAGATTCAAAATCACAGCGCTGCACCATCTTGAGCAGCGTGCCCCAGGGATCAGTCCTGGATAAAATCTTATTTCTAATCTATTCATCGGACCTACAGCACAGCCTTCAGAGCAGTATCTCTATCTCTAACTCTATCTATCTGATGATCCCAAATTGTACAGAAAACATTCAGCAACCTCCTGCAGAACGACTCTGTCTTGATTATGGACAAATTAAATCAGCATAATGTGTATATAATTGCTAGAAAGCCAGTGGATCCTGTGCTTGAGCAAATAAATTTCGGTTTTACTGTTAGCTATAACCTCTCCTGGCCTGCCCACTGCCTTAAGGTCGTAAGGACGGTAAACGGTGCTTTGCAACTCTCAAAGAGAGCTTTCCCGTCCCCATCCCCTAGCCTAGAAGTCCAACTCTATACACCATACATTCGCTTGCTTCTTGAATTCGGAATACCAGCTTAGAACCCAATATTGATCAGGGATAGCGACTGCATCGAAAGAATTTAACAAGCTGCAACTCGCTGGTCCAGTGGCTTCTCTTAGAGACAAGGCTGAATACAATGCAGATCAATCCTCTAACAGTAAGACAAAAAAGAGCACAACTCAGTTATATAGATAAAAGTACACTTCAATACATCTTATCGTTTACACCTCTTTTTGAATCACAGCTTTAACCTCTGGAATTCCCGTCCTGAAAATGTGGTGTGCGCTTTAACAATTGCATCCTTCAAGCATCACTTGGATCAGTTGTGGTCGTCAAGGTGATCTTTGTATGCCGTCGGGAGTTACTGTTTTTCTTCTTATACAATTATTTGAATTTTGGTAAGTACTTATTTAGGGCTGAACATACACTTATTTGTTTGTATACGGGCATTTGCGTGTGCTCGCACGTTATTTTTCTTTTTGTTCGTATTTTACAGTAGCAAATTCTTTAAAACCTTGTTTGCATGCGGATGAAAACATTCCCTCTCCCTAATGTTTCTCTCTTTCTGATTGGTTTGTGAAGTTAATTTAGCCTATAAATCAACGATAATAATGGAATCGAAGGGAGGAATTAATAAGGATCTGATATAAGAGGCTTATAAAATGCTCTTATATTCGGAGTGGTATACGAAAGCTACTAGCAAAACTGGTAATTAGGTGCACAAGAGTAGTTCACTCTATACCTAAGAAAATAAAGGGGCACTGAAAATAATTTGTAGATTTACATTTACAAGAGATATTACTAGAACAATGCATATACCACTTTCAATGTGGATTTTTGCTAATAATTACTTTCGCCGAAACTATATCACAAATATGGTCTAAAATAGGGTTATCAAAACAATTATAGCTGTGGTAGATGTGATTTAAAAGCTACTTTTGTTAGTTACGAAATATAGGTATTTTTTCATGACAAGTCATATAATGAAAAAATAACCTGGCAATTAGACAAAAGTTATGTACCGTTCGAATTCGAACACATGACATTCGTATAGCGATTTTCTTCAGATTGCAAGATTTCTGTTTGCCAAGAAGTGAAGGAACATTCTAAAGCTAAATGTCATTATAGAGTTAAGAAAGACACATTTCATATTTGAAAAAAAAATAGGATTAAGTGAAAAATAAGACATCATTTAAAAGTCCGTCTACATCCTAGTGCAGAAACGAATTATTTTTGCAGATTTGCTTTGTTTTTTCTGCTGGAAATGACTTGGTGCTTATTTCGTATGGTATGATGATATTTTTCTGAAAATTTGTGTTTTCATATAAACAACAAAAACCTTTGTCGAAGCAGGTCCTGCAGGTTTTGATTCGTTTGCTGATAACTTTGATGCTCGGTATTATTCTTATTAAATTAAGTGTAAAAACTGAGTACCTTTTGCAGCTTGGCAATAACCTTTTCTATCACAAAAATTACGCAAGCATTTTGCATTCAGTTAGGAGTGGTTTTTCTTTGTACACTTGACTTTTTCGTTTGTCTCCAAAGGCAAAAAATCTAATGGACCTAAATCAGGCGACCTAGCAAGTTATTCAGTAAGTTCCTCGAAGTCCTATTCACCGACCTGGGAAGATGTTATCCAGATATAAACATAAACTCTAAAATGTGGCGGAGCGCCGTCTTGTTGAAACAAGACACTCCGGTTCGTAATTCCTCGTCGATCTTCATCGGGAAATTGATGTACAATATTATGACGCGGTGGGTTCAGATAGATATCTGCTATTAGGCTGTTACATTTCCATTTATAAAATATGGCCCTATAATATTAGCCCCGACATTTAGTTGCTGAGGATATTATGCAGGTATATTGTTTCGTTATCTATTGAATATTTTCGGTGGACCAGTAGTAGGCAGTTATCTCTGTGTTTATGATACCATTTAGGCAAAAAATGGCTTCTTTAGAAATAAAATGTTGATTACAAAATATAGATTGTCATCAGTATGTTCATCATCATCGCACAAAAGTGAATTTTTCTGTCAGAACTTTGTAGGCTTTTCTTTTTTTAATATTCGAACAACCGTTGATTGACTAAATATTTTTGTCTAAAGCAAGTGGTTGACGTAAATGACCTTATATTTATTTGTAGCCGATTCCGAACACCCGAATCTTGTTCAGTTTTTTTTTAATTTTTTAGTCAGCTTGGACACTGTAGGTTGGACAATAAGAATTCTGTCGCGATGAACATTCTTGAATAAATACATCTTGGTATAAACGTTGTCAATCTCATTAAAATGAAACTGTGGTTATTAAATTAACCTTGTGACTTATTGATTGGGGAGGACCCCCTTACCTCTCTTTCCCTTGGAAGAAAAAGACAGTAGCAAACCTCAAACTGCACTTTTAAGCATCCTTATAGGTACATCCTTCTCGTCCGGGAGAGGAATCCCTGACCCCTCATTTCTTTGGAGAACAAGCACTACTTTATTTCTGACTACCGATTTTATTAAGATTTTAATGTCTGTTTCACAATCTCTTACATTAAAAAAAGTTAACTAACAAATCTCAAAATCAAGTTTTTTAGTATTCTTAAAAAATTTCCAGGGAAGAACTATCTGACATTTCTGATTACCAATTTTAAGATTTTAGTCTTTTCCAAAGCGTTTTACATTGAAAGCAAATAAGCCCCAAATGTATACCTTAGCATCCTTATTTAAAAAAAAATCCGGGAATCGAACCCTAACATCCGTCCCTCTTTCTTGAAAAAATGCATTGTTGTTTGTTTTGCGTTTGTATTTTTGTGTCCTATTTGTTAATTGTTAATAATATAAGTCCCTCGTTGGGTCTGCCCCCCCCCCCAAAAAAAACACAGTTCTGGATCCGGGCCGGCATTAGTAGTAAAAGCTAGTAAAGGAAACCATCACGACCAAATTCGACTACAGGTTGCCTCTGTAGTTCGTCAACACTTTGAAAGTTAAATCTTCCCACTCGTAAGTATTTAATATTAAAAAAGTTATTTACTGATTTTAAAACTTTACTAGACGAAAGTCCCGACGCAATAAAAACGTAAGCGGTTTAACATTACGTGGTATGACTGATAGCCCAAATGAGTGGTCTAATCTTCAAATAAATAGCGCAAATACTTCAAACCGCAAACAATCAGTATCTCGTAGCCGATAAGAATTCCACAAAAATGCGTTTTATTGTAAAATCCAAAAGGATCCCGACCGTAACCCATAAATCACAAAAATCAGTCTTTTAGTTCCAACAAAAGGCTTTTATTCGCATCTCCACTTGACAAATGGAATCTGGCACTGAAAGGTGAACACGTCTCGATTTTTATATATATTGAGCACGCATGAAGTAATTTCGGATACAGGCCGTGGAGTGTTTCGCCGGCACAGAGGGTGTCAAAGGGGGGTGGAACGCGTGGATCTTATACTTCATTCATTGGATAAGAGGTCCTGGAAGTCAGCTGTCAAACCAACAAAGGCACCCTTGCCGTCCTGTATTATTCGAGGAAGTTTTACGTGTCAGTGGCAGAACTGCAGCTTCTTTATGTTTGCGACCATATTTATTAGGGATCGGTGCTTTATGACTCCTTTTGCACGTTCTTCATTAATATAATAGAGATTAGCGAAATAGTTATATCCTTTTTGTAAATTTGAACGTATCGCACTAAAGAAAGTAAAACCTATGAAATTCTGATGAGCCTATATATTTATATGGTAATCTAACCCACTGAGCCTTCCTATTTCATAGGTGGCAAATACGTAGACACAATTTTGCTATTTTAGGGAATAGTCTAGCAAGAAATTCAGGGTGCGAAAATATCAAATAATTTTTCAAAAAATTAGTGTTTTTCACTGATTTCAATTTGGACACAAAAAGATCGCGTAGGTTTTACTTTAAAAATTATTGTTGCTTGGTAACCATTGTACAATTACTACTGTCCAAGTCGAAGCATCATGTGAACTTTATTGCTGAAATTTAATTTAAAGTTGTATTATTTTGCCATCGAATAATATGAAGGTATGCATTTTGTATAGCGTAGCGACAATGCTAGTGCTACCGGTGGAAGGTATAAAGACCGTTTTCCTCAAAGGAGAGTTCCACATAGGAAAACTATCCTTGGTGTAGCACGGCGTTTGAATTTGATCGTGGAAGAGGAAATTGTACACAGAGTTGCTAAAGATGCTTCAGCAAGTACTCGACAAACAGCTAGAAAAGTTGGGGTTAGATTAAAAGAATAGCTGCTCTCTCCATACCATTCACAAAATAAATCGTTTCCTTAGTACAAATTAGAATTTTGCACTTTTTCGTCATGATTACTTATGCGTTACCCAAATATATAAACATCTGCGCATGAGAATTATCTGTGTATACATTCCATGCACTCAACTTAACGAAGTAGGTACCTGCTTTTATACTTAGGTTCTCCACACACAGTGCTCTTCTTTTTCTACTGTCAAATGATATCTTCCGTAATACTGATTTCCACCATAGACGGTTTTATTTGATGCTTTAATAACATATTAGTAAAATAATTTGTATACATTCAAAGTCAATTTACAACATAAATCTGCCCAAAAGTTATGTTAAAATAATAACACAAAAGGTTAGGCAATCATGCAGACCATTTTCATTGAGAATTTGATGAGAATAGCATCCGATTAAATCTTGTCACATATTTTAGAAAGCCACTTAATTTGCTACTACTGAAGATGACAGCTTAGCCGCCGAAATACGTAAACGTAACGGTTTTTTATATATCGTTTAATTAGAATCAAACCAAGCTCAGCTCGTATTTTATTATTTACGTCTGAATTACTTTATGAGCAATCATACGATATTTTGCCTATTTTGTTTGTTATTTATTGTAATGCATCATTAAAAGAACGCGACAAGTAGGTACGTACTAGGTTGAAACGGATACCAACCTCAAAGGTACACATACCACAGGAGTGTAGTAGTTATCAATTCGTGTGTAAAATTCACCACTTCCCGCTGGAATATCGATTTAACCGAGGGAGTTCTTTATACCTTTAGCCAGATAGTGGCAGAATTCGCTTTCACATTTATCTGCGCGTGATATCTAAATTTCGTCGCAAAGGGCTTTTACCTTCCTGCAAAACGTTTTTCTCCGTTTCATCTATAGTTGCATCCAGAATAATAATCGATGTCGTATCACCGTTAGATGACACGTTACTATAATAATCTGTAGTTTTCTATAGTAAAGCATCCGTAAACTAAATGGTTAAATATAGTTTGAATACAACAAAATAAATTTTACAGTATATTACGTATTTAATCAGTTACTTTATATAAAAGATAAAATAAATTACATACAAAATTGCAGCAGCTAGATGGAATCAAGTAGCGTAAACAAAAAACACCTTATCTACTTAAAGAATCTCTTTTTTTATGGAAAACGGAACAAGAACTTGAAGGATCTGATAAAGTAGCTATGTGAAAAGCTAAATATGTAACATTTAGATATAGTTCAGATCAAATCAAATATCTTTTTTCATTATTTAAGTTAAAACAAATTTTAGGCTTGGGAAAAATACATTCCGTTAATTAAGCAATGGTATGTATTTCAGCGATATGAAGAAACATATATATTTTCGAAAAATGTTTTAAGTAGCAATGTATCGCTTTATATTGATGTATAATACGCACATGTTCATTATGAAATTTTCCAATTGTAAAGCTTAAAAGTGGATTTGATAATAATGCATGTGCACTCACCTAATATTGTGGCATTTTCTGTAAAGTTTGTTACAAATTAAAGTTTAAAACGTTGATTATTTAATCATAATAACATTTTAATTACTCAAGTTCAAAATGGCGCATTAAACTTTAGAGAACAAAATATAAAATTTACCGCACATTTTATTTCACACAGCATTACTTTTCAAAGCCTCAACAGAAATTAATCATTAATTTAATAAATTCAGCATTTTAAAATATCTTCCAGTTTATTTAATTGAGTCCTAAACACTAAACAAAAAATAAAAATCAAATGCATAAATAATATTTGTAGTGCATCCTTTTGACTGGGGTTTCTGATGTAACTAATTTCTCCTATTTTACCCAGTGGGCATTCGACTACTGACTTTGACTATTTATGTAAAAGCAACCGACACTAATACTGCATGACCCATCAAATACACCAGTTCTAGCTTAGAATTTAGAATACGAACCCAGGAACATCGACACATAGCGATATCAACAATGAACGTTAGTAGAACCAATCAGATCGATAATCAGTGACTGAACTATTACAAAGATAAAACCACACGAGCAGAATATAATCAGCAGAATTGTCAATTATGATCTAATGCAGTTATTCCTTAAAAAACTCACGTTTGGAGAAAATTTTGGTGTAGCTGTATTTTAACCATTATTTCATTAAAGTGAGTTTGGCAAAGCCTGAATGTAAATGCAACACGATACCGTGCGATGACGTCAAATATTTTTTAGATCGGTTGGACATTATGACCCCCAGATTAATGTAGTTTCTTGATTAGTTATTTACCATTTAAATATTATGCTTGACCCATGGGATTTTTTTCTCTAGGGTTTAATAACGCTTAAGATCTATGATAAGGAACCAACAACACTTTCAGAGCTGAAAGCAAAAATCCAAGCGTTATTGCTTAATTAAGCCTACTTAAGAGAAGCTTGCATAAATTTGACTTTGTAACTCAATAGAAGCTGCCAACTGCCTTCGTGTAATTTACAATTATTGTTGTATTCACATGCAACCCCGCTGAAGAAATTAAGTTTTAATCAATTTCCAACGTTTTGTGTAACATCGGTAAAGCAAATATGACTGAAGAATATAAAACAGATGCCAACCGAGCGACTTTGAGAAACCGTGTTGAGTTTTGTACTTTGATGTGTGTCTTACACTTGATTAAATAACTTTTTTTCGTAGGTATACCATAAATAATGGTCTGATATAACCATTTTCATTAAATATCCATCCAAAAGTAAAAGGAATCGGAATATTTTAAACAATTTCATTAGCTCTAATCGTTATGAAGAATCACCAGGCGCTTCTACAATATTTGCACAAACCTGCAAAATAAAACTGCACACAAAGAAAACTATACTAGCGGTAAATAAATACTTGCTAAGTTCCAAAAGATAAGATGTGCGGATTCAGCTCCAAAGCGAAAGACAATTTTCGTTCCTTACTACCCTATTTTATGGCTAGATGTACTGGAGAAATAAAAATTCCCCAACAGTTATCGCTCCTCCCTTGCAGTTTCCCGACAAAGAACTGCCGGACACGGTTCCTCGGTCCGTAAATATTCTTAAGTACCGGACGCGACACTTCGACGATTTACCGCGAGAGAAAACGTCCATCCCTTTCTTTCGTCCCCTCGGAAACAAAATCACTTAGAACGCCAAGTGACTGAGGGACCGTAATGGATCAACGGCTGGCATAATTTTCAGGGTCTCACGAGTCGCATCATAAAACCGAAGGATTGATGCAAGAAGGTATAATAAAGCCAAAACATTTGATAACACAAAAGAACCTTGTGAACTTGAAGAAGTTCGAAAGATAGATCATAAATTTTCAGTGCCCAGTTTTCCTAGATTGATAGTCAAATATGGATTAAGTTTCCGGGATTTAAGTACCAGGATATAATAATGGAAACTTAAATGACCCGATCAGCAGTATGTAGTATACTGCTTGATCATGATCACCATGGTTTTCTACKGCATGAGAATTAAATTAGTTTTGTAAACTCCGTGTATCGAGGTGATATTGAAATATTCCCTTTTGTGTAAAAGATTGCAAACTGCTAAATAATGATAACAAAAACTATTGGTAGGGCATACGTTGAAAATTTGCCACAGGACATGCACTATGTAATAAAAACAATCGTCAATTCTCGATTTCTTATAAAGCTTTGGTCAACATTTGTGCGATGTTCCTTTCTGCGTTTCTCAGGCTTGTTCTTGTTAGCTTCGGTAGTAGCTGTACTTTTGACTCCGTGTGTCATGGGCAGGAGTACATACAGGGTCCGCCACCTAAAACTCCCCAGGCTCGTATTTTCTTTTATTTTTAGGTACAACCTTAAGTTATATGTTAAATTATAGGTCTTTTTAAACTCTTTTAAAAAAGCATAGTGGGTGTCAAAAATTTTTTTTGCAGATTATCATATTTTGCAAATAAAGTTAATTTTGGTAAATATTTTTAACCTTACCCCGTATAATAAATATTGATTCATGGTTGGATGCAGCCCTTTATTTTCTTCAATTTCTGTCATTACCATGTATGCGTAATTTTTACTCCTTCTTCGTGAAAAACAAGAAAAACTAGTCGCCGTAATGTTTTGTTATTAGAGCTATTCACAATATTTTAAGTGTTAGTTTAGCAGCTTATTACAGTACAAATTATGCCTACATACCCTTCGCTGCACACAAAACCCCAAAATTTAGAGTAACTTTGAAATAAATCAAGTACAAATTTTGTTCTAAAAAGAGCGAGGCTAGAATACGATACCCTGCGATGAGGCTAGTGCGCCATGTAGAAAACCAAACTAGCCTCATCGCAGGGTTTCGTTTTCTAGCCTCTGTCTTTAAAGAATGAAGTTTGTACTTAATTTATTTAAAAGTTACTCCAAATGTTCGGGTTTTGTGTGCAGCGATGGGTATGTAGGCATAATTTGTACCGTAATAAGCTATTAAAATAACATTTAAAAAATTCTGAACAACCTTAGTAACAAAAATGGAGCCAAATAGTTTTTCTTGTTTTTTACTAAGAGCGAGTAAAAATTACGCATACATGGTAATGACACAAATTGAAGAAAATAAAAGGCGGCATCCAACTATGAAGCAATATTTATTATACGGAGTAAAGTCAAAAAATATTTACAAAAATTAACTTTATTTGAAAAATATGATAATCTGCAAAAAAAATTTTTGGACACCCACTATGCTATTTTTAAAGACTTTAAGATCTACAATTTTACATATAACTTAAGGTTGTACCTAAAAAAATAAAGAAAATACGAGCCTGGGGAGTTTTAGGTGGCGGATATACTTTTTTACTATCCTTTCCAAATATGTATGGCCATCTTATGGCAATATAAGAGAACATGATTGCAGTTTTATACTTTTAGTTCGTGGGTATAATCTATTATGTTGTTCTTCCAATAATGGTTTTGTACCTACTTTGTTCCTTTTTGTGAATAAAGCAGTGGAATATAAAAATTTTAATATATTTTTGACATGACATACCCAAGCGTGTTCCGATGTCCTTTAATATGCACTTTYTGTTATACCGTGAAATCAGGAATACCCTCCAGAAATTTAAGTGCATTGTTGAACAATGAACATTTTAAATCTGAAAACTTGAATATTTATTTTTGACCATGAACCAGAATCGGAAGTAGACACCAACTTCATTATTTTTAAATTGAACATTCTGTACATTATTACATATTTTGTTTCTTAGCTAATAATTATTGTAAGATAATTTTGTTAACAACACAGTCCCACAGATAAAGTAAAAAAATGCAAAAGTCAAAAAATCGTGTTGTTAAGTCCAGCAAAGCTAAAAAACTAACTGGAAAGTACGTAGCGAAAAAATAAAAAATGCAAATTTTCTATTAGCTTCTAATAATATTACTTGGTTTGAGACCCTGTATGAGGATTATTGCAATTTTTGTTAATACAGATCACATGCTTTATAGCATATTATTGCAGAATAACATGAACTTAGTGCGAAGGAGGTTTATAAGAGTAGGTAAATGTTATTTTGTAATTCTAGGTGCAAACTCCGATTATATCGTCTGATACACCAAGTTAACTTGCTGGTATTCCAACAGTGACGTATTTGTTTTTAACATTTGATACATTTATTTGTTATTTGTTGATGCTGCAGTTTTCTGTTTTAGGTGTTTCTAATTAGAGCTTACCGGTTCTACTACAGAATACGCAAGTTCCAATTAATTCGAGGCAAACAGCATACAGGTATTATCGACTCAAGTCGAATCGATATTTTCTATTCCAATCGATATTTTCTATTTGATACGATATTTTTATTGTATTGATCCGAATCGATCGAAGTCGATATTTTGGCCAGGTTTGATACTGACGCTATTACAGTTTGACAGTAACGTAACAAAACAAAGAAAAGTACCGTAGCTTTCAGAACTTTCTTATCCCAATGTTAGACTATCAGTTCCCCATAAGTGCACTGGTGGTGCTAACTTTCTAAGCACAGGTATGAACCACCCGACCTAGGCCATCATCATTGTTATTTTGGATATCTATCTGTAAACTTATGTGTACTGGTACGTGAAAACATTAAAACTGAAGTAATTTAAACCAAAATGGGTGAAAAATTCCTTGAGTCTAGGAGGAGCTTTTTTAGCACATCTGTCGAAGAGCAGGAAAAACTAAAACTTAGGTACAAGACCCACACCCACGCTCAATATTATAAAGAATAAAGTAGAACTACATAGGTAAACCTAAAGCTTTACTTTTGAATGAAAATATCAAAGCGATATTAAATGTGCAGTGGCAAGAAGAGCTTTCATAATACTAACAGCTACTTTGCATCTACATATCCTTAGAATTGCAACTAGGATAATTTCGTTCATAGCACACATGAAATTTGCGTGCATGTATTGCGGCTAATCTACAGAAAGGTATATATACTTTCGATGAATCTCGACACGAGCTGATAACCCATAAAACCGTTAAGTACTGTTTTACTACCAGCACCGTCGATTGAAAAACGTTGGCAGCGATTGTTTCCTGCAATTCATACAGACGTATATAACGGATTATTTCATTCAGAAATTTAATACGTTCCGCTAGTTTTATGATGCCGTATATGCCTGAAATAATTTACGAGTTCGATTAATCAGTGGGTGTGATAAATAATTTCACTGGGCAGCTCGTCCAGGCGATAAATCAAAACGGTAACGATCCGAGAATCACGGTAGGCGACGAATCAGGACACCGCGAAGTTGTAAAAACTTGACCCACATTAACGTTTTCGATGATGTATGCTGGTGAAACGATCTTCATAAGCCTTAGAAACCAAGAGCTATGATATCTAAGCACCGCTTTTTCGTATTAAACTGAGATCAAATCCCTAGAGTATATCGTCATAAAGCACATGAATTCGCAATTATTCTTTACTATGTCTGTATGTTTGTTACTTACACCATTCCTCAATTTATTATAATATCTAATATTTGGAAAGGACTGCCAAATAATTATCAGGTTCATGAATGCCGATATATCCATTATTTTTAATATTGTTTACAAATAAGTTTTATTAGGCAGTTGGTTTTTTCAGGTAACGAAAAAAGTAAATAAGCAATATTTACCAGTTTCGATTATTACCTTTACCTTTATGTGCCATATCGTCTACGGAGGTAATCGTGGATGGCCATGGTGCCACCGCGGCACCAAGTTGCTGTGCCGGTAGAATGATGGCGAAGTCCAAATACGCACACTTCTTGGCTCACTGAAAACAAAACAGAAAATGTAAAAAATGCGCAAAACATTTATATCTACAAACAACGTTTTAGACGGCGTACCTCTTTCCAGAACGAAAAGAAAAAAAGCTGTGCAAAGACTTGGTTGCAAGAGACTCCTTATTAAAGGATCTCGGTGCAGACCGTCGTAGTGAATGCACGAAACCGAACTGTGTTACTAGTTTTACATTATTATTTGTAGGAAAAGTAAGTCATTAAACTATACAGGGCTGCCCATTAGTGCGTGGACGGAATGTTATGCAATTGTTATTATGTTTTTAAAATTCTGCAAGTGCAGCGTGGTAGGGAGTGCTTAAGCCTACAAAATAAAAATATTTTTTGCTCCTCCCCCCACATATACGCGGGTGGTTCAATATATTCTTATATTTTTTTAAGTGGAACACCCTGTATATTATTACATTTTTGGATTCCTCTTTTAATTTTAATGGGACTTAATATAACTTATATGGGGTATAAAATACACTGTTGTAAGGTTATTTAATTTTCTGACAAAAGTTTGACATTTCAGAAAATTATTATATTGTCAAAACCTTTATAGCTAGAGGTATGCAGTTTTCGTAGGGATGTTACTAATAAAATGCACATCATCTGTAGGTATAAAAGATTAATATAAGAATAATTAGTAGTACTAAAATTTACTTTAGAAATTTGATCATATTCAATCCCAGCCAACTCGATTTTTTTAAATAACACCCTATTTTACTTTCACGGTAGTTCAATGCGCAAATTAATTTCCTAGAACCTAAAACAAATTCATAAACAGATACAGATAGCCGTACTATATTCTTCAAAACAACTGATAAAGGAGATTTGTGAAAAAGGGTCTGTGTCCAATGTAAAACATAAACGTAGGGCTGATGTTACGTTTATTAGAAAAAAGTATACAGGGTTATTCAGTTTCGATTCTATTCATGGGGACAACGATATGAAATAGAAAAAAAGTTTAAATGGCGGAAGGGTCGCATTTTCAAGATCTTGTCATGTACCCCGAATATCCTGCACTATTTGTACCTGCTGCACTTTCGAGATATTAAAATGAACCTGAAATTTTATTTTATTTTATTCAGTGTGCTAAAAAAACTGAAGATTTATTTTTTTGCTCCTAACTTCTTCAATGGACATCGAAGTTGTGCATTATTAAGACAGTTTCTTTGTGACGTATCTTTTGTTGTGTCGTTTTGGCAGTGTGTGTTCTATACAGGAACAAGTGCAAATAATTAAATAAAACTGTAAAAGTACAACAAATTAAGTAATACAAATTTTATTCAAATAACAATTTTTTATTTATCGGAAAACATCTTGCCATTTCTTAGGCGTTACTTGAGTTGTTGTTTTTGTACAGTTTTAATTAATTTTGTTGCACATATTTGTGAATAGAACAGTAGGTGCGATAAATCGTTTGTTATGTTCCAATGTGGCGTCCATACGGAGAAAAGTTGATGATGATGATGATCACTCACTGCCGAAATGTTGTTCTAAATTATTGCTAACACMAAAACATAGCATATAAATGTGTCTTAGGAATGCCCAACTGTTGTTMGAGAGATGATGCCTATTGGAAAAGTTAAGAACAAAACACGAAAATAAAAAATTTAAGTTTTTCAAAATATCCCAAAAAAGCAACATATAGATAAAATGTAAAACGAATTACTAAGTGTGTATATCAAATTAATCAGAGAAACTCCTTCATACAACAGTACCATTTAATAGAATGGCGTCCATAAGAAAAAAAATTTGAAGATGATTGCGAGCAGACGAAACATCGTACAAAATTACAGTTAGCACTAGTGGATAGCTTGTAAAAAAGTGTCTTCAGAAAGTGCTTTCCAATTTTGGATCGGACTTATACTTAAAAAGGTATGAGCAAAAAAAACGAAAATTAAAAGAAATCGCTTTATTTTTAATATCTCTAAAGTGCAACAGGTGCAGATAGTGCAGGATATTCGGGGTATTTGCGTATCATTACCTACAGGAGCTAGGAAAAATAACAAACGTTTATTGAGTGTCCTCTTCATTTTGAGAACATGCATGTCTGGTGTATTATATAACGCAACCATCATACGGTCGATCTTTGAAACATTGAACTGCACCAAGACATTTTAAGAACTTTGTTGCCATGCACACATTGTTCTTTTGGCGTTCTGTTCTGTGACTTTTATAATTTTCTAGGCTTGTACTATATAGGTGTACAGAACAGAAAGAATAAAACTATGTTCACGTATCCTATAAAAACTAAACCGTTGAGTCTATTACACAAAATTCTACTAAGAACGTTGGTAAAGATTATGACCTCGATATTCGTGTGATGCCGACCAGCTAACAGTGGGAATGGGCTGGGTAATAATTAAAAGTGGTAGATTGGGCGCCAGGTGATTTCTCACCACGAATAATCATATATTGTCGAATAGAAGTGAAATTCCCAAAATCACCAAAATTACTTCACTTACACGCTTGCCAGTTTCATTCCAAACGAAGATACTAAGAATTCCCAACAAATATATATTAAACAGGCTTATTTACAGCTTTAGTAAATTACTCTACATCTATGAAGACAAATTTAATATTAAAAATTTGATTCGTTATATATATAGTTAAGTATAATTACAGAATTGATTAACGTTTACGTAAACGCCTCACATATATACATGTAATAGGTAATGGTTTTTTTTTAAACAATCTCAATAATAATCATACAAAAAAAATACAGTTCCTCTGAGTCCAAATATATCTAATAATTTTGTATAACTCTAACTAAACTATTGAACAAATAATAAAAAAAATAATCAGAATTTAGATTCAGGGGCCCTGCAGCACTTATTTGAATCCTTTTCTTTTTGATAAGTCTCCCAAATAAAGATCTATATCTGTCTGACCTGCTTTTGACACTGTCACAACTGGCGCTGTCACCTCGAAATTTCCTGAATTCTTTCACAAGCCTTGTACTGGCAAGAAATGGTAAGGTGCAGTAATTTTGTGCCAACCCTTGTACTCCAACCACCAGTCAAACCAAAACAATAATACGGACCAGGACTAGGACTCAAACAGTGAAGAAAAAAAAAATAAAACTGGAACAAGAACCCTAAAAGAAATATTATGGCTTAATCTTGTCACTAAAATTTAGTTGTCATACCTCTATTTTGAGGGTTCCGCAATTTTAATAACTTCCACTTCAATACAATAAGGTACAGCTGCCAACAGAAAAACAAAATCCCAACTGTGGGTAGGTAAGAAGACCAAATCACTATCTCTCTAACACAACTCCAAATCTTCTTTCCAAAATAGAAAATCTCAGCAGAATCCCAATTAGGCAAGTTAATCTATACTAACTTTTGCTGGATAATTCTTTTCTGTGTTGCTATTTATAACAATTTTTTTTTGTTTTCCATGGAAAAATGATTTCTAATTTCATGGCTGACCAAATTTGACTTTATATGTAACTAGGATGAATTTGTACTGTAATAAATTCTCCTCTTTCTCCCTTAAGAAATTCTGAAAGAATTTCGCACTTCAAACACTCATCTACTATTTACTACAATATATACTAACTAATCTCTCTACCTAAGTAATGATCTAACTCTAACTAATCTATATGTACATATATCTAGCTAACCTATCTATCATTTTCCTCAACTTCAGTCCTATCAGAGTGTGGTTTTAAATCTTTTACGTGCCATACACGTTTCCCACTATTTTCATCATCTTCTAAGACATAAGTATTATAGCCAATTTTCTTTTTAATTCGAAACGGTCCTAAAAATTTTGGTGCTAATTTAGTAGCAAAGGATCGTTCCGCATTGGAAAGAACATAGTTTTTCCGCCATACAAAATCTCCTGGACGAAATTCTACATGCCGACGACGCAAATTGTAGATTTTCCTACTGCGCTCATAGGCAGAGTCTAGCTTTGCTTTTACTATATTAAAGGAATCTTCTAATAGAGGTACTTTGCGTTCTTCAAAGTTTATATCGTTTGTAGATAAAGTTTTTCCATAAAAAGAACCATGTGAAACATACTTTCTTCCAAAATTCAATTCAAAAGGTGTAAAACCTGTTACTTCATGGTGTGCTGTGCGTATGGCACATGCAAAACTCTTAAGGTGTAAGTCCCATTTCTTATGATCATTTTTTACATAACTTCGAATCATTGTCTTTAGTACGCGATTGACACGTTCTGTAGGATTAGCTTGAGGGTGGTACACTGGATTGAAGATAATTTTCGTACCATAACGTCGTACAACTTCAGCCAACTCTTTGCTTTGGAACTGCACTCCATTATCACATAAAATAAATTGTGGTGCACCAAAGAACAATATAATATCTTCTTCTACAATTTTTGCGACAGCACGAGCTGTGGCTTTACGAAGAGGAAAAAATATAGGAAACTTGCTAAAAGTGTCGCAACCGACTAATATAAAAGTATAACCATTGGAAGATCGTGGTAGAGGACCAACCAAATCCATAGAAATCATCTGCCAAGGTTTAGACACACGAGGATGCGATGATAATAAACCAGCAGGGGATTTTTGTTCAGGTTTCTGTTCTAAGCATATTACACACGAACGTACATATTTTGCAACATCGCTGCGCATTTTCGGCCAGTAATACTTATCTTTTACACGAAAATAAGTTTTGTGTACCCCAAGATGACCGCTTGAAGGGTTATCATGACATTCTTTCAATACCTGATTTCGTAACTCTTTAGGAACAACAATTTTCCACCCTAGTTGGTCATGTGCTTCTTGGTTTTTATCATTCCCAGGATATTTATACAGTTGTTCATTTTCAACTCTCCATTGAGCATAATTAAGAGGATTCTCCGAAACCAATGTAAGCATCTTATTATACCAATTATCTGTTGATTTCGTCTGTACTGTTATTATACTCAACTTTGCAGTACCTTCGTTACATTCGGTGTCATTATTATTAGCTAAGTTAAGTTCTGAATCAGGAAGTAAGCGACTAAGTGCATCGGGAACAACATGGTTCCGTCCTTTCCGGTGGACAATTTCGAAATCAAAGGCTTGTAGTCTGAGTGCCCAACGGCACAATTTTCCGGTTGGTTCTTTAATATTTTGGAGCCACAACAAAGAATGATGGTCAGTAACCACCGTAAATTTGTAGCCTTCTAGATATCCACGAAATTTCTCTATAGCCCATATGACAGCAAGACATTCACGCTGAGTAGTACCATAGTTTCTTTCTGCTCTATTAAGTGTTCTACTAATGTAGCTAATTACATGTTCACCATCATCATGTATTTGTGTGAGCACAGCTCCAATTCCGTAACCACTGGCATCAGTTTGGACTACAAACGGGAGGTCAAAGTTCGGCCTACTCAATACAGGAGCAGTCACCAATCTCTCCTTAATGGCATTAAAAGCGGATTCATTGACTTCAGACCACTGCCATTTTCTCTTTTTCCCTACTAATGCAGAAAGTGGTGCTGTCAATGTTGCAAACTGGGGAATAAATCTCCTATACCATGACGCCATACCCAAAAATCGCCTTACTTCTGTAACACTAGTAGGACTTGGAATATTTAAGATTGCGGCTACCTTTTCTGGATCAACGTGCAGACCCGTATTATCAATCATAAACCCAAGATATCGTAAACGAGGTAAACAGAACTTACATTTCTCCTTGCTAAGGACTAATTTTGCAGATCTTAATCGATTAAAAACTTTTTGGAGAATTTCTAAGTGCTTTTCAAAAGTAGGTGTTACAATAATTAAATCGTCCAAATACTGAAAAACAAAAGGCTCAAGGTCATGTCCAATGGTGTTATCAATTAGTCTTTGGAACGTAGCAGGAGCATTAGTCAAACCAAACGGCATCCTACAAAATTGGTAATGTCCACGACCTGGCACAGAAAAAGCTGTCAATTCACGACTCTCATTGGCTACTCCTACTTGCCAATATGCAGACTTTATATCAAGTGCACTTAAATACTTTGTCATACGCAATTTATCCAAAATTGATGATATAACTGGAAGAGGATATGCATCTTTCTTAGTAATCTTATTAAGTTTCCGATAGTCAACACAAAATCGATAACTGTTATCTTTTTTCCGAACCATGACTACTGGAAACGACCACGGACTTGAAGAAGGTTCAATAACACCCTCCTTTAACATTTTATCTAATTCCTCATCGATGTAAGATTGTATTTTTGGCGAAACAGGGTAACTACGCAGTTTAATAGGTTCACTACCTTCTACCTTTATTTTATGTTCTACTGCATCTGTGCAACCTAAAGATGAAGGTATATCTTTAAAATAATCTTGCACCATGCAATCTAGCTCCCTACGCTGAGAATCAGTAATCATGAAATCTGAAGAACTCTCTAAACTATTAAGGAATAAATCATTATTAGAAAAATGCCAACTTTTGTTTCGTATATCTGGGACAATGCCCATTTGAGACCAAAAATCTATTCCTAATATCAAACATTGTGGCAATTCTGGTACAACAGCTGCCTTTACTAAGCAAGACTTGTTTTCTAAACTAATTGGAACCATAACATATCCTGTACAGCGACAGTGTTGTCCATTAGCTAAAATACAATTATTATTATCGTCTTGATTAGTTATCCTAAGACCTAGACGCTCAATTAATTCTAAACCAGGTTTTCCCAAGAAAGTTAATGAAGCTCCTGAATCTAACAAACCTAATACTTCGTTATCTAAAATAGAAACTTTCAAATATGGACGAACATCATTACCTAGACCTTGTAAAAGATAGTCTAAAATTATTTTATTTTTATTTGAGGTATCCGCACTTTGTTTCATTTTGTTTACAAAATATCGAGTCGAATTATTAACAATACGAGGATTAGTACGACTCTTTACTGCCTCGTCGCTCCGTTTCCCGTAGAGTTCCTAAACGTTTTGGAAACTCTGTCGCTCAAAGAACAATTAGGACACGTTCTTACAGTGAATCCCTCCTTCTTGCATCTGTAACAATATTTATTGTATGCTTTGTTTTGACATGCGAAAGCTTTATGCCCCGACTGTCCACATCTGTAACATTTCACAGTGATATTCTGCGTAGTGCTTTCAGTCGAAGCTAATGAATGCGAAGCTGGTGCTTCCAAATAAGCTAGATCAGGTTCTAATGCTGTCTTGCGCCTTGCTGGTGGAACGTAACTATCCATATACAATTTTCGAGCTTCCAGACGTCTACCAAGATCTAATAACTCTTGCTTTGACTTCACATCTATCAAACCCAGTTGGTTTTGATAAAAAGGAGTTATATTTCTAAGTATGATCTTCAGCTGTTGTTGCTCCGAAATTCTAGCAGATAGTCTTCCAAACATTGTATCCATAACTGCCAAATACATGCCTATGGATTCTGTAGGACCTTGAGTACGTGCCTTAATCTCGTCAAATAAGCGCTCATCATAGTCTACTGAATGAAATTCATCTTTCAATAACTTAACAAGACCGTTCCAGTCTACAGCTTTTTTCCTGTTCGCACGATACCATAAAAGTGCTTTATCTGTAAATAGATCAATAGCGGAAATGTATAATTCTTCTTTAGATACACCCCGTGCAACTCTCAACTCTTCTACATGTTCCAAAAATGCACTAAGGGACATCTGACCAGACCCACTAAATTTTAAATTCCACTTACTAACAGGAACCGTTTTGTACGAACGTACTGGAGTCATTTTAGTTGATGAGTGTAATGACTCTCTAATTGATCTAAATTCATGCTCATCTTCTTCAGATGTTGCGCTATCATTTTCTTCCTCGTCGTTAATATTTAGGCACGACAAGTCTATCGCACATTCACTACTATCACGTTTCCTAAACCGTTTAACTTTTGCTTCATATTCACCCTTGATGTTATGTAAAGACAATAATGCCTCGTTTAATTTCTTTCTTTGTTCATTGTCGACCGCTTTACATGCTTCGACTCTTCGTAGCGTATGACACATTATAGCAGAGACACGTTTAAAATTAGAACAACTGATGTCTCCAGTAAACTCCTCAAAAAAACTATTTAGCTCCACAGTATACTCTTTAATCGTTTGTAGGTTGTCTTCAAAAGGTATTGCGCATTCAACAGCTTTGAACATACCCGAAGATTCAAGTTTGAAAATATTACCTAATGACTTTCTCATTTCTACAACTGTACCAGCTGATAAGCCACGACTTTCTAATTCAAAAGTTAATTCTGCGCTATTCAGACGGTTTATTTCATTTTTCCATATAGAAGCCATTGTTAATAGTAAAATAAACGTCGTATCCTCTATCTATTAACTAAAAGATAATACTACCAAGCGCATGCAAGTAAAACAAAGCTTAAAATATAATCAGACTACTCTATGAACGGAAACTGAAAGTATTTCAACACGAAATGAAACAGTAAATAAACAGGCAAAAAAACTAAATGAAATATATGAAACAGGCAAATGAAATAGGCCCCACGTTGGGCGCCAAAAATCTATTACACAAAATTCTACTAAGAACGTTGGTAAAGATTATGACCTCGATATTCGTGTGATGCCGACCAGCTAACAGTGGGAATGGGCTGGGTAATAATTAAAAGTGGTAGATTGGGCGCCAGGTGATTTCTCACCACGAATAATCATATATTGTCGAATAGAAGTGAAATTCCCAAAATCACCAAAATTACTTCACTTACACGCTTGCCAGTTTCATTCCAAACGAAGATACTAAGAATTCCCAACAAATATATATTAAACAGGCTTATTTACAGCTTTAGTAAATTACTCTACATCTATGAAGACAAATTTAATATTAAAAATTTGATTCGTTATATATATAGTTAAGTATAATTACAGAATTGATTAACGTTTACGTAAACGCCTCACATATATACATGTAATAGGTAATGGTTTTTTTTTAAACAATCTCAATAATAATCATACAAAAAAAATACAGTTCCTCTGAGTCCAAATATATCTAATAATTTTGTATAACTCTAACTAAACTATTGAACAAATAATAAAAAAAATAATCAGAATTTAGATTCAGGGGCCCTGCAGCACTTATTTGAATCCTTTTCTTTTTGATAAGTCTCCCAAATAAAGATCTATATCTGTCTGACCTGCTTTTGACACTGTCACAACTGACGCTGTCACCTCGAAATTTCCTGAATTCTTTCACAAGCCTTGTACTGGCAAGAAATGGTAAGGTGCAGTAATTTTGTGCCAACCCTTGTACTCCAACCACCAGTCAAACCAAAACAATAATACGGACCAGGACTAGGACTCAAACAGTGAAGAAAAAAAAAATAAAACTGGAACAAGAACCCTAAAAGAAATATTATGGCTTAATCTTGTCACTAAAATTTAGTTGTCATACCTCTATTTTGAGGGTTCCGCAATTTTAATAACTTCCACTTCAATACAATAAGGTACAGCTGCCAACAGAAAAACAAAATCCCAACTGTGGGTAGGTAAGAAGACCAAATCACTATCTCTCTAACACAACTCCAAATCTTCTTTCCAAAATAGAAAATCTCAGCAGAATCCCAATTAGGCAAGTTAATCTATACTAACTTTTGCTGGATAATTCTTTTCTGTGTTGCTATTTATAACAATTTTTTTTTGTTTTCCATGGAAAAATGATTTCTAATTTCATGGCTGACCAAATTTGACTTTATATGTAACTAGGATGAATTTGTACTGTAATAAGTCTTTAATAAATAGAGCATCTGTCTTAAACTTTAACTTCACGACATTATATTAAAACCCACAATTACTTCAACCGATGAAGAATTAAAGCTTGTTGTGTAAAACTTTGTACCTATTTGCCTAATTAACGTTTATGCTGAGCGATTTCATCGCCTCTAATTGAATTTGTAGAGACGGAGCGTAAAATGATTTCCGGATTATTCAGGGGAAGAATAATCTGATAGCCAATTAGCTACAAATTAAAAGTATGCAAAAGCTGTTCAGCGTAAACCCTGTGGGAGTTTTGACGTGCCAAACGCTTTAATCCGTGAATGCCTAACAAGATTTACGTTGTAATATTCATATTACACCTGGGAATCGCACACGACGCAATATAAAATCGTTAAATATTAATCGCTGTAGGTTGTTAATTTTGCCGGGTGTACGAGTACCCAAAAACAATTATTTTATTTGGACTTGGAATAAATTTTTGCATACATCGGATGTAAACTCATTATGATTAGGTAAGTGTTGGCCATTTTCTTTAACCTCATGTATCTGAATATAATTAACTCTTCGCACAAAAAAGTTTTGTACACGAGTGTTCGTAATAAGAAAAATATTTTCAAGATGGCGGCGCGATAACTTTATTATTTTAAATATGAAAAATTCAAATTTTTGTCAAATATAACTATCTGTACATAAAATCGCCATCTTAAAAGTAAGTCAAGTATGTAATTGCAATAATATCAAAATATGGGTCTATTCTCAGTTGTTAGAGATAGAGAAAAATTATTACCTTTAAAATATTATTATGAAAACTGCGTTATCTTCTCGTATATCAAATGATCTCTTATAATGCCGCGTTCTCTGGAATTCATAAATGCCAGAAAGTGATCATCGGTTTTTGCCGGTATATTTCATTGGCGTCCAAGGGCCCAGAGAGACAATATTTTCAAACTACAAAAATCTTAGGTGTTTCAAGAAAGGGCAGAAGGATACGAAAAAAAATTAGTTGTGGAAGCGGAAACAAATAGTGTTAATATTGCTCGCTTATTTCCTTCTATCCGTAAAACTCCCGAAAAATTCAACAGTCGTACATGTAAAAAGAAAAGTTTTCAACCGAACAGTTGAATTTTGTGATTTTTTTAAACCTTGTCTTTGTCTATTCAGATGAAATATATCCATTACTGAAATAATGAGAACGACCACACTAGGTATAGGCAATGAATGAGGTCGACCCATATATAGTATAGTATTGTATAAAAGGTTCAGGAAATGGTTATCAAGGATGAGGATTGCAGGGAAGTGTGGATTGGCGATGCTCAGTTCAAACATAACGGTACTGTGAACCACCGCATTTGCATGTACTGGGTTTCTCAAAATTCTCACAGTCATGTGGACCAGGGCAGTGGATCTACCGGAATTTTCACTGTTTTTTCTCAGAGCTAAAAATTACCACCCAAGTCAAATTTATCACAAGACATAGACCAGCAAACAGTGATAGCATTATTTTGACACCTCCGTATAATGATATCTTTAGATAGCTGTTTCAAAATTCAATGTCAAGATCACTTTACCGTGTAGGAGAGCAAGTGTGCGAAAAGAGGATCAGAGAGTTCGTTTACGGTTAGTTAATCCTCTCACCGCGTAAGCGCGACCACTTGAGCACATCCGTTGCTGACTCAATAACGTCCTCGATAAATCTCCCATTCGCTAATGAAAATTAACTCCGGAGCTATACAATCGGGTCCATCCCCCTCGAACTCCAAATGATGGCTGAGTTGCCAGATGTCACAAGATTTTTTTTGTAATTTCGACAACTAGAAGTCTGGATTTAGTTCTTCAATTTTTACCCAATGTGGGTGTTTACTCATTAATTCCCTTTTTTTACTTTTATAAAAGTACAAGGGTACTTTTTTTAAATGGTGGTGTTAACGGTTAGAATTGTCAATATTCGAGTTATGGTAATACACCCACAAGTATTTAGAAAAGAGCACATGCAATACCCTCAAATTTTGAATGCCTGGACAGGTTTTGGAAGACATGCACATCTAATGGATCACTATTTCTTCATGGCAGTTTGAAAGGTACTCATTATGCGGTAATTTAAGATGAGATCGTACAACCCTTGATAGTTCATGAGTTGGAAAACCAGTTTGATGAGAATTATGAGTACGAATTAAATGAGGATCTAATGTATTTGCAGTATGACGCCGCACTGCATGTACTTGCCATTATTAATGCATTTGATACGTAATAACTATCAAAGCTAGTGAAATTTCAGAAAAAGACCTGTAAATGCGCACCTCGATCGACAGATCTGCCACCAAAACATTTTATTGTTTGAATACAACTGAAGTAAGTAATTTACAAACAACAATCAGCTACAATTAAAGAGCTGGGTCTTGGGATTATCCAAGAATGTAGGAATATTCTAAAAGATAATTTTTGAAAGGTGCGTCAGGATGTTAAAAACAGACCCTAGCACTTTTATAGCAGAACTCTCATTAATCTCTATATAGAATTGTTCGTTGTCTTTGCTTATTGTTTAGTGGCGTTTCCTTTATAACACAATGGTGTATGTAATTTATTGACTAGTAATTTGTTTTTTTCGCATCTGGTTAGTCTTGCAAATAAAATTACAAATCACAAAGTAATTCCTACTTTGCTATACAATAGGTACAGTACAACAGATAAATTATCCTTTGGTATAGCTAATTGACTCGTGCAATTAATTTTTTGAAGAAATTTGGACAAATATATTTTCTGAAATATCGCTTCCTACTGTCAATGAGTTACAATAAATTTTATGTTATTTACGATTAAATTGAAAATCATAAACTGCGATTTAAAGTAAGCTATCATTCATTGAATTCGCTTAAAGCGTACTTAAGTCATTTTGAAGATTTGTAAATTCTAATTCTCCTGTTGTCATGGCAACCAGAAAATAAATGTTTCAACAAAATTTGTACAGAAGTAAGCAAAAATTTTAATAAGATATTTAGAGCATAAATATACGAATTTTAAGTATTATCTTAAAATCAATATCTTACGCAGCGGCAAAGTTACGCAATTAAGCAAATGTTTTTAACGAGATCTATATATTTTGAGTTGCCTCATTCTACGAAAGTATGTATGAGGCTGTTCTGTTGTCCCGTACGGTTCTAAAGCTACAGCAATGGGCTTTTAAAGATGACACACTGTATAACAAGCAATCTCGAACAATGCAGTAACTGAAAAAACAATGTTTCGAGTTTCGAGGCATCGCTGAAGAACCGCACTAAAAACCACATCTTAGATATAGTTTTAAGAAGTAAAAATAAAGTTTAATTTGTTCAAAAGAAAATGCACTGTTACTCGTCATTCCTGCTATCACCTTAGAAGAAGAATAAATAAAATGACAAAGTACGCTATACCTGTTCTCTTGTTACCTTAAATTTAGAACCTTAGCATCCAGCACTCTGTTTCCTTCAACGATTTTTGTTTTCAGGCTTTATTGAAGGAAATATTTTCCTCGTATTCAGGTACGCATTTAAAATGCAAGAGATACTATTAAAAGAACCCATTGTCAGTATTATGTTTAAGCAGGCAGTTCCATCAGAATAAAGTTTTTGCTTTGATCGATAATCGAACACTATACCTTACTGTGCTAACCATCACACTATCAAAGCTAGATAACTAAAGGATCTAAAGGATCTCATTTTCCGCAGGACACCATAAATCCGTAAAATTCACTTCAAGGTGCAATTTAATTAAATGTGTAATTTTGCAAATTTAATCTGCGGTATAAATTCATCTCTTAGGAGGTAAAATCACGACTCGTCCGTCTGAATGCCTTACAGCCTCGAAACAGTAGAGTATCATTTAAAAGCCGATATAATAAACACCTAGAACGGGACTGGGGAGTTTTACGCGCGGCAGGAGCCTTTGTGAACGCTCCAAAGGGAACGGGAATGTTTCCGTCGCTACCGGAACTAAACGCAAGGGACGATGTTTAACTGGCTCCGGGTTTATTGATGGTATTAATGAAATAGTGGAACGCGCCGGCAAACGCTATCGAATTAATTGCAACGACTCAATCGCGGTTTTGATGGTCAACTGACGGGATTACTAGGTTTGATTAACATTGTTTGCTATACATAGGGATAAATTAAAAAATAACGATTTGTTAAAACATGCCTGCATATCAAACAATTAGAAGCACTATTGGGTTTAGTGAAAATCGTCCAAACTGATAAACGAGAAATGCATATATTGCTTGAATTTATTTGTTGTGATAGTGACAATTCTTTAGCAGTTTAGCAGTAGGTAATTTGGTTATTATTTGCAGTATTACAAATAAAGATTTTTCGAAAAAAAGAAGAAATCTTAACGTATTCGTTCTGAATTGTGTGGAGGAAAGAGCTAAGGCAAAGAAAAACTGTTACCAGTTCTAAAACACCACTCTGTTATATTTTTCAGCGTGTCTCAAGTGAAACAAATATTATTTTTACTACTAAACGAAAAATAAACCGTTATGAAAATGCAAACAATTCAATATAGAAAATGAAAATCTTTAGATTAAAACAGGTTTATAATGCTTTAATGTGATGACTGCATAATGAATAATCATATTATTATTAACTATATTTTAGGGAGGTACTATCTATATTTCCAATGAAGTGCAATTTTTCTACATAAAATTACTGCAACAAATGCTTATGAACTAATCATGGGCTTATTGTCCACTAATTAAATACAACAGCACATCGAAAGGGTGAACTTCCAAACTCCCATAGATTTGTGAGCAAGCAAAAGAAATGCGAAATTGGAAGGTATATACGAAGTAGTAAAATATGAAATGTCCAGAAAGAAGCTTTTGAAAAATTGGATGGACTTCTTCTAGTTGACCCCCAAATGTATAAGGTTTCGATTCGTCCAACAAACAGGAATCCATGCAATGGATTGACAACCAGAAAATTTCAAATATGTCGAGCAAATTGATAGAGACGACATGTCAAGCATACAGCAGGAAATGCTGACAAAAAAAGTTTAAGAAAACCAGTAAAACAGAAGCCGGGAAATTCATAGAGGTAATATAACTTAACTGCTTTATTTCAATTATGAATTCATATAGCAGATGACAAGTTTAATAAATGGTTGCCGATTACGTCTTTATATGAGTAATATTTGCCTTATAATGTAGTTCTGGCTTGCGATATCGTTAACCAGTATTTTTCTGTATTTTGTATTTTTCCATTTCTTATCATGTACCTGACTTGATCAGAAGAAATATTCTTAAGATAGGTTACACATGACACCTACGTACATGTACCGATTATTTATAATTATATGCACTGCTCTTAACCTTTAATTCGTAATGTTCTGTCTGCAAATGTGAGTTAAAAGTCAATAATTATTGTATTTTTGGTTCAATTAAAGCAAAATATAGCTAAAAATGATACTTCTGTTTTACAGCAGGTATTACAGAGAGTATGTTATAGAATGTGGTAGGTACTGGAACAAAATTATCAAATTAGATTATTTGGCACATATCAATAGCTATGGAATTCTAAAGGTAAATATTTCAAAACAGTTACAAACTGTGATTTTTTTTTATATAAATGCAGAGGTCTTCTGTGAACCACCATGAACAATATTATAACTTTTTTATGAATCAGTTTTAATGATATATGAACCACTGATAGTTTCATTGCTTTCGGTTGTTCCTTTCAAATGTTGTTACATTTTGAAGCTATCGAAGTGTAGGTATGTACCTATTATCCTTTGCGATTTTCGTTTTTCCAACATATAACTGAAATTTCAATGTGCCATAATGTTATTGGTAACATAAACAATTACTACACATTACACAACGTGTATTAAAACATTAAATGGGTGTAATAAATTACAAATGAGCAAACAAGCTAAACCTGACCCTAATTGTACTATATCGCCTTTTGAGGACTTTCGTTTAGAGGAGCTTTCATTCCAGGAGGTTAGAACACTCATTAATGAAATAAAAAAAACAATGTTTTAAAAATCCGAGTCGAAGACGAGATGCCTATGCCTATATTTTGAGCTCAATTATAGTAATGCAATTGCTATCCCTCTAACCAAAATAATCTAAAAATAATGTATTCGAGCAGGTTTACTTGCATACAGGTTATACCAGTTAAAAAAAATGCTACATTGATAGTTCAAGCAACTACCTATAGGCCAGTATCTTTAGTGCCTACATGTAGCTAAAGTATTTGAAAGTTTGATAAAAATCATATAAACGTATCTTTTGAGGATGCATCTTTATACAAGCCAAATTTTTGTTTTAGACACAAAGTGTCTATCACTATGGCAATAATTGAGATTAGTGAAAAAGTCCTGTCGGCTGTTGAACACAAATAAATTTATTATCGATTATATGCCGCATTATGCTTTGTTATGTCTTTGATAGAAACAGTATTTCAATGATTATTTCCTTCCTGTCAATTTTGACCAATCAGTGACAAGGATTCGTTGGTTATATTTAATTTTCAAATGGGAAATTTTTTTGACGTTAGCTTTCAGCAGTTTTGCAGGAAAAAAATCGGATAAATATCGTCTAGGTTTGACAAGTTTGACAAGGTTTGTTTGTTATTTTTATCTAACTCGGTAATTAATCTTATCAAATATCCCTCGTTCATCAACTTTTTCGGAAAAATTCGACAAAACTCGTTTCTTAAGCATTTGTTTAATAAATAACATTCACGCTAAAAAATTCTCGTCTTCGACTCGGATTTTTAAAACACTAGCGCTCATGCTATTTCATTGTTAAACAAATACTTACCAAAGAAACTTGTTTATCCGAAAAAATTTGATGCACCTGCGATTAAACATTCTGCAGGATAAAAGACAATTTTTTTCACTACGACTGAATGAATCCACTTGCCTTTCGATTAGTTATGGTGTATCTCAGGGCTCAATTCTTGGACCGATTCTGTTTTGGACTCCAGCAAATCACTTGGACAGCTTAAGGTAGATATGATTGATGCTAAGTCAAAGATGAATCAATGGTTCATAAAAAATAGCCTAGTTATGAACAATTATAAGACACAAAGTATTGTCTTTTCGCTAAGAAAAGTACCAACACTTGCTGAACCCACTAAATTGGTAGAGCTAGTATTAGATCCATGATTGTCCTGGAAAGCTCCCACTAAGGGCCTATTATTCCATAACTTCCAAAAATTATTTAGTATGCCATACTTCATTCTATCCACATGCATGCATAAAGTTTTCAGGTTCCAACGTAAATGTATAACTTACAGTAGTCGCAAGCATCCAACTAGAGTGAGTATAGGAATGTTTTTAGAAATCTCAGAATATTGGCAGGTCCTTCTTTTTACATTATTCAGTGTCTCTTATATGTCTATTTCAATGTGAACTGTTATATGAGTGTTACCACCGTAGACTTAACAGAACCAGCAACAGTTCTTTTTATTATGGTAGGAAATTGTTAATAAGCTGTTTAAAGATACTAGAAACTAGATGAATTTCCTGAATTGTGTAAGTTTCTGCAATACAATTTCAACACAAAATAAATAATACTAATAATCAAACTTTTAAAGAAGAAGAATTTGGTTTCAATGTTCAAGTACTTATTCTTCAGCACAAAGCCCAATCAGATCTCATCCACTCGTAACATAGAAAGATTCCAACTTACAAAAACTTTTTTCCAAGAGCAGCACCAAAACCGGACGCGCACTAAACAGTCCTCATGTCCTGACACCTCACTCGAAAGCAAAAATCGGTCCGATAGCTGCCCAGTCGAGGAGATGGGCCGATTAATCAAATCAAGACCCCTGATTACCGATGTATGGAGCCAATGAGACGTTAAGAGCACGCGACCCAGACGGCGACCAGAGAGTGCTGTGTGGCACCTGAGTACTCCACGACCGGCACTGATAACGCGCCACTCAATACATCATGTGTAGCGGGCCCTCTCGTACCTTCGCGAGGTGGGCAAAAGACCTACGAGGCCAATCGTCGAGAGCCGCAGGAGTCGCGAACCAATCCCACGGTGGCAGGGGATGGAACACACCATCGATCCGACGAGGGGTAATTGCCCATTCGCGCGGAAGGCAGTTTGCCCGAGTAGAGGGCGCCACGTCCTCGATTTTTGGGGTTGCACTGTTGGGGGTGTTGGTGTCGCGACGGCGTAGGCGCCATTTCGAATGAGCTACTCGCGATTACGGAAGATCCTGGGCTGGAAAAGAGGAATTTCACGGTCGCTGTTATTAGATGAACTGGATGACCAAAAATCTTGAGAGGAAGACGTCAACATTTGCTGTAATCACTCCTTTTCACACGGAAGATGAATTATACAAAAAAAATGTTACTGCTGCTTGCAATATTTTGGAATCCTTTCCTAACATTTTCTGACTGTAAGGTACCAAAGATGTTCTGTTTGCCTAAATCCATAAAACTTACGTCCCCTTAAGATCTATCGTCAGCGCAGACCTTGTTACAATAATTGTAATTATTATAATTGTTAAATTGTTTAATAAAATTTTAGTTTATTAAGTAGTTTGTTTAGGTATATCTAGCGGGTAAATCCTCTCTTCTCGATCGGTTTATATTCTATCAGGTTGGCACGTCGCTTCTATGACGTTTCTTTTCTTTGTTGAAGATCACAGGCGTATATAAATTAGTGACAGCCTTTTTCCTAAACGTAATCATTTCACTGAATATCGGAAAGCAACATCTTTCATTATGCTTCCTCTTCGTGGAGCAATTTGCTGAACACCTGCACTTCTGCACATCTCAGTTTGTCAATTTTTCAAAATTGTGGAGTATTCCGAAGCTTATCAAACATGCCACTACTACTGCTACTACATTGAAGAGTGGTGTGCGGTCTAGTCGATTCCTCTTAACAGTGGTAACTGCGAGCTGCTTTACTATTAGGCAGAAGGATCCGTTTCGAACGCTTCATCAGTTGGGCAGTGCAGCTCGCATATTCGAATCTTATTTATTACAGACGCCTCCACATTTCGGTTGATTCGGAATTTGTTGGAACTGCAGGTGCTTTTCACCGAAGCGTCCGTAACATTGAAATCATATCACATATTGGGTAGAAATTGAAAGAAATCAATATTGGCAGGCAATTTGAACCTTAAAGTTTTAGTACCTACGTACCTTGTTTCTTGGGTTTATTAGATCCCAAACCGACATTTTTGTCGACGCATCTCTTCAGCGAATGGAGAGCTTTGGAAACTGTTTGCCTTACGTCCAATTTTGCGTTTCTTGCCATTGAGTACCACTTTTCTTCTTGCGTTGGATGTAGGTTGAACACCAATGCATTTTTCCTATTTCTGTGTTCCTATTATTATTTCTCGACCCGAATTTTGACGCTATCTTTTTATACAATGCAATGTGTAACCCACTCATAAGAGCATTATCGTTAGATGCGTACTTATTTTTATTTTCCAAACAGGCCGTTTTTGCAGGAGAAAATTGAACTGGATGTACCATTATACGCCCTATCATTTCCTGACTGTAATTTTACCAAGCTGCTTTAACTTTCTCTATTTCATCTTTTGGCGGCACATTTATGTCTTGTAGTGTGATATTATTTTCCAAATACTCACTTGATGTTGGTTTAAAAATGTAAAAAACTGAGGATGTGTCTGCTGGGTTTATCCCCTGTGGCCACTCATACGGATTGTTTTTAGGTGATGCAGAAAGGGCAGTAAAACTGGACAAAAGAACATTATTCATAACAGCAGCTTGCTGGCTGCAATATTTACCGTTGTATCCTATTGGACATGTGCTTTTACATGTTGGATTAAAATATTGGCGATAAACGAAAATTCTTTAAAAGATTGGTTGAAGACGGTTTTCGATTTTCCTTCAAGTATGACAAGTATGAAATTAGTTGCTTACAATACAGTTCAAAACTGGTAGTAACCAGTTTATAATAATAAACTAGGATAATTGAGGTAGGGGTTAAACGCTTTATTTGTACGTTCGAAAGGGATATCTTTCAGAAGGCGAAACATTACCAGCGTCCCTCGTCAGGAGCTTTTTCTGTATAGATACTAAGCACCATGTTTTGACTCCATGACGTATTAGTTAGGTACGTACTTTTTAATCTTAATAATACCGCAGTGAGAATTCAGTTCGTTTTTCGCACATTCTGGTTGATCGCTATTCATCTTTGGAAACGCATACCTAAACAAATGAAACCTAACCTCAAGACCTCAACAGACTGCATCATTGGCTACTTATCAGTATTTGACTTATACTTGTTAACTGTTTAACTTCCTCTACTTCTTCGAAAGTTTTCAATTTTACACAAGTTTTGTCTCTTTCGAGCTCTTTGTATTAGTAGAGTCCTGGCAGTTTTCTGTTACACGTTTTCATTCTTTCGTATACACTTAGGTATTAATTACCTGCTGAAGTTTGAACTATGTGTGAAGTGTGACAAACATGTGGTAGATTAAACTACAAAGTAGAAGATGGAATTCCAAATGCAAATGTTGCAGGCGATTCTGATTGAGACGTCTGTAACTTTTGCACCTGACATTCTGGAAAAGCCGAAACACGAATGCGTCTGTAACATTCGAATATGCGTCCATCTTGCTGATCATTACACTGACGGCGGGAACAACGTCGTTGAGAGCTTTATTTCTTTTTTTCAAAATTTTTTACAACCTTAGCTTCCAGACGTTTTCCCTCCTTTTAAAGTACTGCATTATACCCCATCTGGTCTCTCTGTATGCTGCAACCAACTCATAGAAGTACAGCCTCTAGACATTATAGAATGATGCTTCTGTCTATCCGAAACCTTTCATATGCCGAACGGTTTAGATTGTTAAGATTGCGGTGTCTCTAATGGCTGCAGCACTCGAGGAATTTTCATTTTCACGTTCAAAGTCACCAAAGAACTATTTGTATTGCATCGCGCGATCCGTGGCTTCATTCTTTCACTCTTAATTTGTCAAGGCAAACTTTTAAAGCCAAACAGAGGCGATTCGTCCTGTCCATCAGAATCTTCGATGAATTACCAAGTCAGTCGTTACATCATCATCGAGCAACACTTTCAAACATTCTTTTTGGCTCCATGCGTCTCAGTGATGTGGCTAATGCGCGTTTATGAGCCATTTAGCTGTGAAATGGTTTGCGCGCTAACGTTTGTCTTACGTTTCCAATGATACCAAAATAGGAATAATTGCTTTAGCTTCTTTTTTAAGGAAAGATGTAATTTTACCTTTGTACGTAAACGCTTTTATGGACTTAAATATTTTTTGTTATAAAAAAAATACTGATTTACGTCATTTCAAAATAAGAAAATGAATCAAATTGCTTTTTAACAGATGCAGGAACTATAAGTGCTATGAAAAATTGGGTATTGCCGATAGGAAACTAGTAAAATATAACATAAAGTGCGCAGTAATTCACGATAAAAATGTTACGGTAACGTAGGTATGATTTTGCAATGAATAAATTACGTTATGTTTGGCTATTTTTCATTGCATATTTGCTAAGCCACTAAAGAAGGCCCCGCATCACTTGAATTGCTAGCATTTGGCTTTTCCCAAAATAAATTTGGAAGTGGATTACAGACAAGCATTTTGTTATTAGACTCTCTACACTACTATAGCTAATAATACCTTATATTTCTACGAAAAATTACCTAATTTCAATAGTGGTAACCCAAATAGCAAATTTTTTATAGTACTGTTTATTTTTATTCCATCATGTATGTTTGTGTCTACTCCATAAGGTTTAGGAGATACCTGCATCCTTTAGTTTTTTTATAGAATGAAAGAAGAGAAATAAAATAAGTCATTCTTTTTATACAATGCATTCGAAAGAATAAACCAGATTTAAATAGATTAATACTTATATAAAACCTACCAAGACTAACTGAGTATCTAGGTGGTAATTCCGTATACCTGTAAAAAACTTGAGATGAACATAAAGCCAAGCGTAAGTTTTATCTATAAGTACTCATAGTACTGCGTTAAACTTGACCGCTGACAAACATGGTTAGTTATTTTTTTCTATAATACCACCATCGATATCACAAAAGTGATGTATAAACGTGTTGCCTATCCATCTATCTCCGTCAGTATAGGACTTTATGAAAGGGTGTGTGCTGAACTATGTCGGTACGCGGACATCCAGTAAAATGATGAATTGTTTGCATTCGGTAAACGAGTCAAATTTGAATTCATTAGCATTGCTAGTTGCTTATTACTTATGCATTCATTTGTGTTTAGGTGTAGCACGTTACAGAGGGCAGGGTTAAAGTTGTAGATACATACAATGATTCGTTGGCCAGAAAGCAGAGGCCAACAGATTCACAAGCAGAATGGTATTAAACCATTTTTTGTTATTCATGGAGCACACCGAAATGCAGGAATTGATAAAGCAGCCTACCTGTTAACAGTTACTATCATAACTTTAAGAAAAAATATCACACTTTATTTTGCCTACCATGTAAAGTACAGGCAAGCTCCAATATCTTTTAATTTATATACTAGCTCCAAAAATTTTAGTTCAAAAATTTTTTTGGGCAAATTCAGCACCGCACTTCATCAGCTTTGTTATGAATCAAATTCATTGGAAATAGTTGTAATCTAAGGTTTCCGGTTTCTAAGCTGATGACATTAAATAATAATACGGGTAATACTTTTGTATACTATAAGGACAGGTTGAACAAGTGTTCAATTAAAAGTTTACGAAAGCTTATTCTACAACTGTATAATAGACGTAGTATTTTATTCGTTAAAATAATTAAAAATAATTAGCCCAAGTAAAAAAAAATCGTTATTTTTCATACTGTATAGTTATGTACAAACTTTTAATGTGAATTTTAGGTTTATGAATTTGACAACGTTACCGGTCGACCCGTTGATCTATGTGTTTATTGTCTACGATCTTTACACAACATAAAAAATCCTGTACGGTCTTGTTTCCTACAACACGCATTGATCATTGACGTGGAAAAAGCAGTACAAGTAATGGTAAAGAGAAATTAAAAAGCACCTTTCCAACTGTTTTAATATGTTTGGAAGAAAAAATTACATCTAGCGATTTTACATAATTCTTAAACATAACTTCTCGCCTAACTTGGAGTGACCCTAGATACGTCTCTAACGTACAAGAACATCTAGAAAACATCAGTAAAAAATTACAGACCAGAAATAACATGCTGCATAAGCTTGCTGGTACAAGCTGGGGTGCAGATGCAAGTGTACTCTGTACTTCTGCAACGGCCTTGCTTTATAGCACTGCTGAGTACTGCTATCCTCTTTGGAAAAATAGTCATCACACAGGAAAAATTGACACTCAACTGAATACTGCAATGCGACTGATCACTGGAACAATTAAGTCAACTCCATTACCTTGGCTTCCGATTCTTTCAAATATTGCTCCTCCAGAGATTCGCAGACAGTTTGCTACATATTTATAAAGTTTGGCAAAAATATCAATCAGCTCTTAATGAGTTTCTAATTTCCCGAGATCTGCAAGAACTACCTACAACTTCCAGAAAGCCTCTGTGGACAGAAGATTTCCTTCGTGCTCCTTATACCATTGAAGATGGGTGATGTTCTGCTTGGCAACTTAAGAAACATGATATATTTAATCAACAGCTTATAGACGATCCTACAGAAAAGGTAGCAGGAACTGACCTCCCGAGAAAGTCTTGGGTCACCCTAAATCGCCTTCGCACTGGTCATGGGAAATTCAACTTTTTTCTTAATAAATGGGATCCATCTATCAACTCTTCTTGTGACTGTGGAGACCCCCTCCACACAATTGAACATATTGTCAACAGATGCCCCCATACAACATGGCCTGGTGGTTTTGAGTCTATCCATCGTGTTGATGAAGGTGTTGAAGATTGGCTTAAGACAATCGAGATCTGATTATAGTTTTTCTGCGATTTTCTTCAATACTCTATCCAGAATAAATACATACATGTATGTATCTATTCTGGATAGAACGCAAATGCGAGATCTCCTATCGTTGAATAAAAAGATTTTTTTTATTTCATCGCTTTTATAAAAGTCGACCGTAGTCGTATGAAATTAACAGAACTGTGTAATGTATTAATGATTTTCATAAGAATATATATGCATAAACAAAGTTGATGTAGAGCAGTTTGCAAAAAAGCAAAAAAGATATGCAAGAAATGCTTAAGGGATGAAGAAAACAATAATCCTTTGAAAATCATATTTGCATATTTGGATACATACATAAGACTGACTCCTGCATCGCTTTTATGGATGCCCCTCAACAGTCACTTCGAGAGTAACTTGTTCTAACAAACCTAATATCAGTAATATCATAAACATAATTGAAATAACGAGGTAATATTTTGTGCACGTTTGCTTGCCTAACACCTTGACAGATATCTATAAGATATTCCGCTAGATGCAAAGTAATCGCGTCTTATTTTTATCGACGCCTTTTTGAATGATCAGTAGAATAAACGACCAGTACGTCAAGCTGGTCAAACGTCAAATTTGCATGGAATTGTACTGACCAATTTACAATTAATTAATTATATATAGCTTACGTGATCAGTTTTTTATTAGCGCCCGTTATAGTACTTATTGACACTTTCTGATGTAAGCTTACTAGAAAAACAAAAAGTTTTAAACATTTGCCTCAAACGTAGTGCAGCAGAACACTTAAAAATTTTAATGTCGGCATCGTCTGAAGGACATTTTAGCTTTTGTAGAAAAAAAGAAGACAAGTAAATCATCTGAATGAAACAGTCAAGAAAAGAAACATAAATCATTAACATCCTCAAAGGTTAAAGGAGTTTCGTGGAGAGCAAGAATTTTTTAAACCTTATACGAATAACAAGAAGACCTGGGGAGGAAGTGTACAATCTGAAATTATATGTACTAGAGTAAGAATCAAGAAATAATAACAAGCAAGCAATATCAAAACCAGTGGCGCTTCGTAGCCTTCCAAGTAGGGTAGGCGACACCTTATACTCGTATATAGTATGAGTAATTATAATTATTGTCTTCGATCTTGGTATATGTGTATTTTAATGGTCATGCCAATCATTTATATTTATTCGTATACCACCGCACATTTATTCGTTTTCTGCTATAAGCGACCTTAAATTTCTCGAAATCGAATGTTAAACAAAAAATTTAGCAAAACTCAAACTATAATAAGCTCAAAAACGCTAAAAAAAGTAAACGAAACTTGTGAAACAGTACTTAATTTAAATAATACAGCACTTAATCTTATCCGTGTTGTAACTGTTCAGAGCATATTGAAAGTTTATATAATATATTCCTATGCCACGTCTTCCTATTGCATGGTTATTGTGGTATTTCATTTTGAATAAGACGACAAAAAAATGTTAAATCTTACACTTGCAAGTTGCCGCCATCTACCGGTGTCATTTAAAACCTCTATCCCCCTCTTTCGCATTGCGAATAGCCCGAGTCCAAACAAAGTTTGTCGTAAGCGACCGATCGTTCCGCCTGAGACGCATCTATATGTGCGAAGATTTTACTACGTTAACCGTCAACTGCGGTCGTTAATAACGGTGCAGATTCTGAAGGACGTGAACACAAATACAAATGAATTTCAGTCGGTCAAGTTGTGTCGCCTATTCCCAATTTAAACGTTCGCCGTAATAACGCGGTTCGTAATTTTTGAACGGTATGGGTAAACTTGAGAAGAAATATTAAATAAACACTGGTATAAAAACAAATTGCATTAAAAAAATTATAAATTTCTATCTAATTATTATTTATTTTTTATGGCATTGTTGATTGAAATTGCAAGGTAGGCGGTGCCTACCTTGCCTACCCCGAGGAGCCGCCACTGATCAAAACATTAACACGATACTATTAACTACATACGAGTACCTTCCAAATGGAAGAAACGACAAGGAAATCTTGATATGCCAGTTTACTGAAGATTGTGAGAAGTCCACTAGCTCCCAAGAAATTCATGTATCAGATCAATTAAAATGATGAAACTGCACTTTGATACTGGGTAATTTCTTTACTTTGCAAAACAGAATAAATGGATCGAAAATTTATTTGAAATTTCATTCATAGATGAGTAGTTGCTAAAAATAACTGGGACTGCATGTGACTTATTCAACCCCTACCCAGCGAATGGCAATACATTAAAATCTCTGTCGCCGCGAACCCGTTACCGCCGAGATAAGGCAGGGCAAAATACATATTTTATGAAATTATCACGACTTCCCCGACTTCGCTCCCGTCGTACAAATAATTTTAATGAAAATTCTGGCGTTGAATTTAGGGGAAAGAGTGACATCAGCTGTTACGTACAGTCCAATGCGTCCCTCCCTCGCCGGGATAACGCTTCCCCGCACACATTATGCAACTCCCAGCTCCCGTCATTCAGAGACTTTCCACGCTGTATCCACAATACGTCGTATCTTTGTGATACCGATGAATCAGGCCCGGACGCGCGGTGGGGTGGTGTTTAAATCACCGTGTTGCTCTAATCCGGGATTTGTTTCGTTTTTTGAATCTGGGTCAAAGTGGGTAACGAGATTTTTCAGGGACGGTATATCGGGACACATGTAGCGCCTACACGGCAGATTAAAGTGGTTAAACTGAGAAAGACATGATTAAATGATCTATACAGATGATTGACATTCACTCGCGGATTAAGGATTAAAATAAATAATATAAAATGTACCAGTTTTTTAACAAATTCTACTTCTTTCTGAATTCGGTAGTGACCATCGTAGTGACCGCACGCGTAAGGGTAGGCCCTGAGCCTTACATTGTTATTTATAATAATATACTAATATACCTTTATTGGTAGTGCCCACGCTACAATAAAAAAATACATCATCAATAATTGAATAAAAAATATAAAATAAATACACCATTAATATGACGGAATATAATATTAAGATGACGTGCTGGCACCAACGAAACGGCGGAGTTCAGTTGCTGACTCAAATTTGGATCAGCACCTGCTCTTCCACTCAACCGTTGACAATCAGAAAAAATACAATAAATTATGATAAATGACTGCAGTGAATAAAAAAAAAGCTAAGTAGAAAGTTAAAGATGAAAAAAAATGGATAAAAGAATATACCCGTAAGCAGCTACAGCTTGGCGATTAAATATGAAGGACCCATGGAGATAATGTGCAAGAAAACAAATATTTTTTGAGATGCGTTAATGAATTTTACTTTAAATTGCTCGGGAATTTCATTGTACACTTTGCAGATAAAGATAAAATTCCAGATAAAATAAAGATAAAGAAGCTGAATGTAACACTCCGTCTCGACATTCACAACCAAGGTACAACTTCAAGTTTGTGCATTATTGTTTCTCACCTGTGAACACCATAAACGAGACGTAAGCACGAGTTCTGCACAACCTGGATTCAATTTATTACCTAAATCAAGACCCAAGCTGCTGAAAAACATCTTCAGAGCATCCGATCCTAGTCCGAGGTAATGTAACATGGCCAAAAGTAAGTCATGGTTAAGCGTATCGAACGCTCTGGAGAAATCTAGCAGCACCAAGAGACAAAGTTATTATATTGTATGTTAAATGCAACAGGGCAGTCTCACAGCTGTATCCTTTACGGAAACCAGAGTATTAGTCAGCAAGTTAACTTTAGAAACATACAGAAGCCATTGCAAATGCATTACTTTCTCCAGCACTTTGGACGAAACAGGCAGTACGCTAATAGGTCTTAAATCTTTATATTGAATTGGATTTTTATTCTTTGGGCAGGAATGATCACCGATTTTTTATATGAAAAATAAACCACGGAAAACTATATATCTGCCTAGTAAATATTGCACGGCCGTGTAGTGGTGGGTAGGTATTTGAGTGTTGTGTTTGTGCGAAAGGCCCAGCCGTGTAGCCAGGTTTTGATTTCAGAGAAAGTCCATTCACGCTGATATCAAGCAAACTACTTAGAATTTTGTGCAAAACATTACTTGGTAGCACTAATTTTTTAAACTAATTTAATTGAAATACTGCTAATCTCTTATAATTTTAACAGAATTTAACGAACCTAAACGTTCACCTATTCTTCGTCTGCTACAGTTTTATCAACGTTTGCACAAACTTTATATCATGTTCATAAAAGAAAGCGTCTGTTGCGAATATATAAAATATATATGAAAAAAAATCCTTAATTTCACTAACAAATTGCATACTACACCATAAGACTCGGTGCAGTAGTGGCGATACAGTTCCGGGCTCGTTAGCCTGTAAAGGTTCCGGGCGGACCTGTGTGATGCCCTGTGAGATCGCCTGATTTAAACCTTCTAGATTTCATTTTTGGAGATGATTGAAAACATTAGTTTACAATACTACTGCAAATAGCCTCGGGGAGGTGCAGTTACGAATTAATAAAAAATTACTTTGCGGACCCATGTTTGTTAAGACTGTTCCGTTCATTTTGGTTCATACTATTACCTCTTTAAATATTTCACACACCCCTCCCTTTAACACAACAGAGATTTCTTAGAGTGAATAATTTTTCCTTTCAGAGTGGGCAATAACCACTCTGGCCTAGCTGCTGATCGAGCTAGACCCGCTATACCTACATTACATGTAAAAAACGCAACTGATGTGACTGACACTGGATGCAGTGAATAACACCAGGAATCAACGCAAGGTAACAAAAAATAGTAAAATCGTTGACCAGCATACTAATTTTTACGCTTGCTGAATATTTAAAAAAGATCAACTACAGCCTTCACTGTTACAGCTTCAGAGGGAACCAAATAGTAATGTACTGGTCATAGGCGCCTGACCATTTCTTACCTGGAGCGGACTGTACAAATGAAAGACCATTCTTATCTTCTTTCATCATTACTTTGTAGATTTTTTCGTCCGTTCAAGCGCGATAAGTGAATAAGTGAAGCACTTAATAACGTCAGTAAAAACTCTAAGCATCCAGGAGACTAAACATACGTAAATACCAATAACCATACCGTAGCATTGACAAGTATAAAAATACTAACTAACCAACAAGCAATAATGATAGTTCTGGTCGTTCATTCAGACTTTCTTATAGGAACAAGAACGCAACGCAACCGGAAGAACACAATATATATATAAGAAAAAAGAAAATTCTTGAAAAGATGTATACAAGAAGTTATGAAGGCGAAAACCACCTTCTAAGCACACTGGTTCACGAGGAGAATATGAGCAGGATACTAAGGTACAAATAAACATTATTTACAGATGAGGAGTAATAAACACTACGACAACGCGATAGTATTATATACAAACCATGAATACATGGAAACAAGTCGAGCCACGTAAAGAATCTCCGATAGAAAAACGCAATAAAGAAAAAATAAAGAAACTTCAAAACCGTCACCAAAGAGCAATCTAACCAATAATGTATAGGGATTAGACAACAGCTCAAAGAAGAATGAAGAATAACGCATCCGAGCTAAGTCAACTATAAGGAAGGCATTCACCGGTTGGGTGCACCCTGCAAACCCTACCAATATTAAAATCCTCAGGTTCGTGTAACTTCCTTAACAATTCATGCTCTGCTTCTAATATTGTTATTTTCAAACTATATGTCATTTTCTATGTGCTCGCAGCAACTGTCATACGCGATATATTGTGAACGTATATTTTGATGTTAGAGCCCTGTTGCATGAAGTCATATTTTTACCCGAGTTGGCCAACGTCTGGCAAAGGAAAAAAATATAAAAAGGAAGTAAAAATAATAATCATTTAACACAGCTGAGTCGAATGGTTTCAAAGGTGTATATACATATATCAAGAACTATCAGCTTATTTCCAAGCTGTCTAAATAACAGCCGAGTGCGTTCCTACATCGATCCAAGGTTTGACAACCGTAATGCTAATAAAAAATCTCTCCCGTTTTGAATTTTTTGCGTAAAACACAACTTTTTAAACTGTTCCAGGTATATCATATATGAATATCTTAGGTAGATACTATGGTACATTCACCAAAAAAAGGGTATTCTACGATAAATTTAGATATTTCTTTCACAGGAGTATAGTCTTCTGGTACGTCACCAGTCACTCTTATATGTTACGCATTTTGAACGGTTTTAGGTTTTGTAGTCCTCAGATTTTTTTGAGGTTACGTGTATTTGTTCTGTTGGTTGCAGTGACTTACAGTTTTTATCCACTATTAATACAACAATTTTGTGGGTAGAAGTACCTATTAATTAAAAAGCGAATTTTTTTAAAAGAAAGTTGATCCGCTTTCACTCAGTGTGTTTGTTTGCGATTTTTAGTTTTTAGTGACTTGTGTTAAGAAAGTAATAATAATACTGGCACTGTTACCAAAGACAAGGTATCTAGATTTTGCGTTTTCAGCAATTTTCATTCGATTTGGTATTGTTCCTTATGTGAAATATTGGTAGTTTCTGAAAGCAGTAAATAAAGTAATTAGGAAGCATTTTATATTAACACAAAATAAGAGTTTAATAGTTATGGCCTTGCCTAAATCAGTAGTGTTTATAGTATTAAATAGTAAGCGGACCCTACTTTGGAGTGTTAAAATTAATAGCGTCAGAATGACAATAGTTTATTGTAAGCTAAATTAATTGTAAAATTTAAATGTATATAGATTTATCCTTCTTTTGTATCCGGTGGCCCGATGATCAAGCGGCATTAACAGCCTCGAAACCGGTTAGCGTTTAAAAAAAAATAAGGAATTTGGAGAAAAAAGGCATTATTATACTCATATAAATTTATGGTATCAGTAAGAATCATCAGTATTTAACGAGTATGATGTTATTAACCAGTTATTAACCAGTTTCTTACAAACTAAGTGTTCAAAATATTATATATATCTTCAGTATACTGATAAAAATAATACGCGAGGTACCAAAGATATTTATTTCGATTTGTAAACTCTTGCTAGTACAACAGCTAAGTTGTTCTTTTATTGTCTTTCTTGATATAATTAGGCCTAAAAAATTGTAGTTACATTAAATCGCAACCAACTACTTTTATATATATTTTTATATACCTGCCCCAAATAAACAATTTCCATTCTGTAAATGGAAGATTATTATTAGGTTTAGTATTTTTTCTATTTTTCTGTCTATCTCGTTGTTTACTGTAGGTACTGTTGTGAGAGTTACCTACTCAATTTTTGATCCTACTAATATTTTAATCTCCTTTATATCCACACTCAGCGAGACATTGTTATATTTTATAAAATTGGTATATTGCTGTCATTAAATAATCAACTGAACCCTAACGTCTATTTCTGCAATGTGATCAAATCACTTTCAAAATTTTCACAACAGCATAATTAATATAACACCCACTTTATTATTTCCAACAGTATCTAAATACGTTTTAACCTGCAACATCTAGTTCACTGTAAATATAGTTTATGTCTTGAATCGTTTATTTAAAGTTGTAGCAATATAAATAACGGGATCTTTCAGCATCTAAAAAAAAAATAAGATAAAATAATCTCATCTTCCATTAAATACTAGATGACTGCGAAAGTGATGTCTCTGGATAAACGCAAAACACTTCCTAACACTAAGAAATATGGCAGATTTGTTTTATTTTCACGATGGTTTGTAAATTGTAAGTTACAAGAGACTATGAATTTGTACGCGAAAATGTACCTACATCTATGGAATAATGAAAAGCAGTCATTTAAAAGAAACCCATTTTTGTGGCACTATTTATAGGTGTTACTAGGTTGAGATAGGTCAGGGCACTGGACTATTGTTCAGCTATATCTGATAAACGGTAAGTGCGAGTCTCCATGTTGCGTAGAATGCAATCTTGTGTGAATAATAATGGACTACATTTTAAACATTTTTTTGTGATGAAGCTAAACCTTTTTTATGTTTATCCCATACGGACCTATTCTAACGTACGTGCGCTTGAACTTGGCTTTTTTACTTTAGTAAGTGCTTTACCTTAATGATTATATTTGTTTTGTAAGTCAGTAACGCGAAATGAACTTTTTATCATATAATGTCTGTCTACTACGACATACATATTGTTATACTGCAGAAACTAGTAAGTTGGTTGGAATTAGTTAATTTTAAAAGTAGATCAATTCTAGCTGCTAGTATACTAAGCGGGACGAAATAGAAAGTCGCTACGATGCAATCAAATCAAGTGCTTTCCCTGCCAGTCTAACAACCCTCCGATACACGGAACTTACTCAAAAAAATAGGCGTATCTACGTCTGCATCGGGGTTCGCAATCATTCCGCATGTCTAACTCTATTTCCGATATGATTACAGAGAACCCAGTATCGAACACCACAACAAAATCCCCAGACTATATCGGAACTMACTGCATTCAGGTCTAGCAATGTCTGCGCTCGCCAGATGCTACCCCAAGAACACCGTGGACCTTGCGGTTGCCTTGTGAGGCTTCGGGATTATCTTGCTGCCAAAATTTTTCAAGGGCGGATGGGGTGCAGTGCTTGGGAACTGTGCCGCAAGAAAAAGTACCTTTTAACATGTATTAACATTTCTAGAGTGCGTAACGTATCTTGTTTTCTAACTGTTTTATACTATCAACACTGGAGATTGATAAACCTTTTTTCAACATTATTCAGAGGCTTGTTAATTTTAATTTTCAAAAGCATTGGTAAAATTAAAAATTAAATAACTATTTGCGTTTGAACGAATAAATTAGTTCCATTGATTTGATTCACCAAAATTCCACACGAGTCGTTTGTAGAGAAGATTGTATGTCCCTTTCGAATCCAATATTTGGCAAATAATAATGCATTATTATATTTCCACTATTATTAGATGCTGCTTCACCTGAGGAACATTCAAGTTTTGGTTTTATGAGAAAAAAAACAAGAAAGTTAATCCTTTAGCATAATCCTTCTCTTTTAAAGCTTGTACTAATTGCACATGAGAGGGATGGAATCTATTTCCTTTAATTGTTTGACATATGTCAGTGAAAAGAGACTGATACCGGTTGCTCTTAAGACTTACCCTTTGACTGATATGAGGATTTATAAAACTATGTGTTCTTTTTCTTGACTTTTCTTAGTGTGGCCAGTTTGTCCATGAAGTTAATTTCTACAAGCCGCTTAAAAATTGTATCAGCAGAACTTACCTATGTGAAAAATGTTGCTTTTATTAACCTATTAACGGATAGCAGCAGGAGCATTTTTGGCGCATTCACCATAAGTTAAAGTTATCTTTGTTTGTTCGTCACTTGACTACATTATGATTTTAAAAAAATACAGTGACTGCATGGCAGCATAGCCGTTATGAATTACCAGTTTATTTTTTAAATAACCACATCGGCCTTTAAAATATTATTATGAATTACATTTGCATTGTCACTCATGATATATACCTACACAATAAACGACAACATAATATTAGCTTAATTTAGTTAGTTTATTAATTATTAGACTAATATTAGTTTAGTTGCATATGCAATAAGAAGTACTTCAAACATAGTTTCATTTTAGAGGATTTATTGCCAGTCTATGATGACCCTGTCCTCACTGAAGGCTTTAGTGTAACAACACAAATCTCATAAAAGATTGAATAATAACAAATTGAACTGCACACAATTAAACTTCCTGAATTTCAATCAGGATATATAAGATGGCATAAGTAACTCGAAAACAGCATTGCTATAAACTGGATCTATTTGTGGTTTGAAGGCTTCCATGGTTGTTGTCGATGACATGTTGTTTTCCGGGCTGCTTCCCACGTTGATTATTTGACCTGGACGTTTCGACACTCATGTCGGTGTCTTCCTCAGAAGTAGTTCTGAAACTGTTTCTGAGTGTCGAAACGTCAAGGTCAAATAATCAACGTGGGAAGCAGCCCGGAAAACAACATGGATCTATTTGTGGCAGATTACAGAGTTTGATGAAGCACAAATATCAAGTTTCTGGCCAGAAAAAATAGTAAGGAGTATGGTGTTCCTCGAAGCATCATCTTAGGTTCACGTCTTTCTTGTTTATATTTGTTTGATATATTTAAATCCTTGTGCCTCCTTTTTCTCAGTCTTTCAAGATCAGGACATACTTATTCTTATTCAGCGATAATAATAATAATAATAATAATAATAATAATAATAATAATAATAATAATAATAAAATGTTGAGATTAAGCCACTGATAATTTCTGCCAACGGTCTAGTCCACAAAAACACTCGACGACATTTAGAGGAACTTCAAGTCCAATCGAACGCCCTAACGTGGATGCAGAAAGCAGTCGTTCTTGGAACCACTGCGATCATCCGAAGAACGATCTCTAGGCGTTAACTTCAGTAGCCCTGAGAAATCCGGCTACTGAAAAACTCCACTCAACAGTGTGATAGTAAAAAAAATAATAATAATAATAATAATAATCTGCTAAGTAATAATAATTATTATATGTAACAAGAGTACAATTTCAAACACAGTTTCATTTTTTATAACATAACTGGAAAAAGGACGTCAAAATAGTGTTTTCAACAGTAATAGAAACCTTTAAGTATACGTGTATCGCAGCACAATTATGCAAGCAAAATAGGACGATAGCAATAGACCTAAATAAGCCACTTTACTAAAGACATAATTTCACGGTTTTAAAGATAAGTGGTTGCCAGAATTAATATAAAACGCAATAACTGACATTTGGTTTGAAATCTGGACATATTTCTGAAATCCGGACACATGAATGTCATGAACAAATGCAAATATTAGGATGGACACTATCTATGAAATCAGTACTGTTCTGCATAAATCAGGACGGGTGGTCACCCTAGGTATACCTCAATAATGTGATTCATAACAGAGCCCTACAAATGATGTAGTAATAACGGTCAGTTGTCTTTATATATGAATATTTAAAAAAAACTTTAGTAGTGCCCTGCATGTTTGTATTTATGGTAATCTTACACACGTAGTAAATCTATACGGTATTCCACATAAAGCAATCGATGGAGTCAATGGCTTCTACAATTTAATAATGTGGTTGTAATTTATGTTAGCTAACAATAATTAACTTATGGTAATATAAAGAAGCGGTAATGTGTACGTTTTTACAATAATACGTATTATCTTTTATCTTATACATAGGGTAATAATATTCCATATCGGAGTAATATAAACTCAATGCAAAAACGTGCGTCGCGACGTAACTTGTTAATACATAATTATCTGTACCTAATACGTATGCTGTACGGGAACAAATAGTATTAAATATTGCTTTCTTTGCACAAAGTAGAACGCATAATGAGAGGATGGCAATATAACAAATAAACCTTTTTTGTTACTTGTTATAGAGGTACTTCAACACTCGAATCCTTAACGCCCTATACAATTAGTTCCCATATCATCCCAAGCAATAAATTCTAATAACCTTTAATGTTGATGTAGGTTAACACAACAGCCATCCCACTTCAACAAAAATAACAATAACATGGCATCTCATTTGGTCGAATGCATTACTTATGCAAATGAGGCAGCCTGTGTGTCGGTTTGACTTTTGTAATACAAGTTAAACGTTATGGTAGTGAATAAATTTAACACGTAATAGGAGCACCTATCTGTGTATAGTTAACACATTAGGTTTAAGTGGGGAGAGATATTTCAGTTAAGCTGGGAGGGACACGTTATTAATCTACCCAACGGGCGGAGTCTGCAGGAACCACGCCTAAGTGCACACGTGCCAGGATTCAAAGTCCACGTACCTGGAATCTGGAATTCACATCCAGTTTACAGGATAACTTTTAAAGGCCAACATTACGCTCTAGTACATTTAATATTAAAATTCGATGATAATAAATATTTTACAGCTACTTGACTAATTAGTGTTTCTGAACGATTGCCAACGAACGAATTAGGAATATTAAGGTACCTTTAATTATAGTACTACAATATTTAAAATACCAGAAAAGAGCCAAGAATTCTGTTGAGCTCTCACCAATCAGCTTGGTTCTTAAAAAAATCCCTTTAAAATAGTAGAATAAGATCCGGTTCTCATTCTGCTCTATACCTATCCCATAAATAATTTCACAGAGACCTGCAAAGTGCAAATACGTAAAGTCCGGTTACCCCACAGAAATTTATCAAGAAGCTGAAATCTTCAACATTGTTCACTTTCGATTAAATAGCTTTCATTTTAGGCTTTTATACTTGCACCATCAGCAGCTTTCAAATGCAGGACCTTAAAAGATGGATTTTGAATAAATTTAATTGTTCTCATTATCAATTAAATAAAATTAAAATTAATAGGTTCATTAGGTAAAATTACATTATTTAGACCTAAACAACAAGAAGCACATACATTTGGACTCTGTTAGTGGGTACTTATAGGTATTTATATATTTCAAAGCGAATTGTGCTTTCAGCTTGAGTGAAATAAAACAATAAGATTATTTGGAATAGATACTAGTATCTTTTACACTTTTGACATAATACCAAAGGAAAACTAAATTAGAAAAATTTGCTTTATGGATGTTACATAATATCGTTTAATTGGTTCATTGGGTCAATTGTGATGGTTTGTAAAACGTTAAAGAAATACCTTTTGTTACAACATACAAACATAGCAAACGCTTATGACCATCTCGTTCGCTATAAAACGTTATTTGTGGTCGGTTGAACTCTTTAATGCGTCACATTGTTATTGCCGAATAGCCAATCAGGCGTAAAACCATCCGGCTCTCGTGCGGGAAAACAGGTGAAGATCTTAAAAAGGCGTGCGGGGATCTAAATCTTTCTGCGACGAATGATTCGATTAGGTGTTCATTTGTTTACCTTCGGTTGTGTGCACTCCATTTGCTGGCCACTGATCCAACTGTACGCCGATGATGCTCACTTGACTTGCTGTTTTTATTTAACTTTTTCACAGAGCAAACACGTTCGGGGACTGGGCCCAATGCGATGCCGGTTTGTTTTTCTACCTGAGCGCCGCTGAAAAGGGAAAAATTGCGGCGAACGTGTAAATTTAGAGAGGCGTTTTCGGTGAGGTATTTCGTGTTTGAGTTGCTTTGATTCTGTGGCGGGAACATTTGGAGCGGGTTTGTTTCCAAATTTAACTGATGCTATGATTAAGTAAAACAATTACTTCGACTGTGTTTCTCTTTGAGCAGTTTCCTGTAATAGCTCAGAGGATTCTTCAGTTGCGGAGTACGATTAAACAGGTTTATTCTAAATATTTCGAATGAAAAATACAATTTTTTTAAAGAAAAATCATTTTCTTCGACATAACTAATCACACGGTATTAAGAAATACCGTTAACCAGTATTATACATTTGAAAATTAGTACGAATGGTGCTTTCCGCTTTTGTAGTTATACCTAATGTCAAAGTTTCTTTAATTGTATGTGTGAAGCCTCAAGAATGAAAATATCTTCTCGGTCCTTAATGTTCTTTACTTATCGAACACTTACAATGCCCATTTATTTACAATAAAACTGATACACAATTCAACCTCAGTAACTCTGACAGATTTCGCCATTATTACATAGCTTGCCATTAGACTTTTTAGGATTACGTCATCCAATATGGCTTCCGAGGGGCACCTAATGCGTGCATAGGAAACCATGGAGACCCGAAATGTACTACGCATGACTGATAGAGTTTGGTTGTTCACGGGCTGGTTCATGACCAAGTCTTTCAAAATAGAGGTGGGAATTTTGACTCTTTTCGGTGAGTCAGTTCACTGCATCTGCTTCTTTGAACTGAGCTGATTCAGTGAGTCAGCTCAAATCGTCATGGCTCTCTCTCAATTTCAACTATATGATCTAGACCGCTTCTTAGGGCAGCTCCTTTTTTCGTGTCCGAGACGTACTTAAAGTCCGGATTTACGTATTTGTTTTTGTTGGACAAGCTAAATTAACAAATTTAAAATTAAAACCGGAAGTAAAGTCCAGCAACAAACTGGAAGATATACCTAATATTTTCAATTTGGTATATTTTTTGAATTTTATAGTTGTGTTTCTGTAGTTGTTTACACATTAATGTTTTATTTTAAATACCATTTTTGTTGCAAACCCATATATTTACGTTTGTTAAAACGTCGACTTTCAGTCCCTAATTAACCTGGTTCATGTCCTTAATATAGATTTTGTAAGTATGTACCAGTGTACCTACTTAACATGTTGGGAAAAAGAATGGATAAAGCACCTCGCTGGGGTCGTACCAATGGACGAAGACGAACCAAGAACGATAGCTGCGTTCAGTTGTCACGTTGTCAGTCAACTCGGCAATTCAGTTCAGTTTGGCACTGAGTCGGAAAGCTGCATCTATTGAAATAAGTGAGTTGCCTCAACAACTCTTTTGAAAGAGTCGGGTCTTCGATACAGTTCACGCCTGAGTTACACATCTCTAGTTCAAAACTGAACGATTCATGCGTTGATTCAGAGTATTTATATGCTGTAACGAGGGATTGCTTTCCCTTTCAGTTTGTGATCCATAAGAATAACCATAAATCATTAAGAGCAAAGGACTGTGCCCTTTGAGAAGTGTAGGAATGTAAGAAAGACTTGTTTATCAGTTTTCTGCCAGAATAATTGCGATTTGTAACGAATATAACTGTACTCGCAAGTGAGGTAAACGACTATTGGTACCATGTCGGGACAGACGTTGCAGTTGTTGTCCAAGCAGGTCTAACAGCTCGGTAACCCATTCTCGGAAATGATTCGTGAATGATTTGAATGATCCGAATCAAGCGATTAATTGAACAATTAGAATCGAATGTCCCAGCTCTGAAGCTCTGATAACTGACGAAAGCATTAAGTAATGGGGTTCCTTTTACAGCGCTGCATTGTTTTTATGGATGCCCCTTGACAGTCACTTCGAAAGTCAGGTGTTCTAAAAGGCCTAATTTGATTTTGTTGGGTTAACTCACTGAAAGATGATTGTTTTCGTCGGCTTGCCTTTTATATATTCCGATTAAGCATTTTAGAATGTTCTAGAAATGAAAGTTTTTCTGACGTATCGTCACAGTGGACAGAGACGTTGTCGGTTTGTGCCAATTTCCAAATAAAACCAATCTACTAATAAGATTTTAGTGCCTTCTGTTATTTACAGCATGATATAGACAGAAAAGAATATAATCAGTTTTAACGGCCTTTTTACAGTTGAAAGTATTTTGCTTATATTAATTCTCCCTTCTAATGTTACTACAGCAATTCACCGATTTTCACCAAAATTTTGTTTTACAGGAACCTTTCGAAGTGGGATTAATTTGAGTAGCAGTGAAGTTTTTGTACGGCACCATCTGAGGGACATATACGTAGAAAACTTGCAGTAGAGAACAGCTCACTTAAGAAATAACTATAAAAAGAAGAAACCTTAAATAACGTGTAATGTAACATACCCAGTTTCATAGAGATTTCGATTGAAATGTGATCGTCCAGTACTTACCTACGTTGTGTTATTTTAATTAAACCTACCTTCGATGCACTGGTTACTCACGTAAATAGGGAGATTTGATGTAATCATAAATAATACGAAAGCAATCTCAAAACAACTAATTTATTACTAAACAAGATCAAATTTGGAGGGTTAACAAATTGTAGCAATGCTGCTGAAAGTTGTTATTTAATACAATGAATGAACTGTCAATTCTAGATCTGTGTTCGATATCACTTTCACTCTCAAGATTCAAAACTGAAGAGATTTTTGTTAGCATAGCCGACTATGGTCAGCAGGTACTGAGGTCCCATGCGGGAGGCAACTCAGCTATATAGTTGAATGGTTTGGTGCAAAAATCTTGGTTTTTCTTTTAGCAGATGTTTGCCCAGCACGGGAGAAAATATTAGTTCATGCATCAAGGCTCTAACATCCTACTTTCAAGCATCACGTATAACTATTGCTGCGTGGATACAGCTAATTAAAGAATGCGAGAACACAATTAAGAAAATGACATAAATAGTTTAACAAAAAAAGACTACACCAGCAGCATAGCTTGCAATGTTACCGTTGACTCCAAATACAGCATCTATCCTAATTAATTAATTAACAGAACAGTTTGAGTTATACAACTGCGTTAATTGGTTGACAATGGTGTTTGTTTAAAACTAATTACATAATGTGATTGAAAAAGGAACACAAACAATAAAAATTAAAAATTGAAACAGTACTAACCTGTGAACAGTTGAAGGAACACACTGAAACTGAAGCGCATCTGTTTCTCGTCCACTTAAGAACCTACCCCCTCGAACGTCGCAAATATGCCTCATTCCCAAAACCGATACGAAATATAAACTGAACAATTTGAGAGGCAATATTAATAAAATACAGAAATTTGAAGATGGCATACCTGGTTACTTCAAACGGTATAATATTGATACATTTAGCTACATAGTCCAAACATAGTAGTTGATAGCACCATCACTACCAAGTATTTTAAGAAGAACTTGTGGGTACATATATCAACAATGCTTCAAAGTGAAAAATAAATTATGTTATTGGACATGGAAATGATCAAAACAAACAGAACAAGACCAATTATTTCTTGAGAACTAGATTTGCGTGAAAAATGAAATGCATTGTTAAATTTATAAAAATCTGTATATGTAAAATTATTCTCCTTTGCAACCGGCAATGTTCTGTTTTTTCTTGACATGACTTTAGATCTTACAAAAGCATTCGCTTGGTACCAACTTGTCTGATGCATGTATATAGCTAATGTCACTATGGGTTCACATACTTGCATAGGATTAATAGATAATAAGATTGATATTTATCAGTAAGTAGATGTAAAATACTTTGTACGCATAAAATGTAAACGTCAACACTAGGACACACACCTCAACATACCTAAGACCTAAGAAGTCCTTGAAATGATCCAGGGAAAGCTTGCTGAGTCTGCATTCTGGAAATCAACAGAACAGATAGCATACAGTACATTCAATAGTAATAAATCGTATCTTATATCTGCGCTAAAACTGCTTTAAACAGCAATCCACAGATATCTATTAATATAAATTTATACGTTCTTCTACGACGTGTTCTACAATAATGAATTAAAAAATAACAGCAGTTGAAATTGCCAAAGAATTGCAGAACTCATTCATTTAAACCATATTCATAAATAAATTTAGACTGCAAATACTTCTAAGTTATTCAGTTGAAGAGACTAGTTTGTTTTATGCCATACACTTATCCTTACATTGCATATAAATACAAAGCTCTTAAAAATTTAACTTTGGAATTAATAAGGCGATTAACAATGAGTAGTATTTAAGAACTTTGTATATGCTTCAAATTTAGGAATGCAACACAACACACAATATAGTAATACTATTTCAATTTCTCTGCGATTTAAGACAAATTATAGGAAGCATTGACAATAATTATAATTATACCACCATCGATTAATAATTATTAGAATTTAGAAAATTGTGAAAATAGAGAGGAACGTATTATTTAGTTATTAAATAGAACAACACCTTCAGTGAAAATAGAACAATATGTATGTATTTCTTTATTTCATTATTTTTACCTTCATAGAGGCTGGGACGGCTAGAGATTCTGCAAACATATCCGGAAAAATTTTGCTTTTACAAAAAGCTTAAACTTAATCCATACGCATCAATTATATTTTAGTTTTTAAATGAATAAATGAAAATTTAAAATACACTTTTCTGCTGGCCCTTACGCTATTGACATTTCCAGTATCTGCAATTATTCTTTAGTGCATCAAGGGAAAGTTATCTAGAACTGTCCTGAAGAAAAATCATCATCACGAGTTTGTTTGATCCTTTCTCCTATAATTAATAACATCCAACATTGTTTTGTTGACATAGTTCTATTTCAACCCACCATTATACTTTAATCTTCCATTTTGTACTTTTTAGGTAATTGTTTACTTGATGTTTTAGGTAATAACTTTTATCTTTTTATAAAAAAAGAACATTTTTCGCAGGTTCGTTAAGTAAAATTAACCAATTTTGATTACCAGTACAATTTGTTTGTTTTTAAACAATTTTGTAGATGGCTACAATGAGCTTATCAAACTTTACACAAGTAGAAATGTTACTTTACCTATGAAATTTTGCATCTCTGAGTTATAGGCCAGCAAAGTATACAATGCTTTTTAACTTTCGTGATAATAAAAATCTGTCACAGTGATCAGAGAGGTTAATATTAACTAATGGAGAATAGAACATACCTTATTCGAGTATTAAAGTTTAAAAGTATATCGGTGCAGTTCTTTCTCTAGTTTCTGCTGCCATCATTCCTTTGAATTTATAAATTTCAAATATTTACAAAATTAAAAAATAAATGTCTATTGGCTTAATACTGTCGTTAATATTGCAGTCGAAGTTTAAAATAAAATCACCCGTCACTATAACATTTTGCATATCTGATTCGTTCAACATATCATAGGTGTTTTATTTGATCTATAAACAAATACAAAAACAAATACACGTGTAGAACTTTCTATAAGTTGGAAAATATAACAGTTGAAGGAGGTTTGTATAGTGAAGTGGCTACTGCAAATAAATGCAAGAAKGTCATCATCTATCATAAATACAAGGCTTTGATTCAGCTAATTGAAAAGTTAGATAAATATTAGATTTAGACGACATCCGACCTGCATTCTTAAACAAGGGCACGTCACATCGTCGCCATCATAAACGGATCAAAAATATTAATTACAATCCGGGAGGCGATCCTCAGTGTCACTTGTAACTGAAGAAGCGGTGCAGCAAAATATCTGGCCGGGGTAATTTTCAAACCTGGAGATATAGAAGTATCCTAAAAATTTACATCCAACCGCAACATAAAAATCAAGTAATCCGATCCAGCGACATTCGATACCTGTTTGTTGCAGTACGAAGGCATGCATACAAGATGCATAGATAACTAGATACTTTATAAAAACCACCTGTTAATCTAACCGACACTCCGTAAGAAAGGAGATATGACACGTCGACCACCTTGAAGGAAATAAAATGTAAAAAAGGGGCAAGTCACGTCCAATTTCCTTCATGTGCTGCCAAATTAAGCGAGGAGATTCTTATCTCCGGGAAAGATTAAATAACGTTGTTGAACGAGGAAAGTGTGCATTCTACTCGAAATGGGTCAGCAAAAGTGAGTTTGTCGCACAAAAAGACACAGAAACCTACTAAACACATTGTATTCGTAACATATGCCAATAGCACTCATATAATTCAATTTCTGCATAATTGCAGGTAAAATAGGGTATGTTCTCTCATATATTAATCAGTAACGGAGTTATTTATTGAGTTGAATACAGCAGCTACAGTTCTTCCACAATCCCAGGCTTCATCAGGCTAATAATTTTACCAAGACAAACATTACAAAAATTTTAGCCTAATGAAACCCTGGATTGTGGAAGAAACACAGTTGTGGTATTAAATTCAATAAACAACGCTGTTGTTCTGTTGTTTTCTTGCCACGGTCCAAAATCTTTCTTCAGACGTTTCGCCGCACGTCGCTGGCAGCATCTTCAGTGTTGACGTGATCGTAACTGTTACTCGTCATAAAACTCATCGATTAACAACTTCCTTGCGTTTTTAGGTGATCAGAAAAACACGTTAGCCTATGTTTCACAACTGACTGACTGAAGAGAAGCTACCTATTTGATAAGATTTTCTGAACATTTCGCATTCGAATAATTTAAAAAACCATATGTTTCACTTTCACATTCAAGAATGTACTTATTCGTATCATTTTATTATGTTAAAGGTTCTATCATATGTAGTACATTTTTATTATTATCTGCAACAATTTCATTTTTTGTTTAACAACATAATTTACTAGTGCAAGAAATAAACAGAGAATGACAGAAATTAAGGAAAGTTATGCACATTCATACAGTTGTTACTACATTATGATATTCTAGAAAGGTTTTGCGAGAATACATCTGTTTTTTTTCTGTTTTCTTTTTCATACATTAATTGACTGATTGAACCAGCTTACGGTAAATACTTCTGCTGCTCCCAGATACGCTGGGTTCAAGAGGTGACAAGCTTGTTGCTAGTGGGTTCACACGTAGCACATATTTCGGGAAGGGTTTAAAGGATGCACCTAACCAATGAACGCCTTGCTTAAATGTTTATCTCTATGAGATATTTCTGATCTGTGCGAATGAAATTTTCTATCAGAAATTAAATTTACGTTTCCCATTTTCTGTGGTTGGACTTATTTCATATCCTCCTGGTTTCTATATAATACCATAACGCTGTCGTAGTAATTTAAAAGATTATTCCTCAATATCCTCCGCCCCTATAATGCTTTCATCCGGTTTGAATGTTTGATTTTTCGTATTACAATCGCGTGGTTTCTTATTCACACGTTTCAAGCAGGAAAACATTTTCTTTGTAATCTGTCTTGCCTTCTTTCGGTTGCGTCGAGTTCTTGTTGCTGTAAGAGAACCGTTTGACTGAAAGGACGTCTAAAGAAACTTCAATTGTATTTATTGTAGGTTGGTAAGTTGGTTGTCAATACTAGTTAGTTAAGTGAAAAAGAAAGGAAACAAAGAAAAAGCAAATTGAATTTTATCTATTAATAAACTATGCTATGTAATACGTATATCAGGATTTTTTTTTTAATGTAGGTTTGGTAATACTAAAATTTTTTTGGGGTAAGCGTCAAAATTATGTTAAAACTTTGTTTGAAGATTTTATAGTCCAGGATAAACTATTTTCAAAACGGTTTTGCAGTATTTCCTGAAATGATTATAGCAAAGACTTATATTTAATAATTTATGATAAATTAAACCAATCATTCTAAAAAAACTGGAAATTAATTAAACTGAAAGTTTGAAGTAATAAATTATCACTAGAAGTTAATCAGCAGGATGAGGTTGATGAGTATTCTTCACAAGCTGTTCGTGCTGATTAAGTCAGTCAAGACTCTCTCGATTTTTTATTCACAAAATCTTATTTTTTTATCACTAAACATCTAACTTTATAAAAATAACTATTGATCTAGATAAGGCGCTCCAGTTAATACCTAAATTTGTGCTGTAATTTACAGGAAGCGTAAAAAACCATTAGACGTGCTCTCACTTTTCAAGAAGTTTTGTCCGGGTTGGATTCGGCATCTAAAACCCATTAGTATCTTTCCAATATGTTGCAAACTGTATGCCAGCGGATCAAAGTAAACAATAATTGGAAGCAACTTTGAATGTGTGATCATGATTACTTCTGTTAAAAATGAAGCGTGTTTTATATTAGGAAAAAGACAAAAATGATTAAATATCCTCTACAACGATGTCAGTGTTCTATAACGAAGCATGTTTTTTTTGTAAATAAATAACCAATGCTTTTTCAAAAGGTGTGATTTAAAATTAAATGCTAAAAGCTATGATACTTACCATGGTATAGATACAAGTTAACAAATTAATAATTGTTCATTTCATTTTTGAATGGCAAATAAGTTACTTAGACAATGAATGTTATCAGAGATTTCAAAGTAATATTATAGAATCTCCTTATCTTTTGACGGCCAAGTACAATGCATAATGTAAATCATTTATGCATAAATTAAAATGCTTATGTAGCTAACTTTGTTTACTCCAACTTCTTCTTGTTTCCTAAAACATTAAGACATTGCCTGAACTAATGCGCTTGTGTTTCAATAATGCAGATGATTTATGATTCGGCTACTGTGACACACGAAAAAGCATATAATTTTTGCTAATTTATGACACATCGATGTCAGCAGAGAGTGCGGCTCTTTTATGGGAAGTACAACAATGGCACACCCTTGTAAATGCACCTCAACACATCTGCCGTTTAGGTATGAGCGTCGAGAGAGGGTCGCGAATATTCCCGTGTCATTGTTAAACAACTTCTTTCGCCAGAAGGGCCTTTCAGTTCGAGCATTATTAGTCCTGAGACCGTATGATGTTCAAAATATTTTTATAGTACAGGTAATATATTACAAGCTTTATCCGTGTCTGGTACAAAGCGAGCCGAACAATGCTGCTTATAAGTTTTTACAAATTTGAAACTTCAAAAGATATGGTTATTCTACCTGTGTATCCTTGGATGGAGTATTGTAGGTGAAGAATGAATGTCTGCAACTTATATGTATTCCTCACTGTTATTAAGTTGATGGCAAGACCAGTCCTATGACCTACTGTCAGCTCATATTTCACTAGCAGTTATAAATCAACAAAACAAAAACATGTGCTCTGATTTTTATACTTAATACATGACGTTCATGAACTGTTATAATACTACACATATTAGCATAATTCTCAAACTAATAGTTCACATTCACTGATATCAATAATTTATATTTAATTACCTCCATTATCCGTAGAGTTCATATTTTTATTTTTTGACTTCATGCAGCTATTTAGGGCTGACTTCGGATGCTAGGAGTTTGAAAATGTTGCTTCAGGTATTTAAATACCTAAGAAGTCGAGAGCGGAGGTGTATCAAACGTTTGAAAAATGAATGAGGTAAAAAACATTAATAGCATATTGAGTGCTGAAAACTGAATTCGCCGTTTGAGCGATAGGGAGGATACACTATGCTATTAGCTTAGTTAAAGAAATGTTCCACCGAATATTACGCGAAGAAATCAAAAAGATATTGATGAAACATAATGTAGTAAAGTTTACGAAAGAAATTGAAAAAAGCTATATATCTGCAAATGTACGAATTAATTAAGCAGTGTTGTAAGTATTAAATAAACTTGGTCTATTTGGTAATAATGATAGTAGGAGTTGTTGAGGCATGTAGACAGGCTGAATTGACGTTTTACGTAAGAGGTATCTTATTTTAACATTTATATGTTATTCGTGAAACTGTGATCGCTAGTAGAGGTACTGGAAATATTTTGTCGGTGCTATCAGAAACTATAGACCTTCTACTACTCATATAAGAAATGAGAAACAAAGCAGGGATGATAGTGCTTAAAGAGAGAACAGAAGAAGCAGTAAGAAAATTGAGTAAATTGAGAGCAGCTATACCTTCAGACAACTATTGCAGCTATTAGAGAAATAATATGGAAATAATGAAATTAAAAAATTTTTGTCAGGACGTTAGAAAAACTAAGGGAAACGTAAAGAGAGTTAGGATACTATAGGAGTAGGTAGGCAACTATTGATCGGAGATACAAAAGCAAAATTAAAAAGGTGGGCAGGACATTTCAAAAATATCTGGAAGTGAAAAAAGCGACTACGTGTGCGCTGTGAAGTTTAGATTGTATGGAAAATTCGGAGGAAGAGAATGTAAGGGAACCAACTCAAGCTGAGGTAGAGACAACAATAAAAAGTTTAAAGAACAGGAAAAGTCCAGGAGAAAGTGGCATAGAAGAAGGCGAGCGAAAATGTGTTAAATTGTGCGAGTGAGTTCATAAGAAAGACCTGGAAGGAAGAGTGAAGCCGAACGAATGGGTACAACGTTAATTTATCTGGTTCATAAAAAAGGGATCCGACTGATACTGATAATTAAAGGGGAGTAGCTTTGTTAGACGTTACTTACAAAATATTGGCAAAAATTGTATGATGAATGTACAGAGGTGGTGGAAGAATATCAAGGAGATTTCAGGCCCGGAAGATCGACAGTAGACCAGTATTCACGTTACTGCAGGTGCAAGAAAAAAGTTATGAACAGAAATTAAAGTTGCATCTTCTGCTTACTGACTTCAGGCAGGCATATGATTTAGTTTTAAGAACTAAGGTTTACAAGGCCATGAAATAAATACCTATAGCTCTCAAAAAAGATTATTAGGCGATCGAGATGAAAGATACTAGGAGTAAGAACAATAAAATAATGCCTGTTAAAAGAATTTACAGTAAGTCAAGGTTTAGGATAAGGAGATCCGCCGTCCACAACAATATTCAAGCCAATATTGGAGACTGCAATGAGGGATAGTAGCCTATATAGGAAAGGTTTGATATACCGCCAAAGACAGCAGTCATAGCCTTTACCGACGATCTAGTATTATTACCGAGGTTGAAGGAACAATCGGTAAGAACGTTTAGAAAGTTAAGTAGAAGGTCAGCAGATCATATGTGTTAATAGTAAATGAAAAGAAGACGAAGTATGTGACAAAAGAAGGGAGTAAAAAGAGAAGTGGTAACCTGCTAATATAGTCATAAGCGGGAGATAAATATAGTTTTGAGGAAGTGGAGCAGTTCGACTATTTTTTGGACGTAACAATAACTAATATAAGCGAAGAAGAATCAGAAATTGAAATAAGAATTAGTGTAGGGGGGGGGGGGGCTGAAGCTCTAAGTGGGTTACTTGAGTCGAAACAAATATCGAAGAAGGGCAAGTTGCGGATTTATGCAACGATAATCAGACCGGCAGTGTATTATGAATCGAAATTTCAGATATTTAAACAGCAAGAAAGAAGACTAGAGATATGGAAAAGGTAGATTTTAAAAAGAATTCTGGGATGAATGAAAGACCAATTTTGACGGTGGAGATGGCGGGTGAATCGAGAGGCGGCAGAAGAGCATGGAGAGCAAAACGAGTGGTAAAGGGAAGAAGAGCTAGGTGGTTCGGGCACGTTGTCCATATACCAGGCGACAGGGTAGCAAGGAGGAAGGTAGTGGAGAGAAGATTGAAGCCATGAGCTTGGAAGGCCCAAAGTGCTAACCTGGGAAATGCCGTGAATCCGTGATCGCTGGTGGAAATATTTTGTTGGTGTTCTCAGAAAATATAAACCTTCTATCGCCCATATAAAAAACGATTTTTTTTAATATTACTACATAAAATAATGTGGAATAGGCTGTACAACCTGTGGAAATAAATACCTCTAGAAAAACACTAACTACCTATGATCGCCAAAACCTGCACATAACAACACTGGACACATCCAGAGTCACCTTGAAAAATTTTTTGGGTAAAGTTGCTTTCAACATTTATGAATCTGAAAAATAATAATTAATAAATTTATTAATTATCCCATAAATTATTCTTTCAAACTATCGGTTGTGTAATATTTTTACATAACTAGTTTTCACAACTGTCACGAGACAATGATTAGGTACCTAATATTAAAAAATATTATATGAGTGTAAATAATAAGAAAAGAAGGCCTTCTAAACAGCATTTTCCTTCTCGTGTACGAAAGTGAATATTATAATGGGGTGACGAAGTACATTTTTACATTTATGTCTATGCCTTGGCCACACCAACTCAGTCGTATCTTGTAGGTACAATGGTGTTGGAATGTAATCTCCTCGATACTGAATTTATTACCAATATTCTCCAATAAAACAGTCCGACCAAAACCATATCAAAGAAATGCAATCAGGCATGGCTTGTCGGTTGCGATCAATCGAGGCAAACGAGAACGACGATCGCAAAATACACAAATAAAACAATCGAAAGAATTACTCCAGGTCATTTAGCAATTTCCCCCGGAGGATGTTCCCGGCCATCTCCGAAGGAAATAAACGAGTGCACCGGAGGCAGCCGGTGGAATAAATCGAATCTTAGACCATGTTTAATTGAGTTAGGGATGGATATTTGACGAATAAAACACGACGAGAGAGTATCCAGTGAACAAGCAACGCGCTGGAAAACCAGAGACGATCATCTGTTATCAATTACACCTCTCATTGCCTTCTTTATTTAACACTGGCGAATTTTAAGGATGCTTAATGATCCGAACTCGAGTGCAGGATCTCGTGTTGGGCCAACGTCAACGGGGCACTCTGGGCGACACGCGCGCTGACTGAATTTCTTTTGATTCAGGTTTTAATGAATTGCAGTACCATCGATATAGCCATATACGCCATAGACGCTATAACCAAACGACGCGAAAAATTAGCTAATGAGTAGTAAACAAGTGACCATGAATTATTGAAATCTAATAATTATTTAAAAATAGATTTTTTGTTTAGGTACCAACATCTAAAAATGTACTGAAACGAAATGCACTGATTTTGCTTTTATTTTTCTTGCGGTTTCTAATTATAATTGTTAGATGGAGAAATGGATATGATATCATTGTCAGTTTTTAGATGGCTGCTCCTTTAAAATGTATGTCTCCAAAAATTTTCACTCCACAAAGTACCGAAATCTTAATATGCAAAACTGGTATATTTGGATATTGGAATATTATAAGAATAATCATTACCCTTATATTCATTTTCTAACATCAATTTTTCTAACAACATAAAACTGTTGCAACTTTTTTTCTCCCAATCAATTTGAAACTAGCGGTGTCCCTTTCCACGTCGATTTTTTATACTTTGAAATGCTATGCGCGGACGCATGCTGTGTCAAGGTGTTAATCTGGAGTTTTGTCAGATGTACGGATAACACTACTATGGATTCCTAACAAAGCGAATTTAAGTGCTTACGGATTGCCGATAGGTGGCGCTCCATATTCAGCGTATATATTTAAAATAAGTTAAGCACAATATAACACAATCTCCAGTTTACTGGATAAACGCCAGGGTTTATTATCATTCCAAGTAATAAAATAATACACCCATTGAATTTATCGCCATAAGTATGAAATTACCGTAAAACAATAATGCTTTTCATAATATAACAGTTACGAAATTTATCTACTACCATTTATTTGTGTCTGCTCTAAGTGGTCTTAAAATTCATCAAATTGAATGTTAAGCAATGAATTCACACTAAAATAAGTTCAAAAAGACTTAAAAGATAAATGCAACTTGTGAAATAGTACCTACTTCATTTAAAGAGAATGAGCATTTGACCTATTCCGTGTTGTAAATATCCATGCAGAGCAAATAAAAACTAATAATAAATATTCCTACATTATTATGTCCTCCTATCGCATTATCATTATAATTATGTGTTTCATTCTGAATACGATGACAAAAAGGGAGCAAAATATATTAAAATTATATCCTTGTAAGTTACCGCCATGAGATTCGAAACCTCTACCTACAGAAGGCCAAATATATTATATAAAATATAATAGTTGGATGTAAATTTTTGTGGTGAAGTGATGTTGGGAAGTACTTATTCTAGTGCTGAAAATCCTTATAAATAATCTAGTAACGCAAGTAAATATATTCCTCAATACACAATAAACACCAGAATTCTGGGTCAGTCTATATGTTCCTGAATGCCTGAAATGCAGCAACTTGGAGAGTGTAAAGCTATTACTACATATGTACATTTAAGAGCTAGAGCCGTATATGTAGACGATATAAATGTTTACCAATGATAAATAGGAATGCAGCAATTAATCTGTAATTGTGCATCTGTATAGTATAAATGTTACTCTTTGTTCCTGTGTACTATCAATGCGAGTAGATCTTGTAATGTAATAAATATAAGGACCTGCTTGAAAAGATTCTCGATGATAACCAAGAATGCGATACAAGGAGCACTAGTCTTATTTTGTTTGGCATATGTATATATAAGTTAAAATATATGAGATAGCAAATTACAGAATTTTTTTTGCAAAATGTGGTTTAAATTCCTTATATATGCAAGAGAAATTACGTCCGTTCTTGTGTGGTATGTTTTCTTACAAGTTTGGAGCTTTGGAGCACTTACAGACCTCTGAGGATGCCGGTCACTCGAACCGGTGAAACGTCAGGGATAACACCCAACTGACGACGGCCAGAAAGTCCGATAACACAGTTTTCTACAAACCTTGACCGCGAAAGCCTAAACCAATATTTAGAAATAAAATTATTTAGTTAAAGTCCTGCAACTATAGTTAGAGATATGGGAACCTCCGCACTCTGCTTTCATTATTTTGAATCACATCCCACATTGATTTTTGTTAATTACTAGATTCAAGTACGTAATTATCAAAGGACTGTACAGGGCTTCTGTAAATGATTCATGCATCCAGGCGCGTATGGAAATTATCGATGAAATCAATCTGCCGCCTCTCAGGAAAGTGAACACAACTATTGCTTTGACAGACACTTGTCATCTATTGTTGTCATCTCTACCTTCAGTAGAGTATATGACAGTTGACAGTATATTGTGTTTATTGTAGCTTGGCAGCAGTTACAAAAAGGTGGTATAAAGAAAATAAGAAATCAACGCCGCCCTCGTTGCATGAAACATGTATAAAGAAATTAAAGTTTTATGTTCATTCTTTCTTTAAAAAAATATTTTTTATATACTGGCAGTCTTAAATCCAAATAACACCTAGCGTGCTTATGTATTAAAAATCAACACGCATGTCCAGCTAAACCCATTATTGTTAACCTTATTTATAAAAAGAATTTTTTGTGGAAAGGAAGTATGTAAGAATGAAACATATTTCATCTGAGATAAGTGAACATAACCAAACCTGTAAGTGACAGTAATGAGGTAATGATTACTATATCTGATGACATACGTGAAAATATCGCGAGTTTATTAGGGTTGATACTAATTTATAGTTTCTTATCACTTTACAATAAGTACATCGTTTTAATTACGTTCTTAATAATCATGCTTGCCGAATAAAACAAATTGACATATAAAAAGTCACGAGAAGAATCACTATTTGGAAGCCCCCTAATAGGTTATTACCTCTCTTCAGATCTCGAAACGCCTTGCCGTAAATAACAAATTAAATTAGCAGATGAGAACAACAACAATGGATATCCGCAACCCACACAAGCATCAATAGCACGTACACAATTTATGCATTGTACCCATTCAGTGGAAGTGTAACGCCCATTATTGCAATGTCCCCTTGCTCATACAGTTGCATACTCCTGAAACTAATTGCTAAATGTGCTGGATTATTGTGTCCGAATACGCTCGTTCAAGTCGACGACTCCAGCACACACATCTCAATCATTTGTTAACACGGCCGTCTTTCTGGGTGCCGGGTAACGAATAGGCGAAACATGGTTGCCGAATCAAAAGAGGGAAATTTAGTAGGACTTTGTATTTACTGTTGTGGTTGCTATTTAAAGCATCTTTTGTCAAATATACTATGAAAAACCGACCTGAAAAAGCCATAAAACCACAGAATGATTTTTCTTTGGTGATTTTTTAAGGTCAATATTTTGTACGTAAAAAGAGAGACTACCCGACTTTTAAAGTGAAGGTCCGCGTTTTGGGGGCCATTTTGTGAGAATCAGTAATGAGCCATTTAGCGTTGGTTTTACGAACTACGACGTAGGTTGGAACGGTCTGTATTTACAGAGACCTACATTGTCGATTGCCTAATGAGCGTTTGAGCCCACAGAAAAAGCCAAGTGAAATATAATTATAATGATTAATCTTTGTCATATCCATTTTATATCAAAGTTAACTACTACCTCTACCATATATTGAAGATAGACGTGTCTACGTTAAACCGGTGTGTGTAGCAAAAATGCAGCCACCAGGAATTTTTAGGCATAAAAGTTAAAAACATTTCAGAACCTTCATAATCGTCCAGAATACTGATCTTAATGGTAAATCTGGCATGTATAGAAAGAACACGTTTGGCAACCTAGCCAATAGAGTGCCTAAAGCAGCCGTGAAATTTTCGACAACCGTGAAGAAAGTCACTTTTGTTTGCTGCGTGAATGTCTCTTTCGATTGTGGAATTCATGTCGCGTTATTACTATTGTTATTTGTATAGGAAATGTTTCGGTTAGGGTCTTTATCGGAAGACAGAACTGATGTGATTGTTTGTTGCGGTTTTCGTTTTAGCAAAGTGCCTTGTAAGTTAGGAGAGGATCGGTATCAGAAATAAATGCTCGTTGGAGAAAAAAAACAGCTATAGCTAATACTTCGGCGAGCTTTTAGCAGATTACGGACAGGAGATATTCTAATAGTTTTATTATGTTTTAAACTAAATAAATATAAGGTTACTCTCATTATTTATATGTACCTACCTTACTATGCGGGTATTTCCAGTAGAATTGTTATTAATGATAACATATAGACAATACAAGTGCATGCTGCAACAGGGTTTATCTACAAAAAGTGTTATTTACGACTGCGGGAATAATGCCACATAAATACTTTCGAATTTTACTAACGAACTATGCTCTTACGGCGAACTTAACTTAAATCTGTAAAAATCCGCTGCTTAGTAATGTCAGGAATAAGTGTGAACAGCAGGGATTTTTGCGCCAAGGACCATTTCGAGAAGCTGGGTTAAGAAGTTTGACAGGTAAATTGTGTGCTAGATTAACCTTCTCATGCCGGCCTCGGTGGTCTAATGTATATATTAATTTTTCAATAAAAGAAAACAAACCAAATGAGTTAACCACCAAGAGTGACAGGGCCACTAAACCAATTAAAAAAAGTAATCTCGTCATTTTGACTATGACCGAAGTTAGAAAAAGATAGGGATGTTATTATAACAGATAGGAAAGTGATCGAATGGCTCATTAATATTAATATTAATATCAACCTTTGCGCTTTGGTACAGCGAATTTCAAACGGCAACGGTATGTCGACTTTTGCCTTCAACACCGAGTAAAATGGGAAAAAAATTAGTCAAGTTGTTGACTTCACTTATCTGTGACACCAATAAAATGGTAAGTGTTCATCTATTGTAATTGTATTGCATCATATAAGCCCACTACGATGTAAAATACTGTGAACTTTGAACTTTTTCGTTGAAAGTTCGTCTATGTTTTGTTCTTTTGAATATACTTATGTATAAATGGTAAATGGGTTCAGTACCTTAAATTAAGCTATAAGATTGGTTTAAATTTTAATTACAAAGTTGAGTACATAAGTGCTATTGAGTTCTAAAGACATTTTATATCATTCTGCTAAGTATCTAATAAATTCACGAAATACGCGTAAATTTACCTATTGTTGTACATAGCCTTTCAATTTTCATATTTCAAAGAATAGTCAACAAATAACTTCAAAGTAGTACCACTTTGAAAATTAAAGGGCCCTAGCAGTAAACATTTAGTGAGGCATGCGCTACTCTCAGGTTACTAATTATTAAAGTACACAGCCTCGATCTTGGCATATATGGTGGAGGCGCCGTTTAAGGGCAATGTCAGTTTATAATACATATGTGACAGCCATATAATAGAAGAGTACTCGACTGACTATAAAAGTGCAGTAAAAGAAATGTAATGAAAACCACAATATGTTCAAGGTGTAAGTAAAATTGTTTTCCCTATGTTAAGAAGAATTTTGCATTTGTTTTAGAAATATATAAAATGCTTTGTTCTTACGGGTAATAAAATCCTTAACTTGGAATTGTATTACGTCTTGCTGTATCCGATCTTGTTATTAAATCTGCGACTTCATCTGCTATTTCCGGGGATTAAAGTGGTTAAAACGGGTGTCTTCCCTCCAGTGGCGGCTCGCCAGATGAAGCGAGTGAGGCATCGCCCCATCATAAATATTTCCCAAACATACTAAAATCTTAAGAACCAAATTTCAAAACGCACTTTAATTTAATTTTAACATTTTTGACACTACTTTTATCACTCGATACTTACGTAGCGAGATACAGCCGGCAAAAGTGAAGCGAAATTCCGTTCACTTCAGTCCCGCTTACGCTGCATACAGCAGAATGTTCAGTACAAGTGCTCCGAGCAAAACAGAATTTAATACGCGATTTACGTACCCAACTGACGCTATGAAATCGTCGTTTCTCGGGTTTTCCGAAACTAAACAAATGACGTCAGCGTTCAGGTACACATGAGGAATAGAGATGGAGCATCGGCAAACCCTTGTTTGATAAAGACAACGAGTACTGTTCTGTTTTCTTTCTTGTTATTARACAGTTGTGTCTGTTCKGTTGTGTTGTGATTTGGTGATATCCTGATKTTGTTACCAGCCATTAGCCAGCATCCAGGAAAAATTATAGGGAGAGCAGCAGATAGCTTAGAAACAGGTGGCAGGAGAACAGATAAGAGTTTATAGGTTAGAACACAAAGCCTGTTATGTGATGAGATGAGCAACGTGCAGCACTCGTTTTTAGTGAGGTTAGGTCAACATCATAACTGACGACCCCCACACATAAATTCAAAATTTGTTCCAAGTTCCAAGGGTTCAGCTATATGTTGAACTGACTAGTAGACCTAATAAGCAAAATAATGAGCTGGCTAATTGTCATATCCTGACAGGGGCCAATAACCTAGACAACAACAACTAACCTTTACATCAGACTACAGGTGTCTATTTAACTGTTTAATTMTTTCCGTTATTCATTGCGTGAAAATGAATGAAGTTTGTTTAAAACGTTCTTTAAATATTACGTCCGCGGATAAACCGAGCGGTAAATGTCAGATCATTTCACGCGTCTTCGTACACTACCTATAAATGGACACGCGGAAGTAAAAAGACATGAAGTCTTTTTTATTGGTCAATACATAGGGAGTAGTACCTCCTGGATTGTGTGAATCTACTCACTCCCCGTCCCCCAGTTCAACTTCACCACACCTTCTGCCACGAGCCGTCACTGCTTTTCTCGTAGTTGTAGCATTTGCAAGGTTAAATTTTTGCTTTGGCCATTGCAACCACAATTTGGGTTTATTTGACCAAAAGCAACGCAAAGAAATACTTACTGCTGTCACTGCTGTGGAAGTTGACAGTGTTAGAGCAGCTTCTGTTGGGGTTGTAGCGGTAAGTGTAGTTAGCCGTGTTTTTTGGTACAGACAGGGACATTGTTATTTGTTAATCACTGTTGGCTGCTTACACCCGTGCACACCAAAACAAATATATACTTGTTCTTTTGGATCGGGTGACCAATTATAGGGATTAAATGTAATAACTGTAACACTCTTTTGACAGAAGTAAGAAACTATTTATTTTCTAATCTTTTGTTACACTTGGTTACAGCACACTTAATCTAGTTGTTGGGGCGTATAGCAATTATCAAAGTTCAGTGGACTGTATGAGAATTTATCAAACAAATGCTGGCTTGCACGTTCTACACCAAATTGAAGAAAGGTAATCTGACCTGGATTGTAAGGAACTGCTTTCTGCGGAGCTTCCAGTGAGAAGATTCGGGCCATCCATGGAATTGTGACACTCGCGAGCGTGTTGTGTAAGTTCCTATTGTTTACACAATTAACACAAAAAAAGTTGATGTCTTTAGCTACTGAGCAACGTTGGCGACACTCTACTTTCTGGCTTGTGGCAACCGTCCATTCTTCTCTATCACTATCAAGTGGTAATAAGCAACAAAACCCGGAATCAAGAGAGGACGGTGGCCTGGATTTCAGTGCAGAACTTATCAAGCCAGCACAGTATACAATGTACATATACAATTTCTATAAATACCTCGACAATAAAACAACACTAGTCAGTTTGAATGTAATGTTAGCTTTATTTTTTGACATTGCTGTCAACTAAGCATTCGAAGTCCCTTCAGTAGCTTCGAGCCGGAGGGGTTGTTAATGTTTAAGAAATGCTTGCTAAAGGTAAATTTATCGTCAAATGGAACACAGAGGTCCTTGGACTCATCCACTTTTTTCAAAACAGCACCACTGATTTCACAATCATGCTTAATTATCTTATGTTTGCAAGATAAAGAGAGTACAAAACGTTTAGTAACATTTAAATTTAAACGATTAGAAGAACACGATGAATTCAGTTCATAGTGTGTTTCAGTTCAGTGGGGAAGAAGGGATTTGTAGTTGGCATAACGTACTGGAAAGAGACATACCAGGGAAAGACAAAAGCCAAGCTCTTCTAATTCAGACAAGAGGACAAAGTGATGCATTTGACTAAAAGCCTTCTGAACGTCTGTCTAAATAACCTCTATTTGACCACGTTCAAGTCATGTGCTCAGGATGAGTAAATTGCACTTTCTTCTCTCCCCCCCCCCTCGACCTAGGCAAAATTTCTGGGTACGCCACTCATTCTAGGAACGCCCAAAGTTTATTTGGATCATTGCAGATCGTGTCCCCAACATCCAACAAGTAACCCTTGTAAGCAAATATTAATAAGTTTTTTTTTAATTTAAAATGATATTCCTTGAATAGTTCCAAACAATATTGAGATCTGAATTTTTTACAAATCTTAAATGTCTTAGATTTCAAACGGATACATTTAATAATTCAGAGGATAACCAGGGTGGGTATTGGTACTGATACACCGAGATTATATCATATTCATCTTAAATACTCTGTACAGTGTTACTACACCAATGTTGATAAGGAAGGACCAACCAATGTCAATGAGAGAACTATATAATAGAGGACAGTTAGCTTTTTTACAATTAAAGGCAGTCTTCGTCTTTGTCTTTGATTTTGAAACCAGCCAGATCACTATGCGACATATCGCGTGAAATATGCATCGAAAAGGCTGGAAACTACATGGATTTTTATCTTAATAAAAACAAATACGTGTGCCAAAACCTATTTAAACAGAGCAAGTATATTACTGGTTGTAAGAACGTAAGCTTGGCCAGACTTAGATTGAAATCTTAGTCTTTTTGGGTTAGACCGCGTCTGATTTTGGAATAAGGTAGACGTTTCGTTCGCACTTGTAAGAGGCATCATCAGGACAGAGATAAGGAGTATGAAATATGGTACAAACCTAACAAGTCCGAACTGAACCAAATAAATCCCAATGAGAAAAGAGAATGAAAACAATAGATATCGTTGTTCCTGGCTTCACGAGAGGTGGGAATACTTGGACGGCATAGATGGGAGATCGTGAAATTGGGGATAGCCGTCGGTGATTGGGTACCAAATAGTGGAGAAATGATAACCTTCGCCTCGTTTTAGTTTATTGGGATGTTTGGAAATTTGATAGAGGATTTATTTTGTTCTTCGGAGATGGAAGGATCTGTGACATTTTCGAAGCGGGCTGGATGAGTTCTTCCTTAAGAATTTTGCCAATTCTGTCTGTTACACCTTGAACGTATGGAAATAAAGCAGTCGATCTATAATTTGGGGATTCAAGAGTCTGGATTTTGGGTTAAAGATGACGATTTATTGCAAGTTGTATCCCACGGTTACTATACCCGTTGTTGGCCAGACTGATGCGTAAGTGTTGCAATTCACTTCGAAATTCGTCCGGCTCAGAAACTGATATAGCGCGGTTAACAAGAGAATTTAGGACAGAACGTTTTTGTGACGCATGAGAAGACGCATACAAGTACCGATCTGTGCGAGTGGTTTTGCGATATATAGAATGGCCCAAACGACCATCCGGTAGACGAGTGACATGGACATCAAGAAATGGGAGAGAATTATTGCTTTCGATTTTCATCGTGAATTTTATACTAGAATGTTGAAAATTAAGGTGATCTAAGAAAGTTGTTAGGGTGATGGAGCCGCGAAGCCATGTGATGAAAGTGTCGTCGACATAACGAATACATTCCGTGAATACATTTGCTACTAATGATGACAAAGCGGAAGCCATAGGTGTGCCAGAAATTTGTTGGTAGAATTGACTATGAAAGGTTAAATACTTAGATGTAAGACATTTTTCTACCAAGTTTGCGAATATATCAGGCTGGGGGGATAATAATTGATTTTGGAATTGGCACTTTTGTAAACAAGGACGTACTACCAGAATGTCCTCGGGGTCGAAAGTGAGTTCGGATGGAATATTTACAAAGTTGGAATTGAGAACATGCGAAGATGTTTTTCCTTTGTAGTCCTTCGGAAGATTCGCTAAGAATTTGGCGATATTATAAGTGGGTGAGTCGATAGTACCAACAATGAGCCTAATGAATGAATTATTGGAAGACAATATAGACGAGGGAGTTTTGATTCCTTTGGAGCTAGCTTTTTCCTGATATGTTGAGGTACTGCTGGATTGTTATGCATTGAATTAAGTTGTTTTTCAATTCTTGGAGTCTGGTCATAAGAAATGGGAGTGTATGACCCATCTTGCAAAATATTGTCTTTATTTCTATCCTGATAGTGCCCCTTACAAGTGTGGGCGAAACGTCGACCTTATTTCGAAACCAGATGCGGTCTAATCCAAAAAGACTAATATTACTTGTTCTTATTCCTACGTTAACCTGTATTTACGTTGTCCCGAATAAATAATATATTGTCGTTACCAGACTTTTTGACCTAAATCCTGCATCCGACTAACCACCCATCCCCTAGCAAATCAACTCTCTCCTATCATGCACCTAACATCCACGGGGTTTTCAATGCACAGCGGCCGAATATGTGCGGCAATAAAAGGTGACGATGTGTATATAGTGTAGCGTTAATATAGGAGGGCATAAATCACAAGAGCCGCGAGGTGTATTATCGGCCTGGTTCAGCAGCAACATCGGTGGGCGTACGGCCGCTTGGCGGACGGTCTCGCCTGATTACCAATGATGGATGGTGTCCCGGCTCCCGTGCAGGGGCCTGCTGATGCCGCAAACCGTCAAGGAGATGCTAGATCGCACCCGCTTCAAGGCGGGGTGGAAAAATGGTTATTTTAAAAGTAGGGTGGGAATTAGAAGACGAGCAGTGTATTGGTGCGAGGTAAGTATTTTATTTATAAATTTATTTTTCAATACGTTTTTAATTCTCTACATATGTGTAGTGTATAAAAACCATCGACGATTACAACAAAATTAATTACAAAAACCACTAAATACTTACTCTAATACAAATTTAATTATCCTTGTCTAGTGATTAGCAAATTGTAAATAACTGATTGAGATTTCGACATCATTAAAGAACACATTCTTAATATAATGCCTTCACTGGACAGTTCGTTGTCAAAATTAATTAATATTAAATGTGCTGTAACACTGAGCGCGGCGTTCGAAGAAGTCACAAGCGGTACAAGCACCTATACTTATCCTTCTCGCTTTTACTCCATCTAACGTATGTACGTATCTTTATGCCGACGGATGTGGCATTAGAAGCTTTCAAAATACGCAATCTCGTAAACGGTTAATACACTTTTAAGGTTTCTGATTAGATACGAAGATTTGTTAAGTTGACTAACAACGTGCATGGAGTGCGTACTCCATGTAAGGCATTCTTAGGCAATTTCTTCATTTTTGGCAATTGTTTCTGTTAATAGTGAAATCGCATTAAATTAGATTTCGTTTTGTTTAAGAACAATCCGTTATTGTCAAACCAATCAGGTAACAGGTTTAAGTTAATATTATAGCTATAGATTTGCTGTTCTGTAACTATTAGTATAGCCGAAGCAATCACAGAGTTACCATCTACATAAAGAATTGGTTGAATTTCGGGCTAGAGACAAAGATCGAGATCCTTGCCTATGTTTATAGAAAGTGTTTCGAAGCACGTTTCTACAAGCATTACCCCTGTACTAAGCGTACTGACAAACTGTTTTCTGTTCTTAAGTAAAGTTGGTTACCCATATGAGTGAATCACCCCTTATACCCAGATTATGCAGTTTAGAAAACAATATATTATGGTCCACACAATCGAATGTTTTGCTAAACTCACAGAAGATGCCAACTGGATGCTCGACCGAATTAAGATGATTGGTTATCAAATAATCGAACTTGCGCAAGGCAAAAGAGGTAGATTTTTCTGCAACAAAACCAAACTGATTTTCGCTTAAAAGCTCGAATGTATGTAAAAAGGAATAAGTCTTAAAAAAGCTGTACTCAAAAAGTTTTGAAAATGCTGACTGTAGGACATCATCTTATGAATTGTATCCTCGGATAAAGAAGCCAAGAACAGACTTTCCCTACCTTCACGCGTTGATATGTGTGGTGAAATATTAAGCAACTCATTCATTCGACACACTTACGGGCGCACTCCTGAAACATTAATTAAAACATTTGCCACCGCTGGTGAGTCGACTACTGTGTCGTTATTAATACAAACTTTTAAATTTTGCTTGCAGTAGGATTTGCTGGACAAAGTATTGACGACATTCCAGACTGATTCAGTTGTATTACTGAAGCAAAATATTTTATTCAGATGCAAGGATTTCTTCTAATTCATTATCAAATTCAAATGTTTAGCTTTAGCGAATTTTTAGTGTTCGTCCAGTACAGGAAAGTTTTGCGCTTAGCAGAAATAAGTCATGTAAAGAAGAACTACACTGTCTTATCTCATGATTAAGCCAATATTCACCAGTATTTTGTAGTTTCAGGTCGGCATTGGCTGAGGCAGCCAGATTCTGGCGACCTGCAACTAATTATAACCCAAATATATTGTATAAAATCAAAATTAATTATTGCCTGACTGAGATTACAATGAGTAATACCTAAGGTTACCGGATTAGCAATCCAATATAAATATATTATGGAAAACAGTCTGGTCTGTATTCTGAACCCTTTCCTCTTCTTCTAACCGTTCCGCTATACTTTTATTAATCTGTCACTGGAAACAGCTCGATTCTATTTAAAAAAGGGGATAAGACCCTCATTAAGAATTATCGGCCTATAGCTGTTCTGTCCAATATATCTAAAATATTTGAGAAAGTTATCCTGACTAGGCTGCTTAGTTTTATAGATACCCACCATTTATTAAGTAATGCCCAAAATGGTTACAGAAAAGGCAAATCTACCAATACTGCAATCGACAACATTCTTCAGGAAGTTTATGAAGTTAATGATAAAAAACCTGTAGTCGGTGTTTTCTTGGATTTATCAAAGGCCTTCTACACAGTAGATTACAAAATATTGTTATCAAAGCTGGAAATAACGGGCTTTCGGAGAAATGCTGGAAGGCTGATTGACTCTTACTTAGAAAACCGCAACCAAAGGGTCATGATAAAGGATAGTAATGGTTCGCAAGTCAAAAGTCCAAGATGTGGTGTGCCACAAGGCTCAATACTAGGCCCACTTTTATTCCTACTATATGTAAATTATTTTCCTAGTGTAGTTACAGAGCGCATAAGTCAATTTGCCGATGATACGTCGCTGGTCATAAGAGGTAAATTCATACTCGCTATTCAAGACAAATTACTATGTAGAATAAAGAATATCAAGACTTGGTGTGATAACAATAACTTGAAGTAAAACATCCAAAAAGCAAATATGATGTGCTTCTCATTATCCAAATTTCATTCTGTTAACGTCTTTTAAGAAAACAAGGAAATTACCTCTTCGGACACAGCGATGTTCCTAGGGGTGGTGCTCGACAGTTGGTGTTCCTGGAACAGTCACATAGAGTATTTGAGCATTCAATTACGCACTCCGATCGGTATCCTCTACAGTTAATGTGTCGGCAAGTTTGACCGCATACTACGCATTTGTCCACTCCCGTCTTCGCTACGGTATTCTCTTCTAGAAAAAGTGTTGTTTGGCGGGTTTTTATGCTTCAATTATTATTATTATTATTATTATTATTATTATTATTGTTATTATTATTATTATTATGTCTTCGATAACTCACTCTTCCACAGGTGTTTCCTGTTATCTCTGTTAGCTATTTCAAAAACTCATTTTTTTATTCTATGCCCTTTCGTTGTCATTCTGATCACACGCATAGTTGTCTATTCAACAGAAATTCTCAGAACGGGTCTAGAAAATTATTAAATTTAGGAGTTTTTCTTTATAATTTCACTGACTCTGACCGATCGAAATACAACTTTTTCTGTTTCCTTTCAGTTTAATGCTTCTTTAAAAAAATATGTGTGTATGTGATTCTTGCTGTAAAGTATATTTCACCCAAGTGACATAATTTGCTTTTTTTTGTAATAGGCACCAAACAAAGAAATAATAGCTCGTTACGAAAAAGATATCCCAGTAGAGTGCATCATTTAACATGTACATTTAAAAACGGAAACTGTACCATTACCAAAATCGATGAAAAGAATAAGGTTTAGTTGAAGAAGTCCTTCCGCCTCACCTAGAAACGTAAATCCTAAATCCTCATCCCATACGGAGAAGTTATTTATAGTCGCGAGCGACTGGGATCTTATAAAACGTATAAGCTCAGGGCATAAGACCCGGAGCGGTTGCGGTATTAACTCCTCTGTATAAATCTTATCAACGTCTTGCAAGAGTGGCTCCGTCATTCTGATTGATCCAGCGTGTATATGGGCTTATATCTGTCTATAAACAGCCCCACTCGTAAATTAACTGGGATGGATGCGATGAAGGAAATTCATTTTCCGGTTGTTTGGGCCGCCAGTGGAGCGGACGGGCTCATTCCGGGCTTCTTTGCTTGTTTGCAGACGGCCTCGCTCTAATCACCATACCGGTGCCGTATAATTTGTATGTATGCGGTACCTGTCTCTAAGAAGATGTGCTAATCTGCGACTTAATTAAGGAAATATTTCATGGTTTGATGATATACGTTTGTTTTGATAGGAAACTACTGCCAGTCTTTTCCACGAGTGACAAGTGGATAGTATCCAGGGACTGGTATAGTTCACTAAAGACTCTTATAGTAGTGGCAACAACGTAACTATCAAAACATACTTTTAGTTCTCCCACTGATCGTATCGCGAGGTACGTGAAAAAGGAGAACTCTAATATGTCACTCAATGGAACGGAATTGATCGGATCACGACCAAACTTAGTATGGTAGTAGCTCATTACCCACTGACCTCCATTCCGGAGCCCTACGGTGTGCAGCCTCTCGCTTCCAAAGTTACAGGACATCAAAGTTGCTGCATAAAGCACGGCGATTGCAGATCGCTATCGTTCAATGGAACGGAATTGATCGGATCACGACCAAACTTAGTATGGTAGTAGCTCATTACCCACTGACCTCCATTCCGGAGCCCTACAGTGTGCAGCCTTCCGCTTCAAAAGTTACAGGACATCAAAGTTGCTGCAGATCGCCGTGCACTAACGTCAGTAGGTTGGAACTACGCATGGACCACGATCGGAACTATCAGATGTCAGATTGTGCACGTTTTCAGATATCGTTTTCGTTCTCCCATTGATCGTACCGCGATGTAATATTAATATTAATATTCGTTATTGATCGAGTTGGAGTCGATCATGGGAGAACGCTTTTTTCGTTTTGGACGATTGCACTGGTAACGCTGGAAATGTGATATGCGAAAATGGACCTTATTACAGCGGCAGGAAGGCGTTACATTAGGACATTTGCGTTGTGCATAAAAGTTAATGATGATAAAGAAAAACTTTCCTCCTTGGTATTTGGTTCAGTTCGGACGTGTTTCTCGCGTTAGGTTTGTACCATATTCCGTACTCCTTATTCCTGCCTGATGATGCCGCTTACAAGTGCAGGCGAAACGTCGACCTTATCCTTATTCCAATATCAGACGCGGTCTAACCCAACAAGACTTAAAGTCTCAAAGAAAAACTGAGTTTAGAAGTAGACAGGTCATAATTGTTAAATATTTTTTACCAAATAATTTGCTTTGATTATGAATTTACACATTCGTAACCTTCAAAATTTTCGGGTAAGCGGTACTGTTTATCCTTTTTGTCGTGTGGGACTGCTGTCAAGTTGATGTATGCAGGTGCATGCCAACTTGCTAAGCTGCAGGTCAGGTCTTTGGTATATAGACAAAACCAGTTCTGGGTCATGCTGCCTGCGCTAGACCTAAACGAGTGAATGCGCCTATCCGGCAGATTCTGTATTCAAGCTAGACCTAAACTCCACTGATGAGCTATAATAATAGCGAAATAGATCTATCTGCAGTTGGTTGCGGTGTAGACTGCATAGTATGGATTTTAATATATGGGGTGTTTTATTTAAAATAGTAATTCAAAATGGCGCCCAGCCATCACATCAAAACTGTGAGCTGTCATTTTTCCACAAAAATATCTTTTCGTTTCCTATTTGTGCTCTATAAATTTCATTGCAAAATGCGAGGTAATTCAAAAAATAGTAGGGAGACGGACTTTAGACGGTCAGGGTATGTAATTTTACCCCCAATGTTCTTTAACGTATTTAATTTTTTTAATACATCGTGACATTTTATTTTGTAAGTTCCATGAAGACTCGATATGATACTATGAAACGGGTTATCATATTCTAACACTATCACAAGGACTTCAGGGTTATTAAACAGTTGCGCCCTAAGTTTCTAAGAATTCGGCTAGTGCCCCTTTCTCCTAGTTGAGCCCCAACGAATACGTGCCTAATCGAATTCGATTTGAAACTTGAGCGGTTCTCAGCATCGGAGATGCGGACCCACCCTCCCTATCTCTAGAACAATTTGCAAACATTCGTTTGCTCGCTGTCTTGCCGGTAGGCGCAAGCGAGGCGTATTTTTGGCAGCCGCGACTTATTACAGAACCGTAACAAAACACCGAGACCGTATTTTCACTCGTAATTATCTTTCTCAGTTCGTTTCCCTCATTATCGGAATTCGAATTAAATAATCAAGGAGCGGAAGGGGAAACGAAGCGAGATGACATTTCCAAATAGGTACACCGGGGGTGGCGAAATAATTAACAGCCCCCGGGCGGACCCCGAAGATTAGCAGAGTAACGGTTTAGAGGGCGCGCGTCTCAAGACAATAAAAGGTGTTGGATAAACATTTCGGCGGCGCCGGGTACGATGCTGCTGTAACTGGATTCGTATTTGAATTTATACGAAGCTGTCAAACGGATTATTCGAAATGTCAATTAACTTGTCTTGCTGAAGATATGATACGCTGTATAGGGGATGTATACGTATGACGCGTACTTCTGGTTCGACTGTTACCTACAACTGAATTGTAAGCAAATTACATTGTGCAAATAGCAAACAGCATTACACGATACAAGTAAAATTCTTCATACTAAAACAAAATTCTAAAATTACAGAACTTTATAATAAAAACAGAAGAATTCATACGCTGGTAATTATATAGAGTTTTCCAATAGGGACGGGTCAATATTGACGTGGAATAACACAAGCTGTGTGTGCGGGATTAACGAAATTATTTTTTATTTGAAAGGCGCATATATATGCCATTATGTATGAAATGTAATATAGTTCATATGTCCGCCGCGGTTTCTCACGGTAGCGCGAACCCTAGAGGACCAATTTTCAATTAGTCTGCCGCATTGATCCGGCTGAATTTGATGGCATGGGTTATGTTGATCTTGAAGGCATCAGTCGATTGCGGCTTATTGGTATAGACATGAGACTTTGGAAAACCCCATAAGAAAAAGTCTAGCGGGGTCAAATCTTACGATCTTGGTGGGCAATTCATGTCACCTCTACGAGAGATAACCGTACTCTCAAATCGATCATGCAGAATGTCTATCGTGGCGTTTGCAGTATGACACGTAGCACCGTCCTGCTGAAACCAAATGTCAACCACGTCCATATCGTTTAATTCAGGCCAAACGAAATTTGTTAGTATTGACCTGTAGAGCTCGCCGGTGACTGTGGTTGCCTCACCAACGTTGTTTTTAAAAAAGTGCGGACCAATGACACCGCAGCGGCGTCCCAAAATCCGTTGATGAACTTCGTGTGGTTTGGCGTCGTCTCATACGAGTATACAACAATTTTGCTTGTTAACATAGACATTCATGCGCCTCGTCGATAAAAACGATTTTTCGCCCAAAGTTAGGTTCCTCTTCCAAACGCTCCAAAGTCCAATTTGCAAACAAACGGCGTTATGTGTGATCGTTAACTTTGAGCTCCTGGGTCAGTTGGATCTTGTACGGGTGCAGGCCCAAGTCCCGTCGCAAAATCCGCCAAGTTGAAGTCTGCGAAAGGACGAGTTCTTGTGCACGACGAGGAATTGACTGCCTCGGATTCTCGTGTACATTTTTACTGGCAGCGACAATGTTCTCGACCGATCTGGCGTTCCTTGTGCGTAACGGTTTTGGCTAATCGTTTACGGAACCAGTCGTTTCAAATTAGACCATCAAACGTTGAAGAGTCAACTTTAAAGGGCAACCGTTTCTGTCATAAAATAAACGCAATGGTCGTAAAGTTTTCACAGGCTCGTTTAGACGGTGCATCTTTTCATGCCTTGTTACAAACTACATTGCATGCAACATTGCAAGCGGCTAATTTGCAACAGTTGCATGCTTCATGAAGCATACCCCGCTGTATTTACACGTTCTGTAACTTCCAACGTTCAGTACTACCATGGCACCCTCGCAGAGAGTGTTAAATGCAGCTGGCAACGCAGCTGCAATAGTAATTTTAAAAGCGTATACAAAMAGAAACAACGAAAATCGTAGGTTCGTCGGTATTTTCAAGACCGATCAAACAATTCTTCGGTATTAAATTAAGTTCGAATGGATAGTACTACACTTTTCAAACATTTTATGAGGGTTTCTACCACTGAATTTGATGAGCTACTGCGGATGGTTGGTCCTGAAATTAAAAAAATTGACACCAACATGAGAGAATCTGTACCAGCAAGCACCGCCTCGCTGTTACCTTACGCTTTTAAGCAACAGGAGATTCCTTTCACAACTTCATGTATACATTCAAAATATCAGTTTCACTGATATCAACAATCATTCCGGAAGTGTGCCGGGCAATAATAAAGGCGTTAAAAGGGTATATGAAGGTAAGTGTAAATTTGGCATTAAAATAAGGTTTTTAGTTTATTGAATCTTACAAAAAACTGAAACAAGAACATTAAACATTACTCAAAAACAAACACAGAAAAAATTATAAATTAATAATTTCACTCAACCCGTTTATAATTATTGATTCATCTCCATCTTTCACAACAGATTGTGTAATTATGAAAGGAGTGTTCATATTTTCAATTTCTGTCATGACGGCATTTATCCGCTGCTTAGCCAGATTCTGCAGATGAGTGCTTTTCAAACTCCTCATCCTACTAGTTAGGTAGTCGCTGAAGTACGAAAAGTGGTCCTCCTTTTGCAGTCTGTTCCGCACTGTCTACAAAACAGCATGGGCTTCTTCAACCGTTTCTTCCGAAAGCCTCTTTTTTTTGCTTTTGGTGAGGACGATCCCGCAAAAGAATTGCCGTAATTTTTGACAATAGCTTCCTCCTCTCCGTTATTGTCCGAGCTACTTTGCCTATCAGTGCTCCAAAAAGAATTCAAATTTAAATAATTTAAATTTAAATAATTAATAATTAAAACAAATTCTTCCTGTTATACTCCCATAAGGTAGAATTTCCAACAAAAGCCATTTATATTGTGTAATCTCAAATTTTCATATTTGTAAATAAACCATTATCAGGTTTTCAAATTAGTGATACACAGTAAAATACCATAACTTGAATAACAGCAATAAACTGACCTAGTCAATTTATATTTCGTTTTTCAGCTTCCAGCAACTGAAGAGCAATGGCTGCAAGTAGCGAAGGATTTCAATGACAAGTGGAATTTTGCTCACTGTTTAGGAGCTATTGACGGAAAGCACGTTCTCTTGGAATGTCCACCCAACAGCGGTAGTTCGTTCTACAATTTTAAGAGAACTTTTAGTATAATATTGCTTGCTGTCTTTCATGGTTCACTAACGAATGGAAGCTTGGGCATTCCTCAATCAAGACCGCTTAGTACTGTAGACTCCACTGAAGTTCTTTATGTATTTGTAGCTGATGACGCATTCCCTTTAACATGCAACATTACGAAATCGTTCTCTGGAGAACTAGTAAAAGGGTCTCCAAAGAGAATATTTAATTATAGGCTTTCGCGGGCTCGTCGTATTCTTGAAAACGCATTTGGTCTGCTGGCAGCGGTTTTTGAGTATTTAGAAGACCACTAAATATTAAAGTTTCGACCGCTGAAGATTTTGTGCTTTGTTGTATCCATCTACATAATTATCTCAAAAAAAATATGCATCAGGAACTCAGGATATAAAAAGACGGATGAATGAACAATTGTTGAAGGTTCGTGGCGCACGGAAATACAAAATGATACTAGAATGATTAGCTTAAGAAGAATTCCAAGAAAACCTACTCAAGAAGCAAAAACTGTAAGAGAAGGTTTTATGAATTACTTCATGCCCAGTCAAAGGCGGGTTAGCTGGCAGGATAGGTACCTAGGATAAAGTCTATTATGTACAATTAAATATTAAAATAAATTGTTTAATAAAATTAAAAATATTAAAGTTTTACTTTATTTTCTTCATCTACTATTCCTGCCGCTTCTGTTTGTTTCCCGGCCCTATCTTCATCCCCCTCGAGAATAAAAAGTAGATGCTTATAGGCAAACCAACCCGAAGAATGCGTGTTCTCTGCTGCACCTCTCAATTTTCTTGTCTTTACTTTGCTGTGTTCTCGATGAAAATACGATCTCAGAGCTTTTATTTAATTTAATACTGATTTGGAATCAATTCCATAGTTAACAACTAACTCTGCTATCGCATCTTTTCTCATATTTCGGTTGTTGTAATGTTGCCACAAAACTGGATGTTTTCGGTAGCTTTCAGCGTTTTTCTACATCCCAATCCATCGCAAAATCACTAATAATGCCCTACAAGATCTGATATTGCACAAACTGACGCACGTCTACCAACCGGAAAGCACATGCGCCTACTTGCGTGTCAAGTAAAGTTGTTTTTGACGCAGGCGTCGTTGCATGCCGACTTGAGGCATGCGGCTTGTTGCAAGAAAAGTGGCACCGTCTAAACGAGCCTTATTATTTTTTATAATATATTGTTATTATTATTATTATATACTCATTTTGATAATGAAATTTTATCATTTGGACATGTTGCTCAATCGTGTAACTTGACATAATGATTTGACAACAGTCGCTATAACAACGTAGCCGTAACAACCTGTCAACATCGACCCGTCCCTATTGGAAAACCCTATAGAAATAAAGGGAATTTAGCAGAGACGTATCACTTTTTTGCAAAATACTTTTTAATTGTTAGTGCATCAATAATTGTCAAAAAATTAAGTACACTCCTGGGCAAAATTAACACATCAACAAAAGTTCTTCTACTGCTTGTATTTTTTGTTCGCTTAATTAAATTAAAACCCAAGAAAATCTCCAATGGTTTATTGCAGTACATATTTTTTAAATATGATGGCTGCTAATAGAAACAAAGAAATTAAGGGGGGTTGAATATTTAATATACCAATAGTTTTAAGTTGGGTACCTATATCTGATGTATTGTAGAAGAAGTTAGGATGTTTCTTTTAATTAAAAAAAGTATATACTTACCATTTGTATGATTTTGCCAGTTGGGTTCTTTCTATCATTAAATGCAAGGATATCTGATTCTTTAGAATGTTTCTCACAAATAGTAAGAGTTTTGTCTTTGGGACTTTAAAAACAGCCTAAACTCTTTTCATAATGCGAACCTGGAAGTTTGTATTTTTTCGGCATAGTTACCTCTATTTATGTAATATTAAAATATAATGAGGTACCGATTGGTTTCCGAAATATGCTTGTAAACGCATGTGGGTATAAGAATTATAGATATATTTAAATTCTACGCTTTTTCCATACCCAAGCAACTATGTACCATCGTGAACATTAGAAATGATACCGATCCGAGAAGGACGATTTTCTGGAATCGCAGTAAAACTTTTGTGGTTCTTCACAACAGGATGGCGTTATTACGACGCTGTATTATTTATATAGCTAATAATTATATAACCAGGAAGTAAATTATCTGACTTGCAATTGTTTCATTTACAAAATCTACTGATGTATCTACAAGGTGATGCAAGCTCCATAACTTTTTCCTATCCAACAATGAGGCGCATTCTAAAAATGTTTCTATTTATATACTAGATGTTGATCCGATTCCTTCAATCAAGGACTGCAAAAATGTGCGCGCTTTAAATCATAAGGATCCGAAGATAAAAGAACAAGAGAGAAGAAAATAACGGTATAAAAAACCTTCCTTAGTTGTGAGATATAAGATACAATTCAGATGCGTTTTCTATCTCTCTCTTTGTCCTAAAAATTACTTAAATTTCTTAGATACTACTTATATAATTCATATAATTTACAAGTGAAAAATTCACGGCTCAAAAAACACAAAAGATGTTATTTTAATAGGCAAAGTTGTCCCATTAGGTCGTCAACCTTTTATTACTAACTTGTTGTATCAATTACTATTTATCTTCCCCCAAATATAATTCCTAGATCCTGAATAATTCATATGCAAAGCGCAACCCGGAAACTTTGCGCTCGGCATCGCGGAGAAAAACGTTGACATTTTAATAAAATCACGGATGATCTGGAGCGGGGATAATGAAACTTCCCTCTGGAAATGGGGGATGTAACCGCGCTCTCTCGCCCCCTCTTCTTGAGAACGGCGAAGTTTTCCAGATAGCGCCGGAGTATAACATTGCCACTAAACTTTTGCCATTTTGCGCTCACCCAGAACGAAGTGTGAAGCGATAAAGCTAACTAGTTATTCGGAGGGCCGCGTACGACTAAACAGATAAGGGTAATATGTTGTTTCGTAAGCGGCTCTTCCTTTTACTTAACTGTCACCCTTAGCAAAAGCTTATACTCACATGACTGGCGCATTTACGGAGTAAACTGCAAACATTAGCTAGCAGCAGAATGATTAAAGGATAAACGAAAGGGATAAGTTTAAAAATTAGGACAAGAACGTTGGAAAAACCACATATTTTAATAGCACATGTCACTAGATTGCTAAATTTCACATTCTGTAAATAAAATTGCACACAAGATAAAGTGTTTGTCTGAAATTATTGTTTTCCTTCATTACTGGTGTCTCTTCTCTTCTCTTCTCTCGTATGTCATTAATCATATTCATATTCGTTTTTAGGCTTCATTCATAATAAAGAAATTGAAATGGTCAACTTATAAAGTGACGGATAAGCTTTTTTCAATTATTTTGTTTTTATGCGTAAGAATCGGCACTTTTATACTATTATCTACAGATTGACAAAAGGGTCTGTGACAGCGAAAGGAATGCGGACGAAAATCGATGTTGTCAGATTTAACTCCGTAAAGCAATAGTGCTGGACAAAAACTAATTTTAATTTGAAAATCGTTTCTTTACAGTAACACATAGCATTCAAACGTGATTGTTACTTTGATTTAACAACTATTTTTTTAGTACTGAATTTTATAATAGCTAAACATTTTTCCAAAGTTGCTATCGGCATTGGTTAAACCGGCAACACCACGCGATAGGTATGTTCCGGAACGAACCTGATTGGTGGAATTGTCGTACGTTTTGTTGTCATGATAACGCTGTTTGCGAGGTGACATAATGTAGTGGCGGAGTGGCATTTTATGTTTGATGATTTTCCTTAAAATGAACAAACGTACTCGCAGAAAGACGCTACATGTTGAAATAAGGGAAGTCATAGCGAATATTTATAAGTAGGTATTACAGTTTATTTGAACAAATAAAATATTCCTAAACTTTTATAAGACACCCCGGCGCTAGGTGTCAAATCAACCTTCCCCTCACCGACGATTCACTGTCCGCTGGCGCTGTTAGGCTGTTACGTATCGGTTTGCCACACTGTAAGTTTCATTATCATACTAATGTGAAAAGTTAGCGCTTTCGGCAAATAACGGTGCATAAACAATATCGCATTTTCTGTTGAATTGAAGAAGAATTGAAGAAGTACGTGGCCAAACTGCTAGTAAAAGAGAAACTTTTGGAAGCAAAGTTCTGTCAAAAACCAAAAAGCCAACACGCGTTTTTTTTTATAGACGGGCGTGGAAAATTTTCTTGTTGTAAGGAAGAAAACCAAGCAGCATTTCAAAATTAATGTGGTTAAATAGTTATTGCTTAATTAGGAAGAACGAAAAATAATATTAAAATAAATAAATTAATAATAGATAAAAGAGCTGCTTTACACTTATTAATGTTGTAATTTAAGTATCGTCCCTTATCAAGTTTCAAGGAGGCAGGTATATTCTTCAATCAAATGATGATATTTTTTCAAAACATACAGCACAATTTTAATATAACATTTCCTCTGGAAAGTACTTTGTTTAACAAACACTCAGCTACACTACTTATTAGTAGTGTAAGTTACTGAGCACACAATAATGTACTGCTGCCTACAAATGTCGATCTCTGATATGGAGTGTATTTTCGGTTTCAATGGTAATTCGAAAAGCTTATGGATACGGATAACTACTAAAAGTAACTATCTTTGCCAAAAAAATGTGCCATAGTACACAAGCTTCTTAGTTTTTATATTACGATACGTGTTCTTATTATAAGGTAATAATTACCATAAAGTTATTTTATACTTATGACGATAAACTCAATGATTGGTACCACCTACACCACCTATCGGCAATCCGTAAGAACTTTAATTCTCTGGCAAAAACAGGGACGCTTCCGAATCGTTTGTACGGTATCCTTAATGTAGTTATCCGTAGTTGTAGCTTTCTGTGACAAGACAAAAAAAACGCATGATTATTTGAAATTTCAAAAAAACGCAAATTTAAAGAAACCAGTGGTGGTAGTACAAAAAACTTATATCAGCAGAAATGAATTTTAATGGTTGTTCTTAGTTCGTATACGGATCTTCAGAAGGTCCTGTATACAGCGGGGTGTATCTTCTCTTCACAAAACGAATTGTTGTTGAGTAAAATCTTGAAATTTAAAAAATTTAAAGAGTATTCGGAGATATTTTCTTTTGTGGTTCTACTGATTGCGCCAAATGTGATATTCGTAAATGAACTCCGGTTTTTAGAGCTGACTAAAAGTGGTGACTAAACTTATGGGTTGTTTACCTATAGTTTGAGTTTTTATACTTCAAGGAATGCTGACTAAAATACTTGATAATATTCTATAGCAATTTAGTAGTTTGCTTTTAAAGAGTCGTTTTCGGTAAAGGTGCTTGCAGATTGAATCAATCCCTTGTTAGCTGATGTTAGCTGATCATATGAACTTATAACGAAACCAGCTTGTCCGACGATCTAAATCTAAATCTAAAGTTTACAAAAAATGTAGCAAATGTATTGAACGCATTCTAAACTCATCAAAGGCTTAAACTACGAAGGTCATTTCATAATTCCAGCACATACCAAGCTGGTGGTGAACTGGCGATAGTGAAAAACAAGTGCTGTCAAATTATAAAAGTCTATCATTGGGACATCACTTAGCTATATTAGAGTGCGGGTACTTCACTCAGTTTATGTGTAAAAAATTCTTCAATAGAGGAACGCGTGACTAGCGGATTAATGTACGTATATCAAAATTCAAACACTGCGCGAAAAAGCGGTTGGCGAAATTCACGGTGAGTTACAAGAAGCTTGCCAGGAGTCGTGTGTGGATAGTTTAACAGTAACTTGATGGAGTGAGCGTTCCAGAACGTCGGACTAGTGTTAAAGACGACCACAGAAGTTGGAGACCTCATACTGCTACCGGCAACAGTTTTGCTGCTATCGAGGCTATAATAATGGAAGAATGAGTCCTCCAGATTTCGTTCCGTTCCTCCAATGCAAAGGAGAATTTCGTCCGATCCGTTCCAACTGCTGAAACATCTTGACAAAAAATGGCGTATTTAACAACATTGCATTACTGCCGAAGCGTTGGCAATGTGTTTTGTATATGCAAGGAGATTATATTGAACGACTTTATTGCAATTTTTAAAAATATGTGTTTCATTTGCGAACTGTGTTTTTGTGTGCAGGAATTTTCACAGGACCCTCGTAGCTTATATAGGGTGGGGCAGTCAAAGCGCACGATTATACAAAGCTGGTATACCGGAGGTATCTGTAGTGTGGGGAGTTGACAGTAAATGTCACATTTGACACATCTGGAATTTAAGAACCATGAAGCGTTGGACAGGTAAACAGCGAGGTTTCGCTGTTACATAGTATTTAGAAAATGGCGGAAGTTCCATACTCGCACAACCCGAATTCCGCCTACATCTTGCGCCTTGTGCTCCTATTCCACGCACGAAAGTTTTTATGTTTCGGCTGACAACTTAAAAACCACAGGTCAAATAACAAGAAGAAGAGACTTACACGCGTATAAAATTCAAATAGTTTAAAATTTGAATCCTAGAGATTATTCTATTCGCAGTTGTTTTTGCTAGAGCTATATTCAAAAAGGACCTTTTTTTTGTTAGAACCCTAACTTTCATCTGTGTTCTTGAAATTTATTGCAAAATATGAGTACGTATGTACTTTGTGAATATGCTACTAGAGCAGTCATTATTAAGATGGCCATTTGAAGTGTCAACATGGATAAATGGTGGACCAAGGAAATGTAGATACAGACTTTCCAAAAGCGACTGGATTGACATTGGTATATTTGAGGCTCTTCTTCATTTAGTGTGGACTGTAAGAAAATCTTAAAGCTTTAATCACCGACAATCTTTCATCACATATCAATAACATTAGTTAATTAATATTAATTAATAATATTGGATTTATCTGCATACCTCTACGTTCAACTTATTTCACTCAGCCACTGGATGTGGCATATTTTCAACCTATGAAGACAGGAAATTAAAACGTCTCCAAAAAGGTGGTCGACAAAAAAGTCAACTAAAATATCTGATGATAGCGATCGTTTTAGTATATAAGACGACAGTGCAGATGATATCTTCAATTCAACGACAGTATACCGATAACATCAACATTCGATATTTATCTGATAAAACTTAAAGAAACAATAGATATCGTTCTAAAGATTCCACCGTCCTGATAAACTGAATATAAAAAATAACAAGAAGTTTGAAATAATGTTATTCGTGCCTCCAAAAATTCTCAGAGTAGGAATTTATTAAGTTTTTAAGAATTTAAGAACCTTCTATTTCATTTTACTTATGTTTTTCTATTAAAACTATGTCTAAATTGTAATAAATGATAGAATACTGTTTATTGAAACATTTTGTTTTGTTACAGGAATAAGGTTTATGTTTTGGTGGTCTGTTTTATTTCTGCGTTTGTTGTGGTAGATTTCTTGGACGACACACAGTTAAATGCAATGCTCGAATAATTACTGCTACTTTAAATTTGGTCCAGACGGCAAAAGCACATTTATGGAAAAAGGGCTATCATATAAGTTACCGCAAGTTGTGCCGCAGTTGTGGCAACATTCAGCAAACTTTTGGAAAAAAACTCAAATTATTATTTATATTATTTTCCTGAATTTAGAGATTCTATAAATGCTGGTGTTACAAATAATTTATTTATTTTACTACAACACAGAATTTTAGTAGAATTTTGTCCAAGTAATAGTTTACGGCACCTCTTTAAGCTAGAATTTTCATTTGGGTGAATGCTCTATTCTATAGGAATTGAAAAGGAAATGACTTCTTGGTAGACCAGAAAAGATGAACTTACTGACTAGAATAGAATAGTTGCTCAGTTTTAGTGGAAGAAAAAGAGAAATAGGAAGAAAACAAACAGTAATAAAAGAATGGAATATATCGTAAACATTTCTATCAGTCTTTTGTTACATGTTGCACGCTATGCCAAAACAAACCAAGTTCATTCTGCTTATTCTTTATTCTTTGCAGCGTATAATAACTGATTATATAGTTCTACGACTGCGAATTATTACAGTCGCCTCGATGGAATTTAAACCCCTCATTTTTGCAACACTCCGATTTGGTCGGCCGATGACGTTCAACGAAGCGGCTAACTCATTACACATACAGAGAGCCAAAGAGCGTCCTTCCAATCTTGTTTAATCCGCGTGTCTGACGATATTCATCAAAGAGACGTTAAATACAGGAACAACGTTGTTTTTTGCGTGTGTGTCCTGTAAAGAGTGTTTCGTTTGAGGGTGCGATCCGCACTCGCACACAGAGGAGCGCCGTTATGGGAATTAATGGGCGAACTCGTGGTCACCTCAGCGTGAAACCGTTTGGTGCTAGCAAATCAGGCGTACGCCGTGCGACATATTAGGTCCCACCTGTGTTTCCGATACAGGATGCACGCGCTCCTGGATATCGCCTCTGTGATAATGGGACTTAACGGCATGTTGGAGATTTTCCACGGAATACCTACCTGCAGAGGGTCTAGAGAATCTAAAGGTTGGAAAAACCTATTTATAATACGTACTTTACGATGTTAGAGATCTCTTAGCTTCGGATAAAAGTGCACAATTTTCTTACAATTTCATGCTACAAGGGTACGGTCCGTTTCAGATGAAGAAAACCAGACCCATATAAGCCATATTTGTATATCAGGCTTTTTCCGTTTGGAATGGGCTGTGCGTTGGAAACCGCGGTCGTCGTGTAGTGATAGCGCGCTCTCCTACTATGCCGAAGGTCCCTGGCTCTATCCCCGGTGCCGACAACAACTGAAAATACGACCGCTGCCTCGCGGAAGGCAATGGTAAACCACCACAAGTAAAGTCCAGTAGAGCCTCTCAAATAGAGCCGTTCTCAACCGACGATAAACTGTAGGATCCGTACGTCTGTGGCAAAATCTGAAAAAGTAAACAACACAGACGTATGCAAGGGGTTGCTTGCGTTCGAATCGGACATGGCACTAGAAGAAGTACACTGAAAGGGAGCTGGGTTTACTAGATATCCCAGTCTGTACTGTTTTGTCCCTATATTTATAGCAATGTCGACAGTCTCGATTTTAAGGAAAATGCGTGCTAAATAACTTCTAACAGTGTCGTTATCTGCGGATAATATTATTATAGTACCTAAATCATTGATTTTGTTTCGAGTAAAAAAGTCTTCCACAACACGCCCATGCGAGACAATTATCATTTTTGACTTGCTTGTGGGTATTGATAAAAAAATGTTAAAGTTGTTTTCTCTTGATAGAAAGGAATGAAGACGAAAATAAAATAAGCTCCGGGATTTGTAGCCAAGGTTATGACAATGAAGGTTCAAAAATGATGATGAGTTTCTGAAGACAATTTAAAATAGTTTAAAGTTGTGTGTCCTAGGCAATAAGAACGCCGAGTTTAGTATTATCGCTTAAACACGCTACATTTCTAGCAAATGGATAATATTTTTACCTTTGAATGAGGTAAAAGGATTTTATTTTGGGATACATTGTTATCAACAACTGTAAATCAACTTTACCGTTAAAGAACGTCCAATTTTCTTGACAATCTATTACATATACTGTGTGTGGAACTTAAATCCGGACAAATTCAAATTTGAATTTCACGCCATATAACACACAGTTTCGTTATAGGTGCTTCTTGACATTTATGAAAACAACATACGTATAGTAAGCAGTCGTAACCTTAAAATGACTAAAACGTTGCGAACAAATGCGGAATACATCATTAAAAATGACTTTAGACAATAATTATCTTTCATTATGTATAATAGATTTGGAATTTAATTAGCTGCTGGTCGCCATAAACTGGCCACCGGCACCGCAGTGAATTACGCTCTGAAGCTTGAAAATACTGAGTGACTAGCGATTCAGATGCAAATACGCCTGATGGCGTTCAGCAGCGTTACATAGTAAACTTTGACGTACATATGCTGCTTTGACCTCGATTTTGAATAGGGCCTTGATAGCTCAGGGTTCAAACCCGGTCAAAGCTGGCAATACTTTTTCAATACGTCATATATACGCCTGTTAACCCGTTAAAATATCACATAATTTCATTAAAAATTAATTCAGGCAATAATTATCATTCATTAGATATAATTAATGCATCAGAAAATTGTGGGGAAGGTTTCACTAACCCGTCAAGGAAGAATCATTCGAGAGAACGCGTAACATGGACTCCGGCTTCCAACAGTCGCGGAATGGGCCCAGAAGGGGCTCAGGCCTTGTATCCACTACAGGTGACGTTATGCAGCCGCATTTTTTTTACAAACTGGCAAGAAGAAAGTTTTTGRCAAATGCGGTGTAACTGTAGATGGTCATACATGTTTCAACAGGATGGTGCACCAGTACACACGAATCATTTAGCCCAAAACTGATTATCGGATAACATGGACATATTCTGGTCCAAACAGTTCTGGCCTCCTGGTAACTTGGCTTTGAACCCTTTCAACTACGTACTACTTTTAGAATGTAATCGAAAGAGTTGCTAAATAGTCCACACACCCGAATGTGACATCTTTGTGCACCGCTATCAAACAGAATTTGCCAAAATAGACTGCCCTGCTTTCTTACATTTGTGGCTGAGGGAGGTTATATTAATCCCACTCTGGACTCGTCACAAAACTAATAGTATGCAAAAGGGCTTTTTTTTTCATTTTAATCTTTTGACAATAATATATTCTCCCCTGTTGTTTATATTTTGTATAGATTTTATTTAAGTGAATTTTTCTGACATTCAGATTTTTTATGCTGACAACCTCCAGCGAATAAGAATTTCGAAAAACGAGCTAAATTCTAGACTAAGCTGTATCTTCACAGCAAACTGACTCAAAAATAGAAAGCATTGTAATTAAATTTAATTTAAATTAATTTAAAAAATTGAAAATACAGCGTTACAAATGGGGAAATATTGAAAAATACATTTGCGCATTTGGTCCACAAAATTTCTTTGACTTGGATGTCTCGGTGTATTTTTACGGAAATCGACATCAAATTTACAAAAATAATGTGGTAAATTAAATTCTTCATCGGCTGATTTTGGTTTTGGTTTTGGTTTTGGTCTTGACAGGTCTTCTGTAATGTAATGAAACAAGGCGAGAATGTCATCTCTATTCTTTTTATGGCCTAGTCGCAAACAGAGTTCTTCTTGCAGACCTAGTCAAGTTTCTAACGATGTGTAATCTGTCTTCATTTTGTAAATGCCCAATTGCATCTTTAATTTTATTATTTCTTCCTCGTAGTTCCCAAGTTCTCGTCGCAAGAGCTGCACGTATCCGTACGAGGATATTAAATACTGTTATGAGTCATAAGAGATCTTGAAATTGTTCTGTTCACAATACATCATATTAATATTCCTCTTAATTCCTCTAGAAGATATACTTTTGTAGTATCATGCAAGCTCTAATGGTCTGTTCTGCCTCAAAAAAGCTTAATGTGCTTTCCTATTAATTCCAGTCGTCCTTCAGCAAGCTTCCCTGATTTTATGTCAGGGCTATTAACTCAACTTTGCTTTTCGTTATTCAAGGAATTGAAACATGCGCTCTTTTACAAATCTCACTATCTTCCACCAGGTTATTAGTAATATTTGAAACTTTGTATTTGGCTTTTTAGGATTACGTAATCCAATATGGCTTCTGATGGGTACCCAGTGCACGCATAGAAAACCATGGAGACTCAAAATGTACTGACGAGTGACTGATAGAGTGGGGTCGTTCACGGGTTGGTTCATGATCAAATCGTTCAAACCGAACGACTCATGCCTTGATTCGACTCGCAGCTAATGAATCAGCATTGCTCGTGCGTCGTTTATCGTTGACGAATGACGAGACGACACGACGAGAGCACATCATATTTATATGCTGTAGCGAGAGATTGTTTTCACTTTCACTTCTGATCCATAAGAACAACTGACTTGTACCGTTTGAGAAATGTAGGACTAAGACTTGTTTACCCGTCACCCGGACCTTTTTTGAATTATTGCGATTTGTACCGAATATTAACGCTGTAATCGCAAGTAAGGTAAACGACTATTGGTACCATGCCGGGATTGGGGAAACAGATCATTTTGCAGCTMCCTAAGCAGGTCTAACAGCTAGGCAACCCGTTCTCGGTAATGGTTCATGATTCATGAACGATTTGAATGATTCGTGTACTGCATTGTTTTTACGGCTGCCCCTCGACCGCCATTTCGAAAATCACGTTTTCTAAAAAGTCTAATTGCCTCATTTAACCTTGCCGGTTATTTAGGTTCTCTTGGTCCCCTTCTAAATATGATACCAATGATACCTACGCAAATAAGATTCCCTCTCACTAAAATCTTTTAATGATATTGACCTGTTGTCTGCGGAGACTTTCTCAAAACAATCTTTGCTGCAATAGTTTTGAAGGTTAAATTTTCTGCTTATGCCAGAAAGCATTCCATGATATTGTTTACGTTTTCTGGTGCTTTTATAATTAATAATTGTTTCGGTGTCACAAGCATTCGTTTCCATTTTACACAAATACAGAAACTGAAACGAAACTTAAAATGATGATATCAGCTATCAACTCTAGACATGGCCATAACCAGTTTTGTGCTGTAGCTGTTGACCAAAAGTCATAATTTTCCATTTGCGTACGGCTGTTCTTTCCGTGAACAATAAACTTTTAAGCTGTTTATATTCCGGTTATAACAGTTTGTTCCACATTAATAGATCAAGTTAAGGAAAAGATTGCTTAAAAGATGCCTGCAGACTATACGTGCGCTTAGCGAACGTGCTCTGAGCGAACCAGACATTTTGCGTACTTCGAGCGAACCAAGCGCAGATAGCCGTATCGCATATCTCTGAACGAAAGATATGAATACCGAATAGCATGCTAAACGTGATTCTTTAATAGGGAGGAGTGTTATTAATAAAATTGATGTACATTTACTGAAGTATATTACTTCAAATAACTGTCACAAACTTATAAAAAAACTTGTTAATTACCTCGTTAATTACATTTACTGCATTTACACACAGTTTGAATTGGGATGTAAATAATATATAAAATACTTATAATGCAGATCTTATGTTTTGAGATGTGTTGACTGCTGAATGCTTGCAGAAAAAATACAAATATCACACATGACAATCTGTACCTAAATAACATAATAAATAACAATTAAACATAGTGACTCATAAAACACGATAAATTCGTCTATAATTCTCACAAGAATTCAGAAATTTAGGGATAAATTTTGAAGTTGTCTTCTCGTTCTAATTCGTAACTTATTAATCAAATAATATAATACAAAACACAAAGATATTTTTACCAAATTATGATTAAGTATTCGTGCAAAAAGTGAATTCCTAAATCAAATTTAAATACTAAAAACAATATACGTGCCTATACATATTTTGAAAGTTTGCTTCGTGTCATGCTGTGGGTAAATTATTTATTACTATATTTGTGATGACAGAGGGATATACTTCTATAACAACAAAATTGATACATTCAGTGGATATAAAAAGTTTGCGAAAATTTACTCCGAATTAGGAAAAACACGTTGCCTGCCTGCACAATTTTGAACTTAGTTAATTCTTGGACAGTACTCGTCAAATAAAATTCTTCATTGAGTTGTATTGTATACCCAATCGCATCAAACCACCTGTTTACAGCGGCTAGTTATTGTCATTAATTGTATTTACTACGCAAGTACTCTTTCCCTTTCTTTATAACAACTTAAAATCACTTCACAGTACTAAAGTAGGTGTCGTTTTATTCTAACTGATTGTATAAGAGACCAAGATGTAACTTGAAAGTTATATGAATACGGGAGGCTGTTATAATGACACTTATTTATTTAAAAAATGCTTATTCATAATGAGACGATAATATTTCGTTCTAATTTTTGTTTTGGTATCACAAAAATCTACTGTTTTCAACAATTCTAGCCGTTTCCAGGAAAAATGCTTGCTGAAATTTATAAGTAGTTATTAAACCTAAAGGCTAAGTGCCGTTTCGCATTTACGTAATTTATGCAATACCTTTCATACAAAACTATAAAAGAAAACCCTATTTAGCCTGCTAGTAGGTATCTTGTACTGAAAATTTCGTTATCTCTCTAAGCGTGCGTAGTTATTTGCGTTGGTTTTCGCGATGATGACGTCCGTGAGCGCCATCTAGCCGCTCTTAATTACGCGCGCCGTCTCTGCATTTGACGGGGGAGTCATAATTACGACTGTTGACATTCGAGTGAGTTAATTCGCTTTTTGTTGTCTCCTCTCCCACTTCGACTTGATAAAGCTTAATTTTATACTCGTATTAACCTTTAAAATTAACAGCAATTATTTTAGTTTGTTTTAGCTGGGCAGGCCGTGATTCACTAGTTAGAAGAAACTTTTTGTTGGAAAATGTAAAGGGAAAATCGCATTTTATAACGGTAGAGTTGGCAAAGGTGTTATTCAGAAAGGTATAATTACAAGGTGGAAAAGAAGCGACTCCATTAAATAACTCTGGAAAAAATTATAACAATTTAACGAAAAAGAAAATATTGTAGAAGTAGATATGAATAATCTCCAAGTGCAATGTGTCGATGTCCAACGAGGGACAAGGGAAACAAAGTCTAATTTGTTAACATACAATAAAACCTATTCTAGTATTTTTATATTTGTGAGTCGGTACGGTTAAGAAACTTGAAGTCATAGATTAGGATAAAAGTGTTGTCATCGTTATCATTCTTATATGTAATCATGCGTTTTTGGTTAATAAAGTAATTGCAGTTGTTATTATTTTTATGTTCTTGTAGTCTGTTTTTTAAGTATTGTCTTGTTTGTCCTATATGTTGTTTGTTACATTGTTTACATTTTAACATTTTATACTGTATATTGTGTGTGTTCTTGTTTCTTTTGGTGTTTTTGTTTTTAACGGTGTGTAGAATTGTTTAATCGTGTTAATTGATTTATATGTAATTTGAAAATTATGTGGTTTTAGTAGGTTTTTTATTTTTTTAATTAAGGGGTGGTATATATGGTAATGTTAAGTATGAAATATATATTTTTTATATTAATATCAAAATTGTAAATGTCATATTAATTTCATACTAGTTTGTCAATCTATAAAATAAAAATATTCGATAAAGACTTAAATTATAGGTCGAAACGTCATATTAATATTTAAGTGTCTTTAATCTAATAAAAACAGGAGCCAGAACCTACAAATAAATACACTAAGAATAACAACAATAGTATACCGTTTTCAACATTTTTCCTTTTCGTTATGTGTATATCAATCTGTTTTGATTTGTTGTTACTGTAAGAGATACCTTTTTCCCTGAAAGAACATCTAATAAGACCAGAGTAGCTTTTATTGTTTTGATGGGTAGTTTTCGTTCTATTTGTTAATATTACAGTGTGCGTTTAAATTTTTCTTGGCTTCTTACACCGTTTCAAGAAATCCTTACATAAATATCAAGAAATTGTTTTTAACTAAGAGTGTGACTACGAATTGAATACCTTCCGGTATTCAATTCATGCTAAAGCTATGTTTCTGTTTTGTTTTGCATGTTGCAGGATGATAGTATATACTAGGACTGCGACTTTTTTGGTTATATCGAATACAGTATCGATATTGAGAATATCAACGTCGACTACACGATATATCGAAATATGGTACATCTTTACGAGATATTGACATATTGATGGCATCGTTACGATATATCGATGATATGTTGACATGTCGATATATCAACATAGTTAATATATGCATATTTTCTATTTAGTATAATTAACGGTCGTATTCGATTATAATATGTAACGTGATAACGTGATATTCGACCTTTTTCTTTTCTTAAATAATACTCTTCATATTACGAACCAAGCTTTCGGTGGATTTTATTCTCAATTTCTTCAGGGTTGCTACAAATGGTTACAAAGTAATTTACAGGTTTTTTTATATAAAATTAACTTACAATATACGAGATTATATTTGATAACTTCAACTTCAAAATGACAATTTTGTTTATTTATTTATCCTCAGATATGAATACAAATTAGATGAAAACGTAAACGAAATTACATGGTTCAGCAAATATCAGATTTTTTAAAAAGTTACGTTATAATTCAATTTGTTACTTTACAAAGTTATTAAATTAATTATAGCACAATTAAAATATCATCGACGTTAATAAAAAACATAATTTTATAAAATTTAAAATTAACAAATACTCTATCAATATAAAATAAAAAAATAATTTAGTAAGTACGTATAAATTACACTTAAATTTTGTATAACCGTTTTTTTTTATTTATGCTATTATTACATCTATTAATATTTATCATTTCTAAAATTTGAAATAAAAAAGTAAACCTTGTAAAAGGCGCTAGTATTAACCCTTTTCAAGATATTAGCATTTTAGTACCGTAATGCATATCAATCATTTGAAAAGGCGCTACGTTTCAAGTAGGCTAAATTAAATAAATAATAAACAATGTTACTCAAAATTGTTTTTTTATGTTTACGTTTTATGTTATGTATATCCGTTGGGACTGTATACGCTGATATTTAACAATAGTGAGTGGAATTATTTTTAATTTTTCTTTTCTCTTGATACTAAAGAAATATTTGAATTTTTTCATTATCAAAATATTTTATTACTATTTATCATTATTACTATTATTCTTTACTTTATTGACATCTCTAACGTATGAGAGTGTTGGAGATAACACTGTCAATGTACCAGTGAAAGGCTTCCGGCCGCGTAAACCGTTTATAAAAAAAGTCTGCGTTCCTCATGCTTATTGTCAATACAGCGCACCATTAGGGCCAAATTAATGATACGAGACGCACCTATGGGTCTCTAATGCAGTGTTTGTGTTCATGTTCACTTCTGGTACTGTGCACTCCGCACAGTGATTGTTTAATCGATTGCAATACAGTTCGCTTGCTCTTAAAGAACCACTACAGTGTCGCACGGGCTTTCTAAGAGAGGCCCTCGGGCGAATTGGACGAGCACTAAAAAACGCTACTGAATATATTTGGGTCTTTACGAGGCGAATACGCGAATGTTTTACGGTTACAAAGGGTGGAAGTCAGTTGGGGGCAAGTCAATTGTTGTGTGGAAAGAAAACAACCATCGGGGAGCAACAAAAAAGCCTTTTATTACCTATCATTGAATCAAAAGTTGAAATCTAATCGTAATTTATGTTAACAGTTACGGAAGGTCCAATTTACTTTATATACAGGGTGATTCACTATGGGTACGGAGCGGGTGTACCTTCACAACCACTCATGTCATCGCTTTGAGAAAAAATTGTCCTTAATAAAAATGTATCGGAGAAGTTCCCCACTAGGAGACTTATTTGACATCACATTATAAAAAAACTTAAATAAACCCAAAATTTTCCGACAGAATGTAGATGGGAAATATAATTTTTATAATCTATGGGGCATTCCACGCGAAGCGGACAGGTAAAAAAAACTGGATGTTCGGTAGTATTTCCAGTCTAGCTCAATCCACTTCCACACCCATTATAAAACTTAGCAAGGATGTTCTATACAATATTAGCTATTTTCAGAAAAAAAAATAAAAAATCCGAAATGGTCTAACTTTGTGAAAATCAAAGTAAAAAAATTAAATTAATTTTTTAATCAAAAAATATTTTTGTTACCAAAAATACAATTAAAAATCTCATTAAATGAAGTAATAAATCCAGTGGTTTAATTATTTAAATCTATAATTTTATGAATTAGTAATCCGCTTTGAAGTACTGCATGTCCACCGGTTGGTCACAATGTCAAAGTCCCTTAACTCCTTAACCAGTCATTATATTACAAAAATGTTTGGTACACCTATCAAGGACATGTATAGGTAGAACATACTCAAATATTACTGAAATCGAAAACATCAAGTTTTTTACCTGTCCGCTTCGCGTGGAATGCACTTTGTTTAACTATCTAAAGTTTCCAAAGCAAAATAATATCGAAACTTCTAGGTGCTATATTATACTTCAACCTTTTAGCGAAATAGAACTCATTTTAGAGGGAGTTTCATGGGGATTAATACTAATAGTAAATTGATCCAAAGCTGGTTTCTCTAAATAGCTGTAGAAAATTGTATAATATCTTCCTCGATTTCTTTAAAAATTTAAATAGGACGGTATAGTTTTTTCACTTCGTCTTGTAGGCTATTATGTTAGAAATAGATTAGTAAAAACCCCCAGGCGAGTGTCATTTTTCGTTGTGAAGTTATTGCCGAGGACCGAGATAACAACAGAAACACAACGACATCATTTTTCTACAAAACAGCACTACTCAATAATTACTGCACCGGTATGTTTAAAAATGGGCTTATTCAAACGCTCGTTATCGACATTTTCATGTATGTGGAAAATAACTAAAATTCGTAAAAGTGTAGGCCAAAAAACCGCTGCAAATTGAATTAATACTTCCACATCCAATTGTCAAAATGACATTTACGTTTTTATTTCTTATACTATACTATTAGTAATCAGGTTTTGAGCATTTTTCTCTCTACACATTTTTTCTAAGACAAACAGTCCTCATGATATTAGCAAAAATATCTACACTTTTAAAATCTGTTTCTTCCAAATAACTCGAAAATTATTAACTTAACAAAAAAAATACAAGAGCGCTTTCTGATCAGAAATTTGATTTTCTATATATGGTACTACCCAAATTTAAAAAAAATCGTACCAGCAGGGTCCAAAATAGGTTTTTTGGAAATATTTCGAAAATGTCAAAATTTTGGATAAATTGTTGAGACACTTTATGAGAAATTTTATTTCTTATCTGATGGCATTTTCATTTTTTTAATATATTAAATATATTCGGAGATATTTAAGAAAAACCGTTTTCTTTAAGTGACGCTTTTTTGCTAATATCTTCTAAACAGTTTGCTGTACCGAAATTTTATAAGATCTAATAATACTCGCAGTTATACTACTAATCACATACTAAAACGAAGAAAATAAAAATAAAAATTTGCAAAAAGGGTTGTTACCCCCCAATTTCGCCCCCTTCCCGATACCCTACTTACCCCACAAACAATAGGTCGCTTTGGGTAGTTGAGGTTTATACGTTTGCCAAATTTCAAGTTCATATATTAAGTCTTTCGAAAGTTATCGTGTTCATAAACAATACCACAGACACACAGACAAGAAATTTTTTACTCAAATTTTGTTTTTTTTGCGTTTTCGACCATTTTAAAGCGAATGAGCAAATAAAAATTTTAAAAATTTTTTTCGCGATACAATACTTTCTATCCGTTGGATGTGGAAGTAAAATTATCTAAATGGTAAACCTCGCACATTTCAGATGAACATTCACTTATCTCTAAATATTCAATAGTTTTTAAGTGGTGCTATTTTTTTAATATGTGCTGCCCTTTCTATCGTTATCTTGCATATATTCTTCCTCCTCTAGGATCCCAGCCTTAAGTATTTGCATTCCAGACCGTAAAACAAATAATGTTTATTTCCTAAAGAATGACATTTCGGTATTTGCAAAACGATGGTATGGATATGAAAAGATTAAAATGCCAATACATGGTGATAGAGATTTGTAATGACATAGGTATCTACCATAAAATCCAATTTGCAGGCCACCACAAATTGCTTTGTGGAGATATTACAATTACTTTGTGTCTGATATTGTAGTACTTATTGATTGTAATACAGTACTTTGAATATCCGGCAAGCCGTCGCCGCATTTCCCATAATCGTTGCAAAGGGGCTTTAAATTTCAAAGCCGACCCCGAAATTGCTCTTAAAAGACTCACTGGTCATTTCTATAGCAAAAATTACCGCGCACCGCCCTTAGCGGAGGGTGCCACCCCATCCCCTTTACAACAAAGGCGCTGCGGAATTAAGAATTCATTCTTTTCTGAAATCGCCTCGATTTTAAACGTTTCCGCGATTCAAACAAAGCGCTCCCGCGGATCGGGAGGGCCGGGAAATTAGAGTCGATGAAAATCGCAGTTGCCAAGCCTGGCGTTTATGCCGATAGTTCATGTTTCTTTACTGTCTTTTTTTGTGCTGCAATATGTCACTAATTCTTCGGGTCATATCAAGATTTGCTGATGATTTAAAACGAAGTAATTTAGGGGACATTCATTTACACTGTTTCAAGTGAACTATAATACAATGCATGAGTTTTGTAGCCACGATATTCGAGATTTACAGTTGTAATGTGTGGGCGATAAAAAAGGCAGCAGTAATAAAACTTTGACAGCACCAGGACTTCATAAAGGGTCACCCTAAGATTCCTGTTAAAAAAACGACTGTCATGAAATTATGCTTCGTTAACATCTGGATGCATGAGTTCTGTAACGTAAGTCCGGATCTTGAAAAACTCCAAGACCTTTTTAATGTGTCTACAATCTGAAATATTTGACTACTTTTAAGTAAATTATTATCTTTTTGTACGGGGTTTCTATAATTGATTCATACATCCAAGCGCTTGTGGAAATTATTGATTAATTCATTTTGCCGCCTCTTAATGAAAACAATTATTGCTTTGACAGTTATTTGGCACCTGTCTATTGTGGAATTATTTGATATGGTTCAGTAGAAGAAAAAGCATGAGAATGCGTATTTTCAACACATGCTGTAGTGTTTTGTGGTATAATTAACTTTAAGGTTGCAGAAAGGTCACATTTCGGAGCTGTGGAGTGGCTTTAGGTTATGTATCGTGGTTGTGAGGTTGTAACTACAATTAGGCTTTTTAAGATTACGTCATCCAATATGGCGTCCAGGAGGCAAAAAGCGCACGCATGAAACGCGCCTGCGAAATCCTGGAAACGGACGCGTGGCTGATAGAGTTGGGTCCTTCATGACCAAGTTGTTCAAATTGAATGACTCATGCCTTGATTCGTTTGATTCGGCTCACAGCTAATGAATCAGTGTCGATCGTGCCTCAGTCATCATTGGCGGTTGGCTGGATGGCTACTGTTACGGGACACATGTTGCAGCTGTCAGCTGCCTTTAAGCAGGTCTAACTTACTCAGTAACTCGTTCTCAGTAATGATTCTTGAACGACTTGAATGATCCGAATCTACGCGATTGATTGAACGATTTGAATTGAATCGAATGTCCCAGCTCTAGTGACTGACGTTGGCATTAAGTAATGGGGTTTCTATGACAGCGCACTAGAAGCTGCATCATTTTGACATGTGCCCCCTGGCAGTCGCTCCGAAAGTCACGTGTTCTAAAAAGCCTAATAAGCTTGTTAAATTGTACTGTGATGGGCTAAAAGATGTTTCTAGCCTGCCGCAACGGTAAAATTCACAACTTAGTGGTACTAACGCAACTGCACTACACAAAGCTACCACAATGCACGGGTGTAGACTGGAGAGGTTACCATATGCCTACCCTACCAATAATTATTGTTATTTATTACCTTTTAAATGAAAATACAACCGTAAATTGTTAAAAAAATCATCAATTTATTGACTGCAACTTGATCTGCATCCTTCAGTACAGTATATCGTGCTTATTGTAGCTTGGCAGCAGTTACAAAAAGGCGACACAAAGAATTCAAGAATCAAGGCCGCCCGCATTGCGTGAATCTATTATAGAAATTATGTATACGATACCTCACTCTAAAAAAATCACCACGCACTTTAAAGGATTTAAAACCAATGCATGTTGAAGAAGAAAGCAAAAAGCAGTAAAGTGTGTCAGGTGACAGATGGATTGATGCACCAAGGAGGAAGAACCGCCAACGCTTAGGATCTTCAAGGGGACCTGTTATGTACTAGACACTTTGCCACTAAGCTTTTACTACAGTGTTATCATAAAAAGTGTAGTCACTCTAGAGTACAATTTATTCGTACTGAATAAACTGCGGCAGAAATATTGCGTTCTACGGAGAAGACCTATTAAAAAGTCTGAAAGACATTGTTCGATTTGCTTTATTATTGGAACAGAGTCTATTAAAATATATACTGCCCATAGGTCACACGCCTTATTAAAGACTAGTAAGCCAACAAACTTTCATGGTTGCTGGTATGGAGCTAAGAGATTGTCCTGAAAATTTAGATGTTGAGTGGTGAATATTTACGCAGGAACGTTTTGACAGCAGATCCTCACATGGAAGGAACATCATCACGTCGATAGGTGCTGGAGACCACGTCAACAGACAGGGTTCCTCCGTTTACATATGCCGAGTGATAAAAAGTTTCATAATAGGATTCTTTTTAGAAGAAAAATAAAACCTTAGAATACATAGGAAATTTTCTCAAATACTTTTTTGAAACAGTTGGATGCGCCTGCATTAACCAAACGTACGAAGTGGTTTGAGGGTGGAAAAATATGGTAGTTATAGTCGACAGTAGGTTGCCTAGAATTTATTGGGCGATAGGTAGAGTTATTGATAAAGTATTCATGCCAGTGAGGCAGATGTCAGAACAAACTGTGGCATTTATAGACCACCGGTGAAAAGATTTGTAGTGTGAATTGCTAAGGATGTGTAAAGAAACTGGTTAGAGTTCTTCACATGAAAAAATTATTGTTAGAAAATGCTGATATGCGTAAACGTGCTAGGTGCAGTTGTATATTAAAATTATGTTTGTTTTAATATGTAAAAATATTTTGATGTTTAGAATAAAGCCAGTTGTTAGATCTCAGTCAGACACACTTTATTGGTCTAATTTAAGGGTTAAAAACATCAAGACTAACTAAAGTGTTCCAACAATTACACGTTTTCAGACTAAATCACGGATACAATTAAAATATTTATATGCTGGTTTGTATCTTGAACACCCGCTTTGTTTTCAGTGCCCAGGTTGTGTATTAGCTAGAGTAAAAACAGCTACATATCTTTTTAGTTTTACTAGCCTACCAACCTTAAAATGTGTAAAACTGAAGGCAAATTGCTTCAGTGCGATGTATCCTATGTATCTATCACCTTTATACGTTCCACACACCGCGGCATAAGGCGACAGCCTGCGGCCTAAACCAGGACGAAACTTGTAGGATCCGAATAAATTGACCACTGCAGATCTTATTTATTTATTCTTGAAAAGTTATGCGTAGCTGTAATTACATATACAGGATGTTTCACGAATGATAATGGCCCTGACGAAATTAAAAATGCAACCCAAAATACATTCTCATAGCCAATGTGGTTACTTTGCATAATGGTATTATTTTTAAAATAAATTCGGAATCCATGACGGCTATGCGCTATGGTTCCTGTCACTGTATTTATTAAAAGTCAAAATGTATTCAAATGATGAAAAAACAGATATGATTTTGATTTATGGTGAATGCAAGAAAAATGCTTCCGCTACTGCCCGTTTATACAGACAACATTTTCCAAATAGAAGAGCTCCTGCCGATACAATTTTCAAGAGACTTGAATTAACTTTAAGGACAAACTGGCCACCACCGAAAAAGTCAAGAGAAAGAACAGCAACAGGCCCTGACAATGAAATTAGAGTATTGGAAATGATTGACGAAAATTCTCATATTAGTCAAAGGGTAGTCTAAAGAGCAACCGGTATTAGTCTGTCTTCAGTACACCGAATAATTAAAGGCAATCAATTTCATCCGTATCACTTGCAATTGGTTCAGGCCTTAAAGGAGACAGATTATCCTAAAAGACTGGCTTTTTGTTACTTTTTTCGGGAACACGAAAATTTGAATGTGAGGTTTTATGACATTTGCTTCTCAGATGAAGCAAGATTTTCTAATAATGGTGAAGTTAACAAACATAATATGCATTATTATGCGCAAGAATATCCACGTTGGATTCGAGAAGGACATTTTCAAACTATCTACTCGACGAATAGTGCAGAATATTGGGGAATCAAATTGTTGGGCCTTATTTTTTTCGCGATAGTTTAAACGGCAATACTTATCTAACTTTTTTAAGAAAAAATTTACCTGTACTTCTCCAAAATGGAAATTTACAAGTAAGACGAGATCAATGATTCCAACAAGATGGGGCACCTGCGCATTATCATAGAATAGTGCGAAATCATCTTGATTTGGTTTTACCTAACCGATGGATAGGAAGAGGTTCAATTAATCCTTGGCCACCGAGAAGTCAGGACCTTACTCCTTTGGATTTTTTTCTGTGGGGAATGGTAAAAGAGCAAATATACCAAACACCAATTGAAAGTGTAGAACAATTAGAAAATAAAATACGTGATGCATGTAGATCCATTACTCCAGAAATGTTAATGCATGTTAAAAGATCGTTTTGGGCACGAATTAAAGCTTGTGAAAACAGCGGAGGGCGACATTTTGAGCATTTATTACATTAATGTTATTGAATAAACATTTTTCGAAAATAAAATTTGTTTTACACTACCGAATTTACTTAAAGCAAATGATTGAAGTGTATGTCAAAATTTACGAATTTATACAGCTCTACGTTTTATATTTTTTAAGACGATGAACAATTATCAATGTTACCTCTGCAAATGTATTTTGAGTTGCATTTTTAATTTCCTCAGGGCCATTATCATTCGTGAAACATCCTGTACATTCAAAAAATGTTTTTACACTGTTACAATTCAATGTACGTTATTACTATTAACCGACGTGCCTCGAATAGATTACACCTACATTTTGAAGACACATTGAGACGGAGTATTTTCTGGCATTAAAAATTGTCCGTTACTGTTTCCAAGCAACTTTTAAAAAGGAGCCTCTATTCCAATCAATTGTGTTGAATTCATCAAGTACCTAATGCATTGATTCCAAGCGGGTCTTTCGTATTTTTTTTGTAAACATTAAATGGATGTTAACAGTCGAAAGACCTTTTAATTATCAATTATTTTATAATTGAAAAGAGCAGAGATCACAAGTAATTCATTAAATTAATAAGTACTTACTGTAATACCTTTCACTGCATGTGGTTAGCCATGTTAAAATCAGAACTTTATGTTATTATCTGTAGGAATGTATATCTCTGAAATATAATAAAACAAAGGTTGGAAGTACTTATTTAAAGTTCACAAATTCCAGTAAATCAATAATTTTTGATAACGTCCCAACAATGGATTAAATTTTGTTTAGGATTTGTGAAGTTTTTTTTGGGTGAGAATGCATACGTTCAGGCCATATCCAACAAATCCCCAGATAATCAAGACATGTATTAAGAAAAAGTTGGCAACCCCGATAGAAAACGACAGGTTTTTCGCCCCGCGAGCATTCTCAGCAGCGGGAAGTGCAGCGTGCACCGCAGGCAGCCACTGATTACGGCCTCCGTTACATTAATTGCATATTTGGTTCACACAGAATCACCGGTAACACCCCGGGCATTTTAGCTTTCTTTACACTGGGAGTTTTGGGGCGCGGAAGCATTCAAGGAAAGGAAGCGAACCCTTACATTACGGCGTATGCACGTTTCTTGCTTCCTCGGGCTTTTATGTTGACGTGCTGTCAATAATAATGGACCTATTGACCCAGACGTTCGGGTGTGACCGAGAGAACTATGGACCGGGAGTGCGATTGTTGTGGCATTACAAATTTTATTTGATTCTTCCCATGTCGAAAGATTTGCTCACGATTCTGGCAGGCTTTGACATATGCTGGGCGTATAAACGTGTTAACATTCTTTCTTGCCTTAAATAAATTTGATGGCAGGGTGTTAATGAGAATACTTAGCGATGTCAATTAATAAGTTATGCAAAATGTATGTTTTATCAACTGATTACCACAAATTAGTGTACGACAAATGTAGATATTTATATCTCTCCAAGAGCATTCCGTTGTCAATTGGGCATAACCCTTTGCTGAAATTGTACATGCACAAGCGTAATTCTAATAGTTTGCTTAAATAGTATAATTTCAATGACATCGCGTTTTCTTTGGACGTCTTATTTATATTAACCCATTACCATATAGTAGATGACCTAAAGAAACTGAACCACTGAGGTGTATACGCATAAGGATAAGCGGACGATACCACTAACCTCGTGTATGTGAAGTTTCGAGAAACTGTATCGAATCTGGCACAGCATATATTAAAACCGTACAGAGGTGGTGTACAAGGAAGGGACTAGCAGTCAATCCTATAAAAACATTAATCATTCATTATAAGAAGAAACCTTTAACCTTAGGAATATAGCTGCGCTGAGGAGACTTTATAAGCCGAAACAGCTGTCCGCAGACGACACCATGGCATGTACGTAATTTTGTTATTATGCTTGGGAACTGCTCTCTTTTTTCAGACATAGTCGTTGGAAATCTATGTCATCGTTCAGATTACTGATTCCCCCACAGAGACGGGTGGTAGCGCCTTTAATTCCCAATAAATAGCATGGTGTTGCCCTTACACATGGCCTACGTTGACGTATATGCCATGTTGTCTACTTTGGGACTTTACCTGCTCTGAAGACGCTTTATAAGCCGAAACAGCTGTCCGCAGATTATTGCTATCAAACCTTCAACAGTGCAACAGTTGAAGGGACTGAAATTCTGGGGATAGTATATATCGCTGAAAAATGAGGTCAAATCCTAGGATTAACGCTAGATACCAGGATGGTATGCAATGCTCATCTTTATGAGGACTGCAGCTGAATGGTTCGAAAAATTTGGGAACTAAAATAAACAAAAATTTATGGTGACTCAAATACAAGAGCACAAAAGACAGGCATTTCAAACACAAAGAGTTGTATGCATAGGAATAACGGGGATGATGTTTATAGTCCTTGCCGCGGCCAGTGCAATGTTGATAGGTATACTGTCGCTACACTTGTAATATAACCTACACTTTGTAATATAAAGGGCTCTAATGCCAGCATGTAAGTGAAAATAGTAAGTCATGAAGATACACCCGTTAGAAAATTAACTCATAACTACTTCCAGAAACCCTTGGGAATAGAGGTATAAGCATGTTAGAATAAAGTGTAAGGAAAATCGGCAGACATATGGTACACTGATGGTTCAAAAACGAAGGATGGAACTTAAGCAGGTATATACAATATTCAGGAATGCAGAAGCAAAAACCTAGGAAATATTGCAATCTTTTAGAAACTGAAGTTTGTAAAAATCGCAGCACGTGTTAGGACAATAATACGGAGAGCCTTTAATAACAAGAGGATGCAAAACATGACCAGCACTGAAAACTGCACTTCGTATTTTGGAAGTTACTCTAAAGTGTGTTGATGGACACTAACGGATCGAAAGCAATGAGAGAGAAGACCTACTGGTAATAAAAGGAGCTAAAGAACTCTTTGTAGGACCTGACCCCACTTGCGGAGTGGCATATCAGTCTATACAGCGAGTAGTCAGAGAATTACTAAGAAATTAGTATCATTCACCTTTACTAGATGGACGTCTCTGAACTGCAAAAAAATCACGTATTTATAAGGAGTTTGTCCTAAGCAAAAGTTACAGACAGCTGCAATTGAGCAGGCCTCATCTAAGAACAGTAAATAAACTGCTTACGGGTCATTGCTGATGTTTAAATAAACAATTATCTAGAACTGGTATAGCAAATAATGCTATATGTTGAAGGAGGAGAAAGTATGGAGAAAAGACAGAGTTGCTTTGGAGTACTGTATCCTAAAACTAATTGAAAATGCAGGATTCATGGAGCAACATATAAGTTCTAGTGGACTGGGCCTTGAACACCAACTCACCAGCGGTAAACCTGAAACATATTAAATGTAGAAATACAGGGTTAAGAAAAAATACCAGAAGGATAACAAAAATTGATCTCTTATTTGAAACATTTTTCGAAATATTTAATGTTAATTGAAATACATTCCGTTGTCTTAGGTAACACACCCTGTACAACACTATCATGCATGTTGAAAACGCCATTGCCATCGAAGCTTTTTTGTCACTCAAAATATTTTTACCGTTCGATCATAAAATTATCAAGCAGGGTTGGCACGATTAAAACAAAATGTTTAAAAAAGAATGTTTTAAACTTGTTTAAAACAACGCTTCTGTTTAAAACTTTGTTTTAAACAAATGTCTTTTACGAGTATTGTATGTAATTAATTAATTGTTACTATTAGGCTCGTTTACCCTCCACAAATAGATAAACAGGATTATTAGTAATTACATATCTACATAATGTTACCTTACATTTGCATAAAAATGAATTGAATTCACCATCAGGCCCAGTTTTTTATCGATACAACAGTTATAGAAATTAATAATAAACTTAACATTTTTTCTGTAGCTATAAATTAGAAACATTTTAAAACAACAAATAAAAATCTTAACCTTATCATAACATAAAAATTTGTATTTCTGATCCAATACAACAATACCATAAATAAGACGTTCGTTCAACACTTACTAGATAATTATATATTTAGCATAATAGAACAAATACTTATCAGAACTTGGGAATATAAAAAACAATAAACAAGAAATAAAATATTATTACTAGTGCAAGCATATCTTTTTTGCACTTCTTGCATCGAGCTCGCATTTTACTATTTTGCACCTTAATTTTGTCGAAGTAATTCCACACTGCATTATTCCTCCTACTGGTCATTGTACTTGTTGAACTTTAAACATATAAGGTCGGTTCCTCTTCTCTTTGTTAAAGTTGTAATTAGCTAAAATTAATCCAGTAACCAGTATGTGATTGGTCTGGATTTTAAGAACAAAGTTGATTTTCGCTTAAAATAGGAAAGAAAAACCGGCTCATAATAGCTAAAATTGTCGCGTAAACGCCATACACATCGAATACAAATGACAAATGACAACAGGCAATCAGTCACCTAGGGATTTTTAGACAACTGCTACGCTCTGCGTCATCTACTAGTATTTGTTTTCATTAATACACATAGTACTTTGCATGAGAGTGCATGTTTAAAACAGTGTTTAAAACGTTTTAAACATGTTTTCAACTAAGTAAGAAAAAACATGTTTAAAACAATTTAAACATGATTAAATTAAAAAAAACTGTTTGTTTTGTTTATTTAAAAAAAAACATGTTTTTTGCCAACCCTGTTATCAAGTGTAAGTACGATCATATAATCCTCAGTGAAAGACTGCGTGCCCCAAAATAAAAATATAAAACAAATATATATATGGGTTGCCTGTTTTGCATAATATATGATGGCACCGACAAACAAGTCTTACATTTTAGGGGTGCGCTACATCTAATAAGACTTCCTGCAGTGCCTTAGTTTGCTACTGTTGCTAAAAGTTAGCACTGAGAAGACGGAAGGTACAAGTTTCCCATTCGAACACAGTGCCTGCGGCAGGTTTAATATTTTCAAACTGTTTAGTCGGTTGAAAACTGTTTTTAGTTGTTCATTTTTAACAAAATATGTACTAATTAAAATATTAATGCAACATATGTGCACATGTTTTAAAAATTATAACAATAAACGCTAAGTAAGCAACCGGAAGAATATAATACACCTCTAATTTGAGTTTACGAAGTTCTTGTAACCCCAACTTCCAATATACGAGTTTTCCATTAGAATACACAAATTTATTTCCTTATTTGTTCTAAGACTGTATACTATCATATCTAAAACTGTATTCAATGATAACACATTTTCGATTTCTGAACAAAATAATAATTCCAAATAGGGCACTGATCGGAGAGACGTTAACTGTAAATATAAATTTAAGGTATTTATTTACTCCTATTTTATTGAAGCAATACAGACAGTGTCGTTAAGTTTTAACTACAAGTAGTTGAAAATGTAGTTAGATTACTTTCGTAAATTTAAATACCTATTAAATTCTTCTTTAGTCTTAGTGATTCAGTTTCAGTATTCTACATTTTTTACACTTTGCTTGCTACCTGCTGCTAACAAAGTAAGAACTCCTGAACAATAATCGCTTAAAACAACGCTACAATGGGTGAGGGCCATGAAACAAGAAACATATTTGATAGCGCAACACAACCAAAAAGTGTCTATATTTTTGTGAAAATCTAGAACTTTTATTGCATGTCCATATAACCCCCCTTTGATGTAGTTAAATAATTGTAACTACATCTCTAATGTATTCAAAATTGTAGTTAAATAAGTACTTTCACGAAATTTGTATTTAAGACGTGCTTAGATTCATTTCTGGAAGTACTATTTTTTATATTTTTAAATTAAAAGCTTTACTTCTATTACAATGTAGCATCGTATATAAAACGCTCAAAATTTCTTAACGGTTTGTTGATGGTATCTCAGTTTCTGAAGTACCCACACGGAACACGTGAACACTCCAACTGTTACAATACTACAAATATCACAGCGGTGTCCGAACGCCGGCAGCCTGGAACACCTATAGGGATGGCATCGTTAAATTATTCCGCGAATTGCACTCAATCAGTACCGTTCCACTGATCAATCGGAATTCTTACAATCTACATAGAGGGGACACCGCTTTGTAACGTTCTGTACCTACCTTTGTTTACGCCCCCGTTGGCCTTTACTGCTCTCGCAAATAAATTAATTAATGATTATTTGGATAATTTAAATTTAATTGCTGTTTAACAGGATAAAAACAGGGGTAAAAGAACACGAAATGTGAGAGACGTTTAAATTTAGTTTTGATATTATTTTGGACACACAATTTTATTTCTGCACGAACTTTCTTAATTGCGTATTGTTTATTATCTCACAGCCACTACTAAGCAGAAACAGGGATGATTTCGGAAAAAATAGAAATAATCAAAATAATATGACGCTTCTGAAAATATTGTGACATACCTATACATCTAATATATTGCACACTGAAAAGTGTAAGTATGTATGTACCATTTTTCAATAAAGCATCACCTTTTCTTTAAGCAAATTAGCACAGATTGTTATTTCAGAAGTACAGGATGTTTCACGAATGATAAGGACCCTGACGAAATTAAAAATGCAACCCAAAATACATCCTTATAGCCAATGTGGTTATTTTACATAATGGTATTATTTTAAAAATAAATTGGGTATCCATGACGGCTATGCGCTATGGTTCCTGTCACTGTATTTATTAAAAGTCAAAATGTATTCAAATGATGAAAAAACACATATGATTTTAATTTATGGTGAATGCAAGAAAAATGCTTCCGCTGCTGTCCGTTTATACAGACAACGTTTTCCGAATACAAGAGCTTCTGCCGATACAATTTTCAAGAGACTTGAATTAAATTTAAGGACAAACTGGCCACCACTGAAAAAGTCAAGAGAAAGAACAGCAACAGGCCCTGACGATGAAATTAGAGTATTGGAAACGATTGACGAAAATCCTCATATTAGTCAAAGGGTAGTCTCAAGAGCAACCTGTATTAGTCTGTATTCAGTACACCGAAAAATGAAAGGCAATCAATTTCATCCGTATCACAGGCCTTAAAGGAGATAGATTATCCTAAAAAACTGGCTTTTTGTAACTCTTTTCGGGAACACCAAAATTCGAATGTGAGATTTTATGACAACATTTGCTTCTCAGATGAAGCAAGATTTTCTACTAATGGTGGAGTTAACACACATAACATGCATTATTATGCGCAAGAAAATCCACGTTGGATTCGAGAAGGACATTTTCAAACTATCTATACTCGCGATAGTTTAAACGGCAATACTTATCTAAATTTTTTAAGAAATATTTTATCGGTACTTCTACAAAATGTAAATTTACTAGTAAGACAAGATCTACGGTTCCAACAAGATGGGATACCTGCACATTATCATAGAATAGTGCGAAATCATCTTGATTTGGTTTTGCCTAACCGGTGGATAGGAAGAGGTTCAATTAATCATTGACCACCGAAAAGCCCGGACCTTACTCCTTAGGATTTTTTCTATGGGGAATGGTAAAAGAGCAAGTATACCAAACACCAATGTAGAACATTTAGAAAATAAAATACGTGATGCATGTAGATCCATCAGTCCAAAAATGTTAATGCAAGTTAAAAGATCGTTTTGGGCACGAATTCAAGCTTTTGAAAACAGCGGAGGGAGACATTTTGAGCATTTATTACATTAATGTTATTGAATAAAAATTTTTCAAAAATAATTTTTTTACAATACCAAATTTACTTAAAGCAAAGATTGAAGTTTATGTCAAAATTTACGAATTTATACAGCTATCTACTTTTTATATTTTTTAAGACGATGAACAATTATAAATGTTACCTCTGCAAATGTATTTTGGGTTGCATTGTTAATTTCTTCAGGGTCATTATCATTCATGAAATATCCTGTATAATCGTAACATTACGGGGTTCTACAGACATTCTAATTCATCAATTCTAATCATAGAAAAAGATTCTATTAGGATTGACACATACTAACTTCTATAAATCGTAAGCAGCAAGTAAAGTTACAAGGTCTATATGCATCGCATTAATCCCTATATTTTTGTTTAGTTTTTCTTCTCTGATTATTGACATTCCCTTAATTTATATTTGTTTTACTTTGATATACCGGGTGAAAATGTACAATATTTAAAGAAGTAATGGTATGGATCAAAAGTAATAGTTTCGGAAATATAGAAAGTTTTTGGTGATGCTTATCAAAATTATCAGATCACATCGTGTTGGTGGAAGAATTGCATAATGCCGGTTCGTTGAGCAAACAATAATGCTATTTATCAAAAAACCCAATTTTTGTTTTAAAGGTAACCCTTTTTTTGAAATTGTGTGATACTGTTTATATGTTTACTAAGAAATAAAATATGTTATCCCTGCGATTTTTTCGTAATCAAAATTATTGAGTTCGGTTTAAAGGTACGGCAAGGATAACTAACTTTTGAAGAAGTCTTTCTAGAACTTTCTAACTCGTGATGCAATGTGCTTATATAATTACATTACGTTACAATTAAGCAATAATACAACATACAATAGATAACGAATGGAACGACCCCATTCTGAATAACGCATTTGATAGAGAACATCAAATTAAACAAAAAAATACTGAGGTATCACTACCCTACAGTCATTTGTTTTTGAGATATTTTATGAAATGTAATGAGAAAAATTCCCTCATGTGGAGCACAGAAAATCCCCGCAAAATTGCACAGGTCAATCAGCAGAACCAAGTTTCTGTAAAAGTGTGGTGTAGAATTTTAGGCAATAAAATTATTGGCCCATATTTATGTGAAGGGAAGGGACATGATATTTTTACGGGAACGTCTAGAAGATTTACCATTCCAAACAAAAATTAATATCGTAACCAACATGATGGAGCTCTGTCATTTTTAAACAGAAAAATCTATATATAGGTTGAACATAGTGTATCCCGCTAGGTCTGCTGATTTAACACTGTTGGACTTTTGGTTCCGAAGACACTGAAAAATGAAGTACATATTTGCAGCTCGCAGCAACACACCAGACGAGCTTAGTAATGAATTGAAGTAGTAGAACAGTTTTTAAACCTCGTTGCGGATTTTAATCTCTCACCCAAATACCATGCACGGCATAGATACAGTTTTCGGATTTTTGGGGTAATGTGTACCTAATTGTATTATTTTATATAAATATTTGTTTTAATTTAACAGGCGCTCCACGTTGTTTAAAAAAATGCAATAGTGCTCATAAAGTTTTAATAGAATAATAAATGTAATGATCTCTAATCGCACAACACCATTTTAATGTTATTTACAAAATCTTAATAAAACACAAAATGATACAACATTGAGAAATTCCATAACAGAATGAGTTAACTTGCCTGATGCCGCTTCTACGCAATCTTACCAAAGCAGCAGATTTATAAACGGGTTTCTTCTTCCTTAAAGGGTATACATTCTCAATTTTAACTACTTATAGGCAGTCGTCCAACCGAAATAGTGAATTCTGACTTATGTTGTAAATCTTGCCAACAATGCGGGGTGGGGCATTAGCCGGTAATAAAGTGCAAATTTGTATTGTTCTTACACCCTAAATCCATTGTAGCAACATCTGTTTTGAAGAGGAAGACGAAACGAGGAATCCGTAATTTGCGTTTGATTGCCAACTAATCCCACTTCGCATGGTTGGCAAGATTTACATCTTAAGTCAGAATTCACTATTTCGGTTGGACGACTGCAATGATAATCTACTTCAATTCATTCACAAAAAAACAAAACCGGTTTTGTTTACTCGCTGAACAGAATCAAACGTAAAAGCGTTTGACAGATCTACATAGGTTGGTATAGGTGACCATTGCGCCCATCTTTCAGATGCTCTAATAATAGGATTATCGGAAGCTGGACTAATAGGCACTAGTACTGCAAAGTGTAATAAAACAAACGTATTCAGACAAAAGGAAGTAGGCGTATACGATTATGGGGCAGAGATTTTAAGGAAAATTTTTACTATTTTAAGAATAACTGCATTAGTTTCAGGATTTTTATATATTCCAAACTTTCTATCAAACCTACATAACCTACCTTTGCATGTATGTAGCAGAAAATACAAGTTAAAACAGTTTGGTACTAAAACACTGCCGTGAATATGTCATTAAAATAAAAAACTACATTGAACACTATAGAATTTTGCTCAAAAAAGGGTTTCGCGTCTGCATAGATGAGGTGTGTCAGAATGTGATGTCTAAATTTGGGGACTGTGAGACGAACGGTTCTCAAATTATTGCTGACTTCAGAAATGCCTTTTTTTAATTCATTGCTGTCTACATACTTCCCTACACAAGTTACATTTTTTTACAATTTTTCTCGACATCTCCCTATCATGCTTAATTATTGGATTCGACTTATATTTTAAAACAACTATATTTCAATGTTGCCGAAAAAAGTGGTCTACACCAAAGAATATTGTCTACACTCTTAAGTAGGTATTTTACTTGTACCGTTCATTTCCATTCTGTCCCCACTTGAGTACCCGTTCAAGAGTCATCATAAAAGGTAGCAAATCCATTAGGAGCTCTTCACGTGCAAAAAATACCGAAAACAGAACGCGCCGGTAGCAACGTCATTGTGCTCGGCAACCCAGCGGCGCGCTAATTCTTGTTTGATAACAATAAGTTCAATAGCACGTATTGGGCATTAGGAAAGGAMAGCAGCAGATATGGACAGGGATAATGTGATTGTGGTTAATCGCATAACGGAAATCAGAATATGCACCCAATGTGAAAGTGCATCCGTTGGTAGCCGTCGACTTATTATCGCAGAGGTGCGTACCGGTCCCGACCAGCGGGACGCCATTACTTATCCTAAACTGACTCTTTTTTGGGGCATCGCTCAACCAAAAGTAATATACTTATTCGAGTGCCGAAGAAACGATTGTCACATGCCCTGATCTGCGGAGGCTTTGTTGGGTGCCGTTGGCGGACGTGTATTAAAAGATTTTTATGGGGTAGTTATACGAACAAAAATGGTGGAGTCGCTATGCATTTGTGAGGATTTATTACGGAACTTCGCTTGACACATTTATATATACTGACTGAATATGGTGTAAGATAAGTAGGATAGGTGATGCGTTGAGCATGTCCATTGTCTGCACTTCGCTAACGCTGGCGATTGGGGAAAGAAACAGAAACCGGGACGAATATCGCTATCTATAGCGTAACATACCGATAGCAACGATAGCTCACTGTTACCTGTATCGAGCAGGCAAATGACGATTTGTTTTGCACCCTAAACTCGTTACAACATGTAGTACAGAGGCAAAACTGTAAAACGCCTTACATCAATTCCAAGTACAAAGAAGAAAATAAGTATCAAATAAAACATTTTACAAATAGTTTAAGAGCTCGAAATATAGTTCTTCTCGGTTTTTGCTACGCAATTGTGGTTGATAAAGCCTGTTATGAAATGTAGTAACAAATAAGGAAAAACATCTATTATAAATCATTAAATAAGTACAGTTAAAGGTAATATTTTAAGAGTAATTGTATAGATACGACATACCACATATGCCTTATTCAACACTTAATTATTGACCAACGTTTCGCCACATTTTGCGGCTTTTTCAAGGTTATAACGGGCACCAATATTGACAAACAGTGATTACTTGACATATAACATACAAACAACTTACCAAATAATGTGTGTCCGTTGTGCATATTACCGTGAGGGAAACCATTTTCTTGGTAAAACGAGAAAGCAGATTCCATTAAGAGTGACCGAGATAAATAACACAGAAACATATACCACAACATTTCACTCACGGCCGCATGAACAACTGGTTGTTGAATAATTTAACATTAAATTCAAAAATTAATAAAACAAACAACTATAACTATTGACGATAACACAATTATAAATTAAATTAAGCTTAACGTAAATAAAATTCTAACGTTAAAATTAAATCCTAGCTTTTCCTTATTCTTTGTCCTATTGACATTGTTACCTTCTGTTAAGTTAATCTGTATCATTTCACTGATGTTGCGTTTTCTTTCTTTAGCTACTATTACAGTTTCATCAAAATTGAAATGATGACCCAAATCAAATTTGTGTACGGCTAGTCCTCTTTTATTTTCTTTGTGTTCATTTACTATTGTGCAATCATACTGATGTTTGATTCTATTACCAAGTTTTTAGCCTGTCTGGTCTATACCGGGTGTCCCGCATTATGTGGGCAACCTTTCGGAATTTGAAAACTAGTGCAAAAATAACAATATCTTATAGTACAACTTTTTTTAAATAACGCCGGCTTCTGAGATATTGACTATTAAACGTGGAGGAAAAGAAACAGTTTTTCAAAAATATCTCTTTGTTCATGCGGCTAAAATTGACCCTTTCCGAGAAAATTGTAAGTAGTTGAATGTTAGGATTCACATTTTCACTGCTTAACTATATCATTTTTTTATCAAATTGGCCGTGATAAACAATAAAACTGTGTTTGATGTTACTGATACACTGACATTTTGACAATACTTTACATTATTTGTTGCAAAAGTTCGGAAATAATAATAATGGAATATTTATTTAAATGAGTATGCCAGCGTAGGTACTCATTTATTTATTCTATTATTATTATTTTAAAATTTGTATTAATATTTTTACTAAGATTTCAGCGTTCCTCAAACTGTAGCAAACGTTTCCCAACAAAAATTAAAAGTCATAATTAAGAATTCAGGTTAGGTGATATTTATCAGGAATAAATAGTTATTTAGTCAAATTGCGTTTTACATTTTAATAATATTCCACTAATTAAAGATTGGAGATATTTTTCTATATTCTAAAAAGCTACTTTGGTAAGTACATTATTTCATCCCGTTGCAACATACATACATACAAGTTTGCAGGTTTAACGTACAAAAGMGCTTATATGCGATGTTTTATTATAGGTTTTGTGAATTTTGTTATATTAATAAAAGTATTATACAATATATACATAATAAAACTTCGTTGAGCTGCAGAAAATTTTAGCAGCAGTAAATTAATTTTTGTTTTCATATGATGCATTATCCATATTATTACACCGACAAAAATACATAAACCAAATACGACGAAACAGATGATGGAAAGGCACAGCAGACGCAAACCGAAAGCTTCCGAATGCAATATCAGTAGTCGTTTACAATCAACATGACACCGACCGTGTGCGTTATCGCATGCTATTTACCGGGTAGTTTTCGGCTCTCGTATTGCGATACGCTACTCTAAATACAAATAATATGCAACCTGGTCTGCGAACACGTATCGGGGTCGATAAAAAGTAATGATTTTTCAAATGAGGGATATGAATTAAAAAAAACTAAACGTCATTAAACTAAATAGCTTCGAAACAAGCTGATTGTTTTTCTTCGCTTATTTTTAGTTTTTATAGTTTTGAAGTTTTGTGGGTTCTTGAAAATGACCGTTAGATCGAAACGATCGTCAAAGCCAACTTACGAGTATAAGAAACGTGAAGAAAAGCACAATCAAACAATCAGCTTGTATTCAATCATTTAGAGATTCCTACTGTACAATCAGTGCATCTACGAAAATCTTAAACTCAAATTCCATCGAAAGGGAAGAATTTTTAAGACCATATAACAATAAAATTTACATTCGACAAAGTAGTAATTCAAATGCTTCAAACACGTCATCAAAATAAAGTTGGTTGCGCTGAAATCGAGGTTCTCTATTCTTACTTCAACAAGCTATCACCTTTTTATCTATAATTCGAATTTATAATATTGCTCGACCCTCGTTTTTATATAACACAAAATTAGTTTTCATTTAAGATGTGTTTATTGCTTCTTGGAAGACATCAACCGAGTGAATGTGCTTAAAAGGTGTTTTCTAGAATTAAGATGATAAGTAACTCTTCTTTTGCACATTAGTTTCCTCCCCTAGATTTCAGATGCACGAGATCGTCTGCCACAGCTAGCAGTTTATATCCTTGCTGATATTTTGACAAGCGAAGTCTGTAACTTAAATCACAATATCATTCCTCCGTTTCGATTAAAATATATATTCCCTTGATCTTTTTTTACATTTTCGCTCACTTTATGCGTTTCTTGGCACGAGAAAATGGCTTTGAATTCATCAAAAGAGAGAAGTGTTATCTAGTTTTAATAGTAAAAATCATTGTGCATCGGTTTAAGATTATGCGAAGCATAATACACATGACACGGGCAATTTGTTGAAATTTGGTACAAATTCTATAATTCGTCAGTATTAATTTCTAATTTTAGGATGCAATGTTCAAAGATATAACAATCAACTACAATCTTGGGTTAATTATAATTTTCTTTTTCAGAAGAGTGTTATTTTTTAACAATAGCAATTCTGCTATTATAATCAAATTATGCTTCTGGGTTACTCCAAAGTATTTTAACAACAGAATACATTGTTTCAGTTTGAAATTTTGCAGTTTCGCCTAATTTTACAGATCAATAATTATTCTATAATTATGTTGCATTTTACATAATAAATTACCCGGTACTGGTACTTCAACAGCGCCAGCTCTTAGTTCGATATACACTCCATTGTATTTTGTATTTTTTTTTCATATAAACCATTTGGAAAAGATAGTTTTATATACCAATTGTATTATACTTATATAAAGCTGTATTAAATTCGTAGTGTAAGCTTTACTAGGTAACTTCATCTATCCAAAACACATAGTCTCCCTAAACATTCGTTGTTTTATTGTTGCAAGTCTGTATACATCAGTCTCGTTGACCAATATTCACACTTCGATATTCTGATTTACATGAAAAGTAGATAAAAGCTATTAGTATTTTATATACAAAGTAATACAACCCTCCTCCCCTTCGTCTAAGGGCAATAACCACGATACAACGTGTATCAGGGGTGCAGAATGAACAGCAGTAAATAAATCAGTGGCCCGTGGAACTGAATCTACAGCTGCTCCACGCTCGAATCGTATTCGTGGTATGCAAATTGAACCAAAAAAAAATAAAAATGTTTAAATTTGACTGATAAAAGCAATCGAGTAATAAAAATACTATACTATACACAAACTTTACAATAATAATTGTTTCGAAATCATGTTTGTTTTAATTCGACATTGGAAGTAATCTAGATAAACGCAAAAATACCCTTATCTAGTTGAATGAGTATGAATAATAATATCCATCATATTGTTTAATTACTTAACAATTGGCTTCTTAACATCCTGCGCGGTTTTAATTAAATGTATGTTTTAAATTTTTAGTGTTACCGTTACCATCATTGTTTCAAAGCGACGCAACAAACAGAGTGGTCTTATCGAGAAGAAATTTATACTTTTTTACTTAAAGCCCATACATTCCTACTATGCCTCCTAGCATGTTCCAAAACTAATGAAGTTTTCTCTTTCCCACATAATGGATTTACATTTTATTTATTTAACGCCAGAATGAAGTTAACCGTGAAAGTATTCAGAAATCCTAAATCTGTTATTCATGGTTAAAACTTCTTTATACACCAAATATACCTAGCATAAAACGTGTAAGTTTTTAAATTGTAGTCCAAAACAAAACATAAAGTTTTTTTTGACACCAAATTTAAGAAGAGAGTTAACGTCAACAAAGAGGCTCTAACAGGATATTAAATTAATGATTAAAGTACTTGTTTTCTTCTTGCAGACGATGTTAAATGTAAAAAGTAGTATAAAAGCTGTCAAAACAGAGGAAGCGTTAAGTGACTCAAATACTTTTTCATTTAATGTTATCTTGTAAAATTTAGTTCAAAGATCAGACTGATCTCTATAAGTTGAGGATATTGGAAAGGAGTTTACAAAACAGAGCTTAGTGGGCATTTCCGAGCGGTTTCAAAGGAACAATGTTATACTATTTCATCTCGTTTCGTTGCTGGAAAAGAACTCTAGATGAAAGAGAATTCCCAAGACATGAAGTATTACACATTTGGCAGTAGCCTCACATGCAAACAAAGCCTTTACAGCAAAATATACATTATTTGAAAAGTTTTGCTGAAATGATTTGGAACACATCACATGAAAGATAGTTTACTTATCAGTCTATTTCAGTATACTCTAAACATGGACAAAGAACTATCCGAATGTTACTAAAAAGTTCCCAGAAGTGCCCGTTACTCTTCTCCATCAGGAATCCAACATGAAGTCTTTGATATACTGACAGAAGTTGTAAGCGAAAATATTTGCTGCGAAAAACAAAGTAGAGATGTAAAATATTTCAAGGTGCTTGAAGAAGGAACTAAAGACAAACGCCAAAGAGAGAATATATCGACAGGCATAAGATACGTTAAAGATGGAAAAATAAAAGAATGCTTCTTTGCTATAATACAACAAATACCAAGTTAGATACTCCTACATTTATTGCAAAAACGTTGGAGATACTTGATACCAATAAAATAGATGTAAAAAACATGCTTACTAATGCTATAGTGGGACAAGTTAATTAGCTTTGCAGAAGAAAATACCTTACGTGCGCTGTTTTAACCACACACTACACCTAGTGGCAATAAGAATTATTATTGTTGTGATTTCAAGCCTTTTTTAGCAATGCAATCTATTGAGGGATTACGAGTATTAGAACAAATTCCACATGAAAAATTTTATGACGGAACGATAGCTTTTTATGTGCGGTAATAAAAAAATCGTCGTGTCGATTTGCATTGGTTTTGGCGCACAAATCCTGCTTCTTGGTATTCCGTTACCGTCCATTGAACTCACCGTCATAAAATAGTATTTAGCAAATTTAGCAGTATGTATTTAAAGTTCTTTACAACCAACGTGAACCTGTCAATCATATGCTGTGTTTGCTTATAACACAGCCACATTAATTCCAATAAATAGAAAACATGGTATTCAATGTTCCAGTAAGGAATGACCAATCTTGTTTACTTATTTTCTGTGAGTAAACCTTGATTTATTCTTCAAAAATATTTTTTTTAGATTAAGTGTTCTTATTTTTATTTCAAATATATTATTTTATTTTTATTTTTTTTTGTATTTACATTTTAAGTGGTAGTATCTTAACATTTATTATTGTGTTCATTTGTTTATATTGACTGTGTGCCAAATATAAATATTCTTGTGATTTGTTAGTTTAATTATTTACCTAAGAAATTTGTTCTGCTTTTCTGTTTTTATAATCAGTCTTATTATAGTACTCTTAATACCATTTTTGTTGAGTTTTTCTTAATAAAACTACATTTTTTGTGTTATGGGTATTTATACAGTATACCTATCCAGAAATTTTCAATTGTCTACTCTGAAATCAATATCTGGCTACGGGCCTGGTAACGAGTATGTATGTCTAGAGTAATATCTACACATTAAAGAAATTACTGAAGAAGAATCRMAACAGAAACTAGAAGAACAAACTGTAAGATACATAGAATTAATTAATTAATTATTAGTGACGTHCAATAGTTGCAATCAACTTATAAGATATATTACTCATACAAAAAATGATATGTGATAGGTGCCAGAAAGATGCAGGACGCTGAAACCGTGAAAAGAAATGGATATGAAGCTCATTTCCAATCTTAGTTGAATTCGAGAGTTATGAAAACAAAAAGCATAATCAGCCGCAGCTTTTGTTCCAAAGAGAATATTTTACCAAAATAAATGTAATAATTAAAAAACATGTTAATACATAAAAAACTAAAACTTCGAAAGCGGTAAAAAATGAACAAGATAGTGTCTGGATTTGTGTACAAGTTAACAATACTAACCTCGCAATTGCGTTGCTATTATTAAAGCCACATTACAACATGAACATCAAAGAATTATCTAAAAAAATATTAGATTAAAAATTCAAGTTTGACCTGATGAAATCGGTTTGATCTTTTTTTACATTCCAGCTTGTCTTTTTTCGTCTGCATCGTTTGAACAACGAGTTAACCTGAACTAAACGCATGCACACAGATACATGTGCTCTGCGAAAAGGAGTAGCGCCCCAAGCAAGGTTTGACGTCCGCAATATTTCCAGATAAAAGTTTCTCCCCCATTCCGCACAACTCTTCTTCGACTCGAAGTCACATTCTGGAAGAGCGATCATCGGTGCGCGTTCAAAATTTACAATAACACAGGAGCCCCACGTTACCGGAATATGAATTCCCGACATACCTCCGCAGTCCTCTCTGTTATTATTTTCGCAAATAGAAATTAAAAATTACTTCCGGACGGCGGGCACAGGGCAAAGCGAGTGCGTGTGCCGATAGCTCAATTGCCCTGGTTTTCTGAATCATTGAATTTGCCGCAAAAGACACAACGTGAACATCAGCTGTGAGCATTGATGGAGGTTGTTTGACAGTTCCTTATTCGTTGTCTGTATCGTTTTACTGTTTTTCTGCTTAATTACAGAGATTAAGCTACGTATTTTAGTAATTTCAGTACATATACAGTGTGTCGCAATATGGAGCGTAAGCGGTTGTAGCTTCGTATTGTTTTGCCTTAGAAGTTGGAGAAATAAATTATTAGGATACCCCAAAATCTCTAAAAATATGCCGCCAAAGGGTATTTTTGGCATTGCCAATAATATAATTCAATTTTTGCGGTAAATGTCAAATAAAAGTATGTTCAAATTACCAAAATACATCTAAAATGTGACAAATTTATTTACCAAAAGCGACTGGAGAGTGGTAGGGGGGAGGATTGACCATTGATGCAAACAAATGACTGCTATTTCGATTTTTACAATCGCATATTAATCGGGTTTCTTTCGTTGTCTAGAGCAATGTTGACTTAAAAAAATATTTATTGTGCGTTAGAGGGCGCAGTTTTCACATATTTTATATTTTTGCAAAATACTCGATTTTTTTTAATGGAATGGTACAAGTTTATTAAGATTTTCTGAAAAAGCATTTTGTATACTTAGCTCGGTTGTGGCTAAAAACATTACAAATTTCTAACAACTAAAGTAACTGCAATTAGGAGGGGCGCATGCTGATTGCTAGTAGTGCGACTGCCGAACGCATGTTAAGGACATAATAAGGATTGGAGTGGGAAGGTTATATAGGTACTTTCATATTCTTTGAATGTTTTCTAGGTTTTGTTGAAATCATTGGTCCATTTCAGTCACTGGTTTCTGGTATGTAATATAACCTAAGGGATTATGCGTTAATTAATTTCTTGTCTTTTGCCATTTCTATCCATTGCTCGTTATTCTTCCCTGATTTCTGAATTATCCTTTCTATAGTTGCTTTCCATGTAGAGCAAGGTCTACTTTTTTTGGTTTGTCTCCGCTTAGCTCCCAGGCCATTCTTAGTTTGTGGTCTACTTCTCTTCTTTGGATATGTCCCCAGTATTTCATCACGTATGTCTATATTCCCTTTATGATCGCTCTGCCATCTAGGAGTTCTGATGTTGATTTTTTTCTCGTTTTCATTCATTGCTTAGCTAGAAGTTGTAAAATACATTTCTCTGCCTTCCTCAAGCTTTTCCTATTTGTCTTTGTTGTAGCGGCATTTTTTACTCCATTTACTGAATTAACTTAACCAAAATTTCAACAATAACAATACAGCAACAGCAATAAAACAAAGAGTAAAAAAACAGTAGGTATACATAAATTAATCTGGTAAATGTTCAAAATGCCTTCCGTCATTGGCAATACATTTTTCAATTCTCCTGCGAGTACTCAACACAGCAGATTCAATTTCTGGCGTATAAATATTAATAATTGCCTGGGTAATACGTTTAATCATATCGTATCTACTGATTGAGGAGGAGAATAAGAATATGAACTTATTTTTTATATCGGAAGTAAAGTCCCTAGATATATGGAGTACCGCACTTCAAAAGTAGAACCGGGATATTCGGATGTTATTCGAATATTATAAAGTACATCATCTTTATATTCATTTACAAACATTTATGAGGAACATCCTCCCATCTCACAGCATAAAACTATTGCAACTTTTGTTCTTCTTTTCCCAAAGAACGTAAAACTGGGTGAAGGTGGCCGTTTGTTTGTCAGATGAAAACTTTGTGGTGAAAAGATGTTGGGAAATACTTATTTCAGTGCTGACATGGAATATAATATAAATAATCGAGTAACGCAAGTAAGTACATTGCTAAATAACCCTCTCATGACTACTTCAATTTTATCATAGTTATATGTGCAGGATGCTTGAAATGCAGCAACCTGGAGATGGAACTATGAAAAACACTAAGAACGAGTATCTAAAGAAAGGCTTGTGGTCCTTTCGAGTTTAAGAGCTGATTGAATGATTTATTTTATAGCAGCAATAGCAGCGTCTTGTAAAAGCTATTAGAGTGCATAATCGATATTTGGCGATGAAAAGGATACCTGTGATGTAAGAGAACAGAAATTTAAGAGTCAAAGTTATGGATAATGACGATAGTCAGGTTTAGCACGGATAAATGGGAGATCAACTTTAAACTATAAATGTACATCATGATGTTGTGACGCGAAAATAATTTATTTCTAAATAAAAATCATTGTAACGATACAATTCAGCCGAAATAGTGCATCAGTAGGCTACTCACGGCTACCCAATAGAAATAGTTCAGGGCAGATACCCTTAGCTCAGTGTAGACGGATAGGGTTAGGAAACATAGTTTTATTAAATGCGCCAGTTGGTGTTACTGCCTTTCACTGGTGTTATGGATTAACCAACAAACTCCTGGTAAATCATTTAACAAATATTCAACTACAGCAACCAAAAAAAAATACTAATATTCCAAAAATGCATAAAATTAAATTTAGAATGTAATAATTAAAGAAAAACATATACTGAACACGGAACAATTAKTTAAATATATATCACMATTCAAATTTCTAGTTAATMAAACAAAAATTATATTAACCGGACGTGTACACGTGCAGTTTTCAATAACTATAATAATAGCTCAGTACTATATCTACCAATTATATCTAATACTTATGGTTAGGATCTGTTCCTTTGTAGTGATTTGTAACAATCTTGTGTGTCCAGGACGTCGTCTACGAACTTCCGGTAAAAGTTGATATGGGAAAGGTATGTATGTTTCACCAAAGAGGCGGCGAAACCAACGACAAACTTGATGAGAAAAAGCAAACGTATAGAAAGGAAAACTCCGAAATGTGATATAACACCATTGCAACAATTAAAAAAGAATTAATAAAGTTCAATTACCTCACAGCGACAATAACCTAGAGATAAATTATTATGAAGGTGACTGTCGTGCACTTCGTGCAAAATCTCTGCACTCCCCTCCTTCCTGGAGATTGTTTGCCTCGTTAACGGTTTTTAGATCTTTATAGCGTTACATACCCCTGCGTATTTACCGTTTTAGTCTTCGAGCTGATGTGTCCTTGCTTTTCTTATATAAAATTTGGAAGCATAAAAAAGAACAAAATTTTATCGCCAAACAGGTTGGTTGTACAAATGGTTCTTACGCTCTCCTTCAAAGGTTGTAGGTTCTTTCGGACTTCCTTGCAGCTATATCTAACCTAAGTCGTATATCTTCAAATAACGCTTTAAAACCTTCTTCTCTTGTTGCTTTTCCGAAGGAAGACTATTGTCGAATTGCTCAGCACTCAAAATCATGCGTCCACCGATGTTAACAAAATAAGGAGATTCACCAATAGACTCGTGTTTAGCAGTTCTAATGCACAAGCTATTTTGGCCAAGTTCTGGTCCCAAACTCCGTAATTATCAGATACATAACTTGCTAACATTGTTTTTAGTGTTCTGTTTACACGTTCTTTCGGATTCGCCTGTGGGTAGTAATTGGCGTTGTAACGTGCCTTACACTGATAGCGCATAGTTGAAGTTTTAAACTGTTTAGAACCATATTGATATTTCATTCTTTGGTACATAACCTCAGAACTTGACGACTTTAAAGAACATAAAACAGAATACTCGGAAAACAATCTGTAGTCAACATAATGTACTGATAGCCTCACGCAGATCTGGGTAATGGTCCCATCAAGTCAGTCGATTTGATTTCCCACGGTCTAGTTGCTTTGGGCTGTTGTATCATCAATCCTTTTGGTCCTTTGTAAGAGCAGATCTTACAGTTCTTTATATTCCTGATGACGTCATATCTCATCTTTGGCCAAAAGAAACGTTCCATCAGACGGGCATAAGTCTTACATGTTCCCAAGTGTCCAGCGGTAGGTAAGTCATGATGCCGTGATGTAATCTCCTTCCTCCGTTCTTTCGCTACTGCTTCTTTCCATCAGTATTCGACCTTATCCAAACCATCATAAATAGGCCTAACATATTTAAACAATCCTTCTTTATTTAGTTGCCAGTTAGAAAACCGTTTGGTATTCTCCACAACTTTTCGTAACATTTGCTGATACCATCTATCTTTGGTGTTCTCAACATGCGGTGCTTGTTCGGCCATATCCAAGCATGTCTAATACCACTACGTATTTACCTTCTCGATGTACAATTTTAAAGTTATATTGCCGGAGTCTCCATCGTGCAAGTCTACTTGTTGGATCTGAAGCCATTACAAAGAATGGTCAGTACGCGAAATGAAATTCCTTCTAAATATGGCTCTAGCTGCTCGATGGCCCATAACACGGCAAGGCACCTCTCTTGTCAAGTCAATTATCGACTTAGATAATTAATTACTTTGTCTCCATCGGGATGCCGCTTAATATTTATTATACTGCATCGATGCCATACTCCGATGCATCAGTCGAAAAGTCAAAATATCAATCGCGATACTCTAAAGGCAAAACCTCTGGAGACAGAAGAAGAATATATCGACCTGGACTTCCAGCACGTAAGCTTCACTTCATGATTTCCTTATCTAGTTTCTAGTATAAAGGTGTAAAACAAATTATACCGATATCGAGTGGTATAAACGCTAGTTTTACTTCAAAATTATAAATGGTGAAAACTTGTATAAAAATTTGATAATTTTTAGTGAGGCAGTAAAGGCTGAAATTAAACATTTACGTCAGCTTACGGTCCTCATGCGGTGTCCCCTGCCGTGGTAGCCTAATACAATTATGAATATTACAAGAGGACGTTCGAATAACTAACATCCAATATTTCTATTCAGCAGTAAATCCGTGTTATCCCTGCCGGCGTCTAGGCCGTCGCTATTTCGCTGGTGCGCCGCGGGATTTCGTCGTCGTGCTCAATGATTCGAACGGACATATATTATTTTTGTTGCCGAGGGTGTAAATATGATGTCACAAAGCCATTTGTTAGCGCTACTTCCTGCTCGGTCTGTTTGCAGGAAAACCACGCATCCCGATATGTCGCTTCATATTTATGATTCACATTCAGATAACACATGTAACTATTATTTGCCCGAATCCCGTCAGCGTTATTTATTTGGTCGGGAGAAGGGATTTTTCATTGTTTTGCGGTTGAATTTCACGCGAACTAGCGATATTTATTCAATATACAAGGTGTATTGTAAAGAATGGGCTGTAGGCTCTCTGGGCCACTTTGGTAGCTTAAGAAAGAATGGACTATTGATGAAAACCTTTTTCATTTCGTTTTTTAGTTGTAATTCCCACATGTTTCAATCAATTTCGCTGAAATTTCATGAAAAGTTTTTTTATGGGCAGAACAAGGCTACGGACTTATTTTTTTATTGTAGGTACCTCTCAAAAAATCTAGTTATGTCAAATCATGTGACCTTGCAGGGAATGCAACGTATCAACTGGTAACCAAACTCAGCAGCAAGAAATCTCTGCAATTATGTGGGAATGCTCCATCATATAGAAACCATAACTTCGGAAATCTATGAAGCTCAATCTCATCTAAATATTTTTAAGAATATTTTGTAATAAATTTTCGTAACGTTTTATCGTTTAACGTCTGTTCATAAAAAAATCGTCGTAAAATTTTGTTTTCTAATATTCCTGGCCAAATGTGTAAGTCAAATCTAACTTGATTATGAGTCGGTCAACTAAATTTTGGATTTCCGGTTGATGAAACGTGTTCAGTCTTTCTATATAACGTGTTAACGTGTCATGATTTGTAAAAGGACTAGTGTCGGTCCTTGTAATGTTATTTAAAATTTTTGCATCGTTTCTAATCTTTTCACGTAGCCATCTGCACCAAACAAATCTTCTCATCATGTCCCCAGATTGTTATATTTGCGACAAATGGATTTTGTAAGCTTTGTACGAGCGTTCTTATACTCTCCAAACATATCTGTGGTTGATATTGTAACGACGTACGAGTTCGAAAAGTGGGTATTCCGAATCCGATTCCGTACAAACACAACTAGTTCAAAACACTACTGCTTTAACACTGCTGATTCACTAAACCACTATACGGTACACACTAGCACTAAAAACAACTGTTTCACTAACCTTCCGCTCTCTTGATAACTGCTATTCGAATTCAGAACTGCCCACCCTTTCTCCGTCGGGCTATTTATACCCCCATCGAAAATTCTGGAACAGCCATCTCCCTGAAGCTATCCAAACTTCAGGAAGGTTCCATTAATAGAATTTACTGCAGTCGACGACCCTGGCATCTGTCGGTTGCTAGGATCACTACTTGCAGTATCCTACTACCATCATCCGCATACTTGCAACTCTGGTCCACAGATGGTGCGCGCTGATTATCCTCTAACATACAGCAATATTGTTCAGAGTCTGGTAGGTTTACCAATAGCAGTAAACTACAAAGAAATTGTATTACACTCTAAATAGTAGGCTAAAATAGTTATTTCTTAGCCTACAGGCACACGATATCCATAACGTTTAAAGGTCTTCATAAAAGTCAAGTATGCGGGTGATAGCTTTTGCCGTCGCAAACGCACGTCGCAGTACTGAACTGAACTGAACACTGAACTGTGTCCATTGTCAAACGAGTTTCGTTTACAATTTAGGCTCAGATTAATTTTACTCATAAGGTGTTCCGCTATTTGTAAACGTTTGTGCAAAATCAACGGTACCCGTAATAACGTGTTATTTTCATTAGTGAAATAAAAGACATTTATATCAATCGAGTCAATTGTTCATCTAATTATACAAACTAAATTACATGGCAGACCTATGTTCGTTTCAGAAAGAGAAAACCATCACTTGCTTGACAGTTTATATTTAGCGGCCAAAATTGAATCACAATTTTTTGTATTGTTACATTTCTGCTTCCTGCTGAAGCCTTTTTCAGATGACTATTGTTTTTTTGTCGTAGATTACATGTGAATAAGGTGTGTCAAGTGGGAGAACATCGGGGGGGGAGCAAGACGGGGCAGAAAGTCTCACGTGTGTCGTACGAACATCTAATCACAGCCGCTCTGGCTCGTAATGACGCGACATTGTATTGTTTCTCAGTCACCACTGTCACCGGTTTGTTAGTTCATGCGTTTGTGAGCTAGCGCCAACAACTAGGTTTTTGTCAAATTGTTTGTTATTTTCACGTCGTGCATGGCATATGTTTTTCACCTCAATATCAAGAACTCAGTGAAAGTTATTTTTGTTTATCAATAATTATACTAGCAGGTAAAAATGTGTTTGTTTCAATATTTTGATTTGTTTTCTATGGTACGTTATATTATTCAAAAATAAAATATGACTTTATAATAACTTAGGTGTGTTTTTGATTAAATTTTAGTGATATTTTTAGGATGGTGAAGAATATAAAAGAAAGACGGAGAGAGGGAGTTGGAATGAAGAAGGTATGAAAAATGCGGTAAATATGGTCATTGAAGGGAAAATGGGGTATAAGGTAGCATCAAAAACATTTTCTGTGCCACAAACTACCCTGGAAAGGAAAGGACGACGAGGCAGTATTTATTTGCGAGTATTGTAATCAAAATTAGAATATGTCTTCTCATACCCCATCTTGCCCTACCTTATGTCAAAATCGGGTAGGTATTAGATGTCTTTGACACAATTAGTTTTTTCTTTTTCTGGTGCCTTAAGTTCCTAATTCCCCAAAGATTAATAATGTAAGAGTTATTTTAAATAAATAATCATTCAAAATAAATTAAATTGAGCGTTTTAATGCCCTTCAAGCGTTAGGGTCCTCATCATGCCCCCTTGCCCCTATTAAACAGCACTGATAGACACTAACCACATCTGAAATTAAAAAAACATATACAAACAAAACTTTTATAACAATGCTGACATACATAAACAAGAAAATAATCTCACAGCAAGAATGACTCTTGAAATGATAGCTACAAAAAAACGACCCAAATGCATTAAATAAAAGAAGAAATATTCAGCATTAACCAGAATTAATTAATTTTGTGAAAATCGGTTATACGTCATCTAGCGGCGGCTTACGAACTGCGACATAGGGTAGGTAAGTGCAAAGACGTACGTGCCCAATAAGCGTTTGAGTCCAGTAAAATAAAATTACTTCGAATCATTAATCTTTGTCATATTCATTTTTATTTGTATTGTATTTAAGATACACGTGTTGACGTGTCCACGTCAAGCTTAACGATGTATCAAAGATACAGCCACCCGGCGAAATTTTTGTCACATGTAATTTACTTTTTTAAAGAAACGATAAAATCTGAAGAAGGCATCATACGACAACCGAAATGGTCTGCTAAATACTAGCAAAATAAAATGGAACTCTTCCCGGCTCTGTGGCCACTTCTCAATTATGTAGGTTTTGATTTTTAAATGTCTTTAGAAATTGTCTGTCACAATAATGCAAGAAACACATAACATGGATAGTTGGAAACCATCTGCACCGTAATTAGAATATTACCAAAACATTTTTTTCTCTTTTCTTTAAGATCTGAATGGCTCTTTAATGAAGAGACATTAAGCGCGCGCTTCATGTGTCTTTGCATAAATCAACCACTGGCTTATGGGTTAAACACATGCGTTGCACCCTAGTTTCCCTAAGTACGAAGATGACACTAAATATAATCATGCATTTAAGCATATTGTTCCCCACCTCCCTGGAGCAATAGGATCCCTCGGGAGTCATCCCTAATTACATCGCAAACCGCCGTATACAGCTCTCCAGAGACATTAATAGCCGATAATAAACGATCAGCACGGGCGATAGAGGTCCATCTGATAGGGCCGAGATAAATGGACGGCGATACGGACCTCATCGGTGGCAAGTCAGCACCCAGTGACAATGGGGCTTCAGGCCTGTCACTGACATGTTCATTATTACATACACAGCACGCCGACTGGTGATGTGTGCGTTAATGCGGCTCGAATTGCTTATCGCGTTGTTCTGACGCACTTTGATGAGTTTTTTAAATCGGTATTGTTAAAATATGCGCCGATGGGAAAATAACGCGGAATAACATGTCAACCGACATATGTACGCGCGGTTGCTAAAAAGGTTTTCATCAGCAATTATTTCCGCTGGGATCCACGGGAACGGGCCGCTGACAAAAGGGGTCTGATTGGCGCCAGTTAACGCTGGGGGATGGGTGGCACGATGGCAATTTGCCTATTTTTGCTTTGGATTATAAGTTTCAAAAACGTTTTTATCATGATGTCCCTTTAGGTCAGATACTTGTACATAAGTATGCGCCCTAAGTCCATAACCATTCCTGTTGTATCTATCATGACACCATTAATTGTAATTATTATACAGGTGTCATAAATTCTTCGAAATGTAGTGAACTATACAGGGAGATCCAAGTTTAGTACCCGCTATTATTAATAACCTTGTTATTATGAAAAACACAATACTGTTCAAATTAATAAACTAGTTGTGTTGACCAATGCTAAAATTTGAAAACTTCAGACAACGCTATTAGTTTTATTCAAAAGGAATAATAAAAAGGAATAATAATATTGTTTATTGAACTACATAACATAGTACAATAAACAATGAAAATAAATGACAAATTCTAAATAATAAATTCTGTTGTGTATAAAAAGAAATTTCTAAAATATTACCCACTTAAGCTTGGCTTGTGTGTAGGATGAACACAGAAAAGAAAAATGACAATCTAAATTTGAATCCAAGAAAAGTTGCTACTAGGAAGCTTAAAAGAAAAAAGTCATATAACAAAGAGACTTAACTCGCGTGCGCAGAAAACCATTGTAGTCAACAACCAACGGAAGCATCGTTCAGTATATGGACACCAAGCCTATCGGTCGCACTCAGGTATGTATGCTTCCACTTGCCTCTTGAAAGTTCTTGCGCTTCTGACCACACCAGGGAGCGAGTTCCACAAGTAAGGGCCCATATATGCTGGACTTCTGCGACCAATGTTTTTGCTGATTTTTGGTAGTGGCAGTTTCCTGTCTCTCGTTGAGCAAGGGTGATCAATTGCCATTGTAGACCCGTCAGTCAAACGCCGATACCGGTACACAACAATTGGGTATTTGCCATGTATTTATATTTTATTCAATTGCATATTAATAGGTAGCATCTAATCCACAAAACAGCTGTGACAGCTTATAAATTCGAAAAAATGGATCGTAAGGTGTATTTTTAATATTAAAAATGTGAATATTTAAAGGGACCGCCAAAACGCGAACATATTGGCCGTGACGTCAGGTGTCTTGTAAATGGCCGCTTGTTTACATCTGGGGTCAGCGCGTAACGCGTCGGCCTCAGCCCAACAATTTATCAGTTTGTTGTTTGCGTTCATTTTGTGACAAACGAATTAAAATACGCCAAGAAAAAGTGAATTACTTATGAGTTATGACTTCTGAAGGCAAGTTCATTGTTATGGAATGTGTGTACAGCGACAAGCGGTTCAACGCGGCGGAGACGAGGAACGTAAAAGTAACAGCATAAGTGAACTTTTTATCAAATTAACGTTGCATTGATAATTTCATCACAGTGGGTTGTTGGAAACATACTATTTGTAAACATAAAAACGTAAGAATCAAAAATGTACCCTAAACTTGACATTTATTTTAGAGGTCAGAATAAATATAAATTGCCATTTATTCTCGGGGCTCTTGCGGCTCGTTTCCGGTCTGGCTAACAGTCGAATATATGGGGAACAACGTCGTTCTTTATTATAACATTTCCCTCTATCAACTTAAAACGCATATAATTTTTCATTATCTCTTCAAGCTATAACAAAATGGAAACTGAATGGTAAACACTTATAACCCCAAAAAGAATAATAAAACTCACAGTAAGAATTAAGATGATCTTCACAACAGAAAAACAAACTTTGCGATTTCGGCATATCACGTCAAGGAGCCTTAAACAACTTGTTCATACGTTGATAATCTCGAGGAACGGTTACAAAAACTTTGTTAGCTGTACTGACTGAAGTACTTTTATAACCATGTACAACACAACGTTTGTTTTGTTTTCCATACATAATAGATGCTTGTAAAACTACACAAATCACTTTTTGGTGCGATCTCTTACACCGTCCTTTCAATAAACACCACACAAAAGCTTTTCAATACAAGAATGATACTACACCATTAAACAGCATGCTCCTTGTTAATGTTTACATGAAACTTGACGTCACGAGTTGAATAACCTTGGATAGAAGCGTTTTGGCGGTTACTCCTAAGATTCGAATTTCAGATCTGAAATCCTCTACCTACAAATATTGTTTTTGTTTTTTCTAACATGGCTTACGATATATATGCACTTCAAGATTCATTTTACATAATTTTCAAAAAAAGTGATAATACCCAATTTAGCGTACAGTTGTCTGATGTCTAAGAGTATGGTCTCCATATAAACCAGTTGAGTAGGATACAGATAGTGTTTTTAAAGTATCAGTTTAATAATCCTTGTAAAGTTTCAAGAGAGACTAAGTAGGTTTTTATGGCAGATCTCCAACCAGCAATTCCATACAGAAGGAGTGATTCATATATGGCATGGTATAGGGAGCATGCACGTTGACTAGTAGCGCCCCCGGTGATAAAACAACGCAAGATTGGAGTATACACAGCATGACAACCACCAATTTCTTCGGTTTACGTTTGCTTTAATATTGTGTGGGAAGTATGTAATACATTGAATAATGTCTAAATCTCAAAGAAATTGTGCTGTGGACTGTAATAATACTGAGAATTCGTGTGACAGCAAAAACATACGCTTATATCGATTTCCTGACAGGTTTGGGAAGCTGAACGAAAACAACGTTGGATTAATGTCATCAATAGAATCTTTGATGTAGGAGTGATGTAAGATATTTTGACAGAGGTTACCTTGAAGAGTTGATTTTGTTAACAATTGGTCGTGAGGAACACCTGATTTATGCATTGTGACATAAAATTAAATGTTTCACAAGCTAACGGCAGCGTTTACGCCGGGTAGAGCGGGATCCGTGGTTTTAAATTCGATTGGATCGAAATGTGCGCCACCAATTTTATAGATACTCAAAATTGGAAATCCAGGTTTATGGAACGTGAATAAAGCGATCAGTCTTTCAATATCCTGTCGGTATATATTGAGGAGAACGTGGTACAAATCAGATATGTTATGCAATTATATATATATAAAAAATGGACAAACGCGGTCCTCCCATGCAAAGCTTTCCGTGAACTGACAACTAACGCACAAAGTAATGTGTAAAACAATAAATGGTAAATAGTAACTGCTCGGTGCTTTAATTATTATAACTTATCTGATCTCCTTCGATTCTCTATCGTAGAATGGCCGTACTTTTAGTGTTCTGCCTGGAGGAGGGCTCTGACGGTCTCCCGGATGAATTAGATCAAGTTCGAGTTCTTCTAGACTACAAGAAAAGTGATCAGCACTTCAAGGATGTGCCCCGTACGTAAGACCCTATTCAATGTCAGTATTTATTAAACGCTCAAACACAATAATTACCTTGATCGTCGAAGGTCTTTCTCGAATAAGTTGGATTATTCAAAATGCAAATATATCAATGTGAGGTGACACTTATTGATTAATTGAAGCAGGTAAGTCTTATTGTCCAAAATAATTGTGATGGTTTCAGAGGCGAATGGTGCTCGTGCTTTGCCTGCTGGTTCCAGCCACAGAATGCCTGTTTTTACCAAGGTACGGAGGCCACTGAAATATGATTGACATGAAACTTAAAAATATGCAATTGACGAATTTAGATCAATCGGTTTGTTTCTATCAATATTCTTAGGTAAGATCTTCCTTAAGAATTCAATATTCCTGCGGGTCGAGTAGAGTTCTCATTTTATTGTCGTAGACCTTGCTGTTAATGACTACTGTGGCATTTTCTTTGTCAGTTTCTTATATAACATCATTTGAGTCTGAATTCAATTTCTTGAGAAAGCGCCATTCTGCCACTTTGGTGGCTTTGCCCACTTCAGTGCGCGTGCAGCTTCCTGGAGAAATGTTCTCCGCGACATTGGTTGGCAGTTCATACATGGCAGGTTCAAGGTTGGCTATGATCTCTTCAACAGATACCGTGCGAGATGTAACAGCAATATTTCCGCCTTTGGGTAAGATGGAAGTTCCTTACGTGTGACAGTAGGGAGTTTGTAATGGTACAAAAATCTTTACCTGAGTGGAGATTAACCCTTCGAATTTTAGTTTTTACAGGCTAGAATACACATATTTCATTATTTATATAGTCTACAAGGTAATATTTTCAATTTTGTCTTAATCGTTTGTCGTTATTTACAACTGAGATCCATATACGAAGGTTGACATAATCCCTTGTCGGTCTGGTAAATGCGGTCGTAAATTCTACGTACCCGATTAGAGTGAAAAGTTCAATTTCACAAATTTGGGTTGATATTCGTATACCTTCAACGAAGTAAAAAGGTAATGAACGCCACAGTGTTCATGCTTTCTTGCGAAGGTTTCCGAAATGGCGCTCCACTTTAAAAGTGTCCTCCCCGTAGAGGTTGCTAATGTAGATATGAAGTCTTTCACAGTCAGTGCTATGGCTTATAGCTTTCGTGGTTGTAGACCTTGGATCTTTCAGATCTACTATCAAGCTGAGCGGATTAACCATTGCTACATCATCTATCTGCTCAAAATATTTGCCCTTGAACACTAAATAACCATTAATAAAAATAAGTCGTAAATATTCTCGGTAAAATATCTCATTTAGATATACTAGCGTGTTTCTGATGGGAACTTTAGGGAACATATTTGACTCAAAGCTAACCAAAATATCATCAGAGTTGACTAACGTCGAACAATCTTTCCACAAAATATTATGTAGAATCTGATGTAGGAGCTCGTTTTTTCCGTGTGTTCCTGAAATAATGGTGTAAGATATTTTGACATTTGGAATGTTGGAACGTTGATTATGTTAACAATTGGTCGTATTTTGGATAAACCATGCATACTTAGTGTGAGGGCCTCCGATTTAGAATAATTTTAACTCAAGATCCTGGGCAGTTGACGAGATTTTGATCGAACGGTTTGTTTGTATCAATATTTGTGTAGTGGAATCTTCTTTAACAGCTTGATACCTGCGGGTCCAGTAGAGTTCTCGTTTTATCGTCGTAGTCTTTGCTGTTAATGACTACTGTGGCGTTTCCTTTGTCAGCTTATAATATACCGATATGGAATCTGAATTCAATTTATTAAGCGCGCCAGTCACTGTTAGAAATGTTACTCTTTGGTGGCTTTGCCCTCTTCAGTATGCGTACAGCTTCCTAACGGATATCCTCCGCGACATGGGTTGGTAGTTCGTTCCAAGTTGGCTATGATGTCCTCAACCACCATTACCATTCGAGGTGTAACAGCCTCTGAATAAGATGGAAGTTTCTTGCGGTAACAGAATGAGATGCATACACTATGTAGGTGAAATAAGTCCTTGTTATTGTGGTACAGGAGTATATTCTACGTGCCTGCTTAGAGTGAAAACTTCTCTTCAATTTGACGAAATTTGGGTTTGATATTTATGCCCCTACAACAAAGAAGATCAAGGACGCCAATGTTCGTGCTTTGTTTTTGCCAAAGTTTCCGATACGACGCACCAGTTTAAAAGTGTCCTTTGCGTCCAGGCGGATAATGTAGATATGAGGGCTTTCGCGGTTAATGCTAATATGGCCCGTAGCTGCCGGGTTTGTAGACTGTGGATGAAGGTTTGTAGACTTTAACGTTTCTCCATAGACTACTTGGGGTCAGAAGAAGTAATCTATCAATCGGATCGCATTGGATGTCGGAAACGCAATTTGTAGGTTCCTTTTCTAATTGTAATTTCCAGACTATTAGCCAGCGAATTAGTATATACGAGTATAAGTTGTCGCCTACCCTACTTGGAAGGTCATGAACCGCCACTGCTTCACTGTAACGAGAGTAACAATAACGGCAACACAAGAACCTAACACTAGAACACATTATGAAGAGATCTAACAGTTAATAGCAATTGTTCGGTGTATCGCCGATCGTGAGCTAACCCACAAGCTATATTAATTTTTGTTCTTATATACGTTGCCAGCATATTTTTTTCTTATACATATAATTGGTTGTTACTCTAAGAGATTTTTTTGTTCCTCTGAAAGAACGTCTGAAAAAACGAAAGTCGTTTTTATTATTTTGCTGGTTAGTTGTTCGTTCTACTTATTACTACTACGGTACATATTTGTTTTTTAAACTTTCTTAATGTTTTGCGAGTTTTCTAGAGATCTATTTTCGCGCTTGAAACAGGTCTTTAGATACAGTAATTGCATTTGACCTATTTTTGACCATGCCAGTTTCTCTTCGTTTTATCTCTTTGCTATCTCAAAAACATGCCCTCTCAAGTCGAATGCGAACACTAGAGTCCCGCGGACCTATATTTTTTTAATAGATAAAAATCGTTACTTATAAGAACATACATTATATTGTGTGCTATCTCGTTCTCTCTTTCCTGGATATAAAAAATTTAGTCGCTATTGTTTTCATTAAATAAAGATGCAAGTTTTGTATCATACTCACGAATATGCCTCCTAAAAAATTTTGAGTTACGCCACTGGATTCAAAATATAAATATCTATCAAAATATCTTTACAGTTATTAATTTGTTTATATAATATGACTTAACATGGAAATTAAATATACAGGGTGATTTTTTGAAAACTTCACACCTTAAATAACTTTAAATAGAGGAAAAATTAAAAATTTTGCAAAAACAGGTAAACTTTTGTTTGCAGGGGGACAACTTTTGAGATAAGTTTTTAATGGATAGCGCTTACTCTCTAAGCAGGGTAGACACCCCTTTAAAAATTTTAAATGGAACTACCCATCTTACGATACATCATTTAAAAGCTTATTACACAAGGAGTCTTGCCATGTAATTAGTTTTACTATTTTTTACCCATTGACGGGGTAGTGGGTCAAAAAGTGCATTGTAGCAAGTGGCTTATAAAATGGAATATTTTGGACTTTTTTTTAACAAAATTTATTGTCTTGCAGTTACAATAAAAATTGTCCTTACTTAAGCCTAAAAAAACTTGTTAAAAATAATTGTTACACCTAAGCAAAATGCCAAAAATACTTAAAATTTTCTTTCGACATTACTTGATATTGCAACTCGACAGTTTATACTGAATTGGCTAAATAATTATCTACTTTGTGTTTCCAATTTTTTGTTTCAACTTTTTGGCTACTTCTTTGGCACGACCATCTTTTTGTTCACATTCCTTTTTATAAATCGCGTGAAATTTTAAAGTGAGAGTCCAAGTGATAATGGTTTATTCAACTGCCGAAAGGGTAGAAATAATTTTTATTTACGGTGCTGAGCATAGCTGTGCTCGTGCGTCAGCAAGGGTGTTTAACGAACGGCACCCCGATAAAAATGTTGACGCTAGGTACATTCACGATCTCTTGCAGAAATTTCAAGACACTGGATCTGTAGTAAACAAAAAAGGGCAGGGAATAGAGTCGTTGATGAAATGGCCCAACTTGAAGTAGTTGGTCATTTTGCAATGGCTCCAACTAGCTCTTTACGTAACATTTCTACAGCCACTGGACTTTCTTATTCATCTGTAAGGAAAGTTACAAAACTGCACAAATTCCATCCCTATAAGATGAAAACTCTCCAGGAACTCCGCGAAGATGACTTCGATAGAAGACTGCAATTTTGCGAAATTATGACAGAAAAGATTATAGTAAATCCAAATCTAATAAAAAATATCTGCTACAGTGATGAATGCACATTTTTTTGAACGGCTCTGTAAATAAACATAACGTCAGGTACTGGAGTGACGAAAATCCTTATATTTTTCGAGAAGGTCATACACAAGTTCCTCAGAAGCTGAACGTCTGGGCTGGAATACTTGGCAACGCAATTGTAGATCCAATTTTCATTGATGGGACGCTAAATGGGGGAATGTATTTAGAATTACTCGATAACGTTATTGATCCTTTAATCACAGAACAATTAGAAAACCAACGTGATCCTGAAGGAAATCCAATGTTGGATGAATACGAATTGTTTTACCAACATGATGGAGCCCCACCGCATTACGCCATTAATGTGCGAAATTGGTTAAATCATAGATTTCCTCTTCACTGGATTGGTAGGCGTGGAACAATTGAATGGCCGCCACGATCACCCGGTTTGACTGCTTTAGATTTCTTTCTATGGGGTCATTTACAATCTGTGGTTTACAAAACACAACCTACTAGCCTGGACGATCTGCGAGAAAGAATTATTAACGAGTGCAGGAGGATTCCACCTGAAACTTTCCGAAAAGTGCAGCAGGAGTTCGAGAACCGTCTGTATTATTGTATGGAAAGAGGTGGTGCACATTTTGAGAATCTATTGTAAGGTTTGAATTTCTATGGTTTTGTTCACACTGTTTTTGGAGTTACAAATAAATAATTTTTCTTTTTCGTGGACATGGACTTTAATTTAATTTTAATTACATGATAAATAGTTTAATGTTAATAATAATGTTAAAAGAAAATTTTCAGTATTCTGGGAGTTTTTTTTAAGAGTCATATTTTTTACAAGTTGTTTGTTTAAATTTTGGGTTCTCGTAAGGACAAATTTTATTTCCGCTCTAAAATAAAATACATTTTGTTGAAAAGAGTCCAAAATATTCAATTTAATAAGCAACCTGTTTCGTAGGCACTATTAATCTATTACCCCGTCAATAAGTTAAACGTGGTAAAACTAATTACATGGCCAGACTCTTTGTGAAATAAGCTTTCAAATGATGTATCACAAGATGGATAGTTCCATTTAAAATTTTTAAAGGGGTGTCTACCCTGCTCAGAGAGTAAGCGTTATCCATTAAAAACTTATCTCAAAAGTTGTCCCCCTGCAAACAAAATTTTACCTGCTTTTGCAAATTTTTAAATTTTTGCTATATTTAAAGTTATTTAAGGTGTGAAGTTTTCAAAAAATCACCCTGTATATCTGCAACTTAAAAAAAATAAAATCATGCGCATTTTTAAATTGCTGAAATGCCTTCCAAATGTAGTTGCCAGAAATCGTGTTGTACCTACCTGTATGTATAAATTATATTAAATAAATATTATTTTATTGTGTATAAAAACTTTAATTATTGGAAACCTGGTGGCTCTCACAGCCATTTTACCTGCTTTTTAGCCTCCATAGTCCATATAGTATAACTAAAATATAATATATACAATAAATATATGCATAATTACCAATTACCTGCAAAATATGTTTCTTGTATGAATGTTTGCAGGATTTTTTTGTAAAGCAACCCTTTAACAACTACCTTAAACAAATAAATCTTTCACTAAAATCAAAGTTAAGCTCCTACATCCCGCATCGGAAATACTTGCAACAAAGTTTGTCAGCAAGCGCTCCCAGAACGGAAAGCCGGAAAAGTTCCTGCGGTTCTCCTAGTTTAAAATTCAACATAAAATCGCGAAAATTTACGACGTAACTTTATAGGAACGGCCACAAAATATTACCTACGGGAGCTGATATTAAACGTGACTTTACTTTAAAATTGGCAAACGGCCAGCTGCTCGACTTTATTCCCGAGGAGATGGACTTAAATGGAAAATAAGAGGTAGATACGGGATATTTATGGAGACGTACGACCGCCATAAACCGCTACCACACAAGAAAAACTTTATTTCGTTATTATTTATTACCTACTTGCGTATGCTATTTTAGAACGCAAATCCAGGCCGATAAAATGTTCGCCATAATTCGCAACGTAAAAGCGGGTGAGCGAAAAATTGCAAAATCTATTTTTTTAATGCAAAAGGCTAGGAAAAATCGGTATTTAAGGATGAGCTTTTTTCAATTTCATGTACAAGATTGGCCTGTACCTATGGATAAAATGCGAAGTAAAATTAAACACACTTACTTATAAATAACCATTTATATCTTTATTGTGATGAAAAATAAATTTTACAGCTTTGCAGTTTGATTAGGAGTAAACTTCGGATATATTCTGCTAGTCTGATACGTCGTTCTAGCTACAATTTATTTATAGTTAAGCAGTATATTTATAATTTATTTCATATTTTGCTACCTACAGTATTATTATTATTATTATTCTATTTTCCTTTAGCAGAGAGCTTTCAAGGAAACACTTAATAGCTTAAATACTTTTACGTTTAAAATTGAACAGTAAGCTATGATTTATTGTAAGTAAACGCAAACAACAGCTGCCAATCACTTGTCAAGTGACACAGCTTTTGCTATGGTTTTTGCCATTTTGCTTTGCAGAGTTGCATGAATTGTGCTGTAAAAGTTCTACTTCAAAAAATGCCGCGAGTACCCAAATCCAGAAGCTTATATTACAATGCTGGCAGTTTATTTTCGATGTTTTGTCTATAATACAGGGCTTCTATAATAAATGATTCATGCAACGCRGATGGCGTTGATTTCTGAATTATTTGTGCCGCCTTTTTGTAACTGGTGCCAAGCTATAATATGCACGGCGATAGTACTGAAGGTTGCAGATCAATGTCACCCCACAGCTCCGAAATGTGAGATTTCTGCAACCTTAAATACACACTCCCAGGCGATTTCTCATATTAAAATATAACAAGTAATTCAACAATAGACAGATGCTCGGCAAGTTGATTTAATCGATAATTTCCATAAGTGCCCTGGCTGCATGAATCATTTATAGAAGCCCTGTATAAGTTAATATAATCATAAAATACTTTTAATCCAGTAAGTGTATGTGATTAATTTGACAGTTTAGTTCATAGTAATTAAATAAAGCCCAACAAAAGAAAGCAAAATCTTATTAAGCAATAGCACAAAGTATGCGAGTAATATGAAGAACAATAATAACGTCTTTTTTTTCTCTGAAACGGCTCGTTTTAGCAACACATGACAAGTATACCTTTTTCAAAGTAAATCATAGACTAATAATCTATGAAGTAAATCCACTAATTTTTAAGAAAACGTTAAAATGTTTTATAATTAATTATTCTAGTCAATGCAAATAAGGAAAAATTCTTGATAATCGAAGTTATTTTGGACCAGACCAATAACATGTTAAAGTTGGACAAACAGTCTACAAAAAGCTCGGAGAAAGAAACAAAAAGAAAATAAATTTTCAGGACCGTACACAATAGTAAAGCATTTAAATCACAATAATGTACCTAGAAGTCAAAGGGAAAAATAAAAACTTTTGTTTTTAGTTATTCATATTAAGGAACTAAAGTTGATTTACCCACACTCTGGGTAGCTATGCATGCAGGTACACCACCAATACACAAAATTACCGGTAATCCTGGGATCTTACTTCTGAAGTTGGGAACAGCGCAAATAACCATAAATCATTGGAGAACATATTTAAAGAATTTAATATATTAAAGGGAAAATTTGACAGATTAAAAACAAGCTCTCGAATTATCGCACACAAACAATAAGACAGAATACCACAACCTATATAGTCCAGTTGCATCACTTGAAAGCAAAATTCTTATCTAATATTCACACGAATTCCAAACAGATACAGAAGAGGTATTGTAAATGGGCTAGGATCAGTTTTCAAACTTATAACAGGTAATTTGGACCAGCAAGATGCAAAACGTTATGGCCAGGCAATCGATACCCTATCTAAGAACCAAATAAATTCTAAAACCGTCTGAAATAAACAGATTAGTCTTTTGAACACATCCATAAACAAATTCATTAATTTCAGGAACACATTCCACTAGCAATTTACAGTTTTACTATAGTCAGGCAAACGTTAATAAAACAATTTGAAAAATCTACGGTACTCTTGTAAACATTGTCACAACGTTTATAGAATGTTTAAAGACACAAATAGGCGCATTTTTACAAAACATTTTAGTTCTTTACAGTATTCTATAAAGGTTTTAGTAGGTGTTATAGAACAGTTTTGTAAATAATTACAAAGGTGGTATAAAATGTACTATAAAGCACTTACAAAATGGTTTTTTAGCAATTTATTATAAACCAGTTTTGTAAGTGTTACCGTATTATCTATTATGCAACAATGTTGTTGCATTCAGCAACTTCAAAGGGAACTTTCAGTGTTATAACTGATTTGGGGGAGAATGATTTATTTCTTAACGATTGGGTAAAGTAAAGTAAAAACTACCTCTTGATCCGATAGTTGAAAATTTGTTCTACGAAAAAAAAATTAAATAAAAAAAGGTTCTCCAAAATAAACCAAGTTATATTTGTAATAGTCGCCAGTAATTCATACAATTATTATCATATTTATCCTTTGTCGGTTCCAATTACCTAACAAGATATCCAGAGTGATTATCCCAAAACAACCCCATACCTAATCCTAAATAAGCAAGACTACGTATACATGGAAAATAGTTGCCATGAGGTCGATATTCATCAGTACATACGAAGGAACAAAAACAAACACCTTAAGATTACAATAAGACCTGCCATGCGAAACACAATTGCCCAAGTTTTTGTGAGCAAATGAAAGTTAGTGTTTAAGCCCTTCCTGTGATAGCGAACTACGAGAAAATTCATCAGCTAGAAGACAACAAATACATCTACATCAGCCCGGAAGAAACGGTGGCCACTCAGAAGAGTGGTGAAGAAATCGAGAAACTGTTAAATCGAAGTGAGTGCTCAGTGTGAACCAAACTTTGGACACAATCAACTAAAAAGCTATCAGAATTCTAAATTTAAGATTAAAATGATCGAAGAGTCTTATGTATAGCTTTCTGCAGAACTAAATTTGTAAAGTTTTATCGATTTTTCCTGTATAATTTCCAAAGCACTAGATTAAAATCGGAAACTCCACCAAAGGATGTATCATAACATACTACACCTAACATATCAAGTTTCATCTCGATAGCTCAAATAATAAATAAAATAATTGAAACATAGGTACTAAAATCCACCCCTCATTTTTACCGGAAGCGTTATGCCGGACTTGCAACCGTTATCAACTCGAAATCTCGATTTTTATCTACAATCGTGGGTAAGCTATCCAAAATCCCCAAGATATCCACCGACGTCGCAACTTTTAGCCCAGATATATAAACTTTTTTTTAATTGGCGTTAAAAATAGATCCGGAATAACAGAACGACATGACGCGCCAGAATATCCGGAATACGACAGTGAGAACCGCAAGACCATATCTTTTTTTGTTGGCCAACCACGGCCCTCTAAAGGGGGCATAAGTACTTACACTTGCAATCCAATTTGGAGGAAACATGACGTCCTCTGCACATATAGCCACACTGTGCTTAAATACAGTCACTGCAGTAAAGGAGCGTCCTGCGCAACCTTTGTGATTTATTCTGTACTGTCTTATTTACTAATTATATTTTGGAAAACAAAATAACTTTAAGAGTTATAACTCGGTAAGGGGACAAAATTGCTCTAAGGTAAGCTGATTCGTTTTGGTTTACTTTAACCCTAAGGAAGCTACTGTTAACGTATGACCATTTTGTTAGTGGACACATTGTATAAATCTCGCTACTAGCTGTAGAGCATAGAACTACATAGCGCAGTCCAGCAACGTCTGGAAAGATGGCGTAGGCGAAAGGTACCCACCCTGTATAAAGGGAAAAGTGCGGGTTGGCGCATGGCGGGAAATCTGAAGTTTGATTTGAGAAGCCATGAGTAATGCAAGTTTATTAAGTGCTGGTGAGTATAGTGTTTTGAATACTGGGATATTGAACTAGTTGTGCTTGAATTCATTGTATTTTGGTTCTGATGTTTATATAAAAGAAGTTAAGTCACAAACCCGCGTTTTGTCGAACCCGTACGACTTAATAATATTATGTTGCAGGCAATTTTAAAATCCAAATGTTGTCTTACAATCATACAAAATATATCTATGTATGTACTTAATCGTATAAAAAATCACTTAAACCACTTACAAGGGTACGTTTTATTTAAAAGACTCATTTTAGGTTAATAAATCCTGAACAAACCAATTTTTTGCATTTTCTTAAAATATTTTACGAAATATTATCGTCATACCTCTATCAGTAACTCAAGTAAAATATATTCAAAGTTTTTACACAAAAATTTACATGAATGCGCCATCTGTGAAACGCATGCTGCATTACTATCAGGAAAATTAAATTTATTTTAGGTCTGAACCACTCGTTTGTATGGCACCTGTATGAATTCATTTATTATCGTTATTTGAATATTTAGACAACGATATCTATTATTATATTATAATGTTTACGTCATTACGTCTCATTGGCTGTGATTCAGACGATTTTACAAAAAAAAACCAAATCAGCTGCTCCAAGCAAAAACACAGTAACCAACCTTGTTAGCAAAATTGAGCCTTTTTGCATATATACTCTGTTTATGCGCAACTTTTGCGCTGGCAATGGCGCTTCTACTGTTTTAGACCCATACACTAACACAGCATCCATCACAGTATCTGCATATTCTTTATATTCGTTTGCGCTGTTTTTTTTGCAGTTTTTTTAAAACCCATTAAATTGTTTTTGTCTGTCACTGTTTTACTGAGGCTTTAAAGATTTTGTCACAAGGCGGTCATATTTTATAGTTAGTTCGTTAGTTCTCATTCATATACTTATATATTTCGCCCATAACACTTTTTTATCTTTGTACAAACCTGACACTCATTTTTACTGATTTAGTAAACAACACAAATAAAAGAAATAGTACAAGTAGTCAAAACAATTCATCTACTGCTCCAGAATTAAGCTACATCTTTGTATAGTTTTACTTTGAGGTTTTAAATAATTTTTTAAGTCGTCAAATAATTGCTGGGTAAAAAAATATACAATTGAACAACGTATGCAAGCATTTACTTGAAAGATTTAACTTTACTCCTTTTAAACGTACGTCTTCAAATGAGGGGCTTAAAGGAAAGGAGGAATTTAATAATAATTAATGATGTTTATTAGCAATTTATACTGTACATTTGTATAGCAATGAGAGTAACAAGATGTGTTATATTATACTGGCGCAGATCTGCACAAGCATGCTGATGATATGGAGTTTAGTTCATAAAAATTAAAAGCCCTATTCTTCTACTTCACACCTACAAAATCATTTCCCTGCTGATCCATAATACTTAAAGAAACCCAAAACAATGCTACATTTAAATATAGAAGAAGAGAACCAACAATATTACAAATTACAACTTATGTGTTGGCTCCATCCAAACCATAGCAGAATTGCACAAACCTCAGATTACCAGGATACCCTCCAGAATATGTTTAAGATTTCTTTTAAATAACACAGAAGATAGCCTCGAATGCCCACTTAAATGATATTCATGATTTGACATATAACTAAACTGCTCTAGAACAAAGCAATGTAATGATGTGGCACTGTTAGATATTGCTAACAAAAGCAAATTTTATGGTACAAGTACAGGGTTGTCTAGTACAGTAAAATTTTGTGAAGCATACATGCACTCTGAAGAAGTATTCTGTCTAACCGAAAGCCAGTTCATCTGTGAACATCAGCCTGAAATATGCTGGCACCTCCCCAAATGTAAAGCAAAACGTAAGCATGAGTTTGTAGGCACTGAAGCCTATTCATATTATGTTAAGAATGGACCATAGACAGCACCACAATGTTTTAAATGTGACAGTACCAGAGATTCACATGTCATTCTTATACTAAAATTTATCAAGTCTTTACCAGTGTTTATTTTTATATATTTGTTTTAGTTCGAGAACCCAGATGTTATTACTTTGTTGATATGGGATTAAAATTTTAAATCAGCATCGAGATTTTATTTTAGGTTTTGTATCGACTCCATGTACAAACTAGGTTTATCATTTATATATAGCTTTATCAGTTTTTTGCATCTTTCTCCTTTTAATACAGCCAAACAGCATCACCACTGATTTGTTTGGGATTATAGTTAAACATTTTTTTTTAATTCAACCACTGTCTCGAGAACTTCATTAATCAACGCCTTTACCATTTCTAAATGTAACTCTTGAAATGAATAATAAATAAATAATAGTATTTTACAGTGGGTCACTGCCTTTTGCAATAACGAAATATATATTATAGAGAAAAATATAGAGCCCTGCGGCACCTCAGCTGTAACTTTATTGAAAAAGAAAGGGAACAATTGCCTCTTGTATGGGCTGGAAAAAATTTTTTGTTAATAAAGAATTATTTATAACAGTTACGAAACTACAAATTTATTTAGCATTCTGTTATTCACTCCTGTTAAATATAAAATCACAGTCAACATTTTACATATAAATCAAATATAAAAAAGCCACAAAACTTATAATATTTGACATTTTGAAAAAACACCTAATTCTAATTAAAAAAAAATTATTGTGTAAATAAGTTAAAGAATATATCAAAACAATTTCTTCCTAAAACTAAAAAGTAATCTAGGCGAACCTCTTCTTTCCTTTGAAAAACTGAAATGGACAAAATATTCGATGAAATAACAAGAATTTCTAAAAATACAAATGTTCAATACCTTTTCTATTGAATCAAAACATTCATCAAATTCATAAACTTTTAAGGAACGTTTTATCCAGCCTGGCAGGGCATCCTTAGTACTTGCTCTACTATACCTTTGATCCAGTAGAATAACTGTAGCATAGTCATTTCTATGGCGAACTGCCCTACCAATGCACTGATTAACAGCTTTCATGCACAGATTTTCATAGAACTTCTGTCCAGCCCCACTACCCTAAAGGAAATCAATCATTGTGGTGCAAAGAAGTGAAGATAGTTATACCTCAGTCTTATCCAAATATGACATTTTTTCGATTAGATCTGCAGCCTTAATGTTAGCATAAGGCATACCCACTACAATAACACACCTGCCAAGATCATCACTAAAATTCAAACCTTCACTTAGTTTGCCGCCTAAAATTGAAGTGCTTTAATAAACTTCAGCCTGTAAAATTATTATAAAGGTGAATGATGCCCAATGGCGGACTAACATGAGAAGGAGGCACGACCAACTAAATATAAAAATGTGATAAATAAACCCAAAGGCTCGGTCTTAAAAAAACCAGTCTAAATAATAGAGTAATTAGTTGCATAGAAAAAGTAATAAAGCACATTTTGCATAATTATTATTACAATTTAAGTTTTTTCTGCTACCTAATTACCCCTAGTATGATTTTTAAAAGTGTAAGTACCTTAAACTCAAGTATCAGCCATTTCATTAGCCGTTGGTATGAGACAAATGATCAAATTTTGAATGAGAAAACTTATCACTATTAATAGCCGATTTTAAGGTCAGATTTGTCTTCCTTTAGTTATTCATTTACTCTTATTATACTAGGCTTATGGAAGAAAACTTGAAAGAAAGTACAATACAATATGCAGTAAAATTGGTATAAAAAACATTTCATTGTATATTTGTTACAATAAAAGAGGGACGGTGATATTATCCAAATTAATTACCACAAGCAGTAGCTATACTGCCTTAACAAATGATTTTATAGGCACCTACTCAGTCCGTCGTATTTTAAGTTACATTTTACATAAAATTTGCTCACACTTCAGAAATAACAGGTTTTGATGTTCTCTGATCAAAATTAATTAATTAATTATATATTATATATATTAATTATATATATCATACCCTTGTGTATACATATTATAGTGTGCTCACCTACATTGCGAAAAAACGGACAGATTTTGGGGGCGAAATGCGAGTGTTTCTGGGGGCAGACGTTTGATGGCGCTGTAACGAATTTGTAAAATAGAAGTAATTGACATTACCGGCATTTTGATTACCCCTCATGTCCCCTACTTTAAAACCGTTCCTTTGCCGATGTTGCCAAGTGATGCTATAGTTATGCGAATGCAGAATACGAGTTCCAATCCTAAATAGTATATCCATATAAATTTGTATTATAATACGTATTAAACGCAAAATCTTATGTCTTATGCAGCCATACTGTCTTACATATCATTTTTTTAGTTCGTATAATGAACGTGTAATCTCCGTAAATCTAAATGTACTTATATGCAAAATACAAACTGCCAACCTAGCTTTCTAAGAGTAACGCCTACGTTTATCGCAGGATATCCCATTAAAAGTTGAACTCGGTTTTTTATAAATGCTTGGGTTGTTATTCCTCGTACGATTTATTGACTACCTCTTTATAAGTACTTTGTCTAACAGGCAAAAGAAATCAGATCATTCAATATTACGTTTACTGTTCCGCAGCAGTTCAAATCTTAGATATATGTTKTATTATAACCAGACGGTCCGTGCGATAATACTTCGAAAAACAATCGAATAAAACAGTCTTGCACGCCTTGACAAACCAGACTCTCGAACATAAGCCGTGTGAGGGTAGGTCAGGCTACAATGTTTGTTATTTCATCGACTATGTAGTAAATGAGATACGGTTTCGGACACCTAATGTAACATAATAAGAGATGTGCTGTGATAAATTTAATAGGATCAATAGGAACTTATGTTCAAAAACATGAAGATAATTAGGTAAAGAGACAAATAATAAGAATAAATGGATCTGTTGTTAATGTTTTATAACCAAATACGTCTTTAAATTCTATTTCCAAATTGAATTTTCGCAAAACCAATAATACATAGGTAAATGCCAGCATTTCAACCTCTCCGCTGAACTCTTCAGTGGCTTAACAACTATAACTAATCAAAACAATAAAAGCCAGTCAAACATATGGGAAAAAATTTGTTTATATTACATATTCGGCTATTCTCTTGTGTTAAGTGAGTTATTTCGAGGTGTAAGATCTGTATTTAGCAGATGGTTTAAAATGCGTTTCATATAGATAAATAGCCTCTAAGGGGATCAAGTTGGACACGTGTTAACAGTTTTATATTTTTGACGTTGGTTATGATAAATCCGGGATCTGCTACTTGCATATTATGCAGTTCTACTGGGGACTTTTCTCTGTCTCCACTGTTTACGTGTTGCATATTATGGCCTTTGAATCTAAAGCTGGGTTCACATTATTAACAAATTGTGTTGTGTGCCGTTCGTAAGCGTTCGGCCCGTGCGAATAAAAAGCAGCACCTTCAGAGATTTGCAGCTGATTTTAGACTTCAGGAAATACTGTTATCCCATTTGCTTGCTTTTCTGTGATACAGTGGTTTGTTCTAGAAGTCTTAATCTTTTTTTTTTGTTTTTCTGGTTATTTTGTTTTGATATCAAATTATACAGGACAATGAACGTCGCACATCTTCTTTGGACCAGTTACACTAACAGTAATTCAGAGAATTCAAACATCTGACATGAAGACCTGATGCCCTGATGTCAACAGCAAGAAAATATCCATTGTGTTTAGTATGTGTTTTGCAACAAATCTTGTTTTCATTTTTGAAGCGTCTACATAGCGTTTATCTTTCAGTGCAAATTCCTTTTGATGTTAGTCAAAAAAACCACCAACCTACGGATAGCTTGCATCGTGCGCGACAGATATTTTTACGTTGATTTTTATGCGCCGCACACGTATGCACTACATTATTAAAATACATTTTTACGGCGTTCTGCACAACGCAAATTTTTTACTAATGTGGACCCGGCTTAATACTTAGGCACCTATATTGTGTTTGGCCTGTGTACTTTTTTCATATGGGGAGCATTTAATTTCATAAATTCCATATTGGTTTAACTTTTAACACGTCTTCTTTATCCAAAATGTTACCTAATAGGATTGTTAATATACAGATAGATAGTAATCTTCAATACGTTCAATACAAATTAAAGTTAAAAAATCCCTTAATATTAAAATGCTATGCTTTACTAAAAATTCATAAACTACGAAATAAATATCAAAGTAGGTATAGTCGTAAATGTAAACGCTCCTACCTAATTAGCCAAATTAACAAAATTTGTCTATAAATTGCCAGCGATCTTTGTATGAAACAGTTTTTTAATATAGAGATTTTATTAATAGCCATTGCGTATCCGAACTTTGCAATTTGCATGTCATGATGTGTGAAATCGCGAAAGTCGAATATGCTCATTTTTCGATGGATCGTGCAGGTGCACGTATATCGTATATCAATCACGCTGTTATTAGAAGTTGTTTGATCCCCGCGTTCCCTCACCCGCGCTCATTGGTCCTGGTCGTGTAATGCAGACGTTTGATGGAAGGGGTACAGTCTGATATTCCCCTTTAACGAAATTCAAAGCTCAGATTTACCGCATTTAATACCATGTAGCAGTTCCGATGTTTACCGCTACGTACCGCCACCATACAGAGATAAATTAGCAAAATAGGTGTCCGCGATAAATCCCATAAGGTGAGCACACTATAATATGTATACACAAGGATCATACTAACAAGAAATGAGTAAAAAGATTGTATATTACTGCTTGATATTGAGGGATGATTTATTATTTTATTATGGAGTGAAATGATAATGTTATTAAAACTGTTGTTTGACTGTGCAAAATTATGCATATTTAAAAATGGTTTGTGGGGGAGAGGGTAGTCTGTGAGTATAGTTATACAGGGCCTCCTCCAAAGGAGTTAATCCACCACTACTGATGCCTATGAGGCAGAGCTGGGCAAACTACTCGCAAAAAGTAGTTAACTACTTGTGAGAAAACAGTTAAACTACTAACTACGTTCTAGTTAGTAGTTCAAATAATTAACTACTCTTTCCACTACTTCAATAATACTTAAACTAAAAAAAATAATTGTATAACGTTGTTTTTAATATTAACACATAAACAAGTGTACAAATAAAACACCTAAGATAAAGATGATAATATTCACCGTTAATAACGAAAATACTTTCTCTAAGTTATAAAAACTATATCTAATTTTTCTCTTAGCTCACTGTTGTCTTTGATGATCACTAACTGTTAAAAAAAAGTACCTATATATTTTATCACTTTATAATCATCTATGATATCCGTATTGGTGTGTTTGTCTATCAAATGTTATAGCAGTTCTAGTTCTTACTTTTTATAGCCATTTGGCTACATCTGTCTGTGTCAGGCACTATCTATGCATGTCTCAAATCGCAATATCTATTGGTGGTTGAAATATTGAAAAAGCAACTGAATTATATTTTTTGCAAATAGTTTAACTACTGGTAGTTAAACTACTTGGACATAACACAAATTAATAATTACAATTACTTTTTCTAAGGGTAGTAAAACTACAACTACTTTTTTTGTAAAATTAGTTAAATAAGTAATTCAATTACCTTTGTAGTTAACTACTGCCCAGCTCTGCTAAGTGATAATGAATCTGAGGTTTTAAGTAAGAAACAATAACTGTACCAACAACACTAAATAAAACAGCTCCATTTTTTGATCTACGAATACTTTCCGCATATGAATTAAGCACTTTTTCAACTGAAGCTGAATCCTGTGGTTCCCTAAAGACAGCCCTTTCAAAATTCAGATGTTGTGCTTGCTGCCAGAACCACGCTTCGTACTTGTATGAAGGAAAAAACACCACCACTCCACCCTTGACTCGTCTGCATGTTTCGATAAGAACCTGTTTCAAACTGTCTCCCTATAAATAATTTAATTAATGCTTATATAAAGGAAGAGTAAGTGGTACTTTACCAGAGAATGCCTATTTTCTAGATTAAAAAGTAAGCTTTCCTTCTTTGAACCTTTCGTAAGTATGATGGGCAAAATATTTTCTGGTGGTATTATGTGATCACAAGAAAACTCCACTATTTTCTCGGGAGATGCTCCTGCACTAATAAATAATCTATCACGAAATTCGAAATTTGGTTTCATTGTCCCACCAGCAACTATGATCTACAAACAAAATGATTTAAAAAGCTTCGTATGGAAATATACATTATCCATATTGATAAGATGCATGTTACTACACTTTTATATTAAAAAACCACTAATTAACCACTTATTAAATAGCTTCAAAACAAAATGCCTTTGTTTCATAATTTTTAGTAGACACCTGATCAGTTATGTATACTATTAGATCAAAAATATCATTAGGGTTGTTCGATAAAATTATCTTATTTTCAAGATGTTTATTAAATACAGTTTTTAAAACAATAAAATTATTAATTGTGTATTATTAATGCCTATTTTTTTATCTGTGACTTCTTATACAGGGCTTCTATAAATGATTCATACAACATGGGCAGCGTTGATTTCTCAATTCTTTGTGCCGCCTTTTTGTAACTACTGCCAAGCTACAATATGCATGGCGATAGTATTGAAGGTTGCAGATCAATGTCACACCACAACTCCGAAATGTGAGCTTTCTGCAACCTAAATGTTAATTATCCCACAGAACACTACAGAATATGTTGAAAATACACACTCCCAGGTATTTTCTCATATTAAAATATATCAAATAATTCAAAAATCGACAGTTACAAGTATATGTACGTCAAAGCAATAGTTGTGTTCACTTTCCTGAGAGGAGGCAAATTGATTTAATCGATAATTTCCAAAAGAGCCCTGGATGCATGAATCATTTATAGAAACTCTGAATATAGGTCTGTGCACTGGGGCAACATATTTGGCAGGTCAGAACACATACTTTAAAAATAGTGGTTTGAAGGCAAATGCCAAAGAATTACCACACCGTATTGCCTGTATTCTATTGTTATAGTTCACAATGCAACAAGAAGTTTGACATTTGTCTTTGAGCAGCCATACTGGGTTTGCTTTTTGACAGAGCTTTGGCCAACTCTACTGCCATCATGGTTCTCTGAACAAGAAATTATACCAGGCATAGGTTATCAAATGTTAATATTTTCAAACTTACAATTAAAGAATCAAATTAGCACATATTTAATATATAAATGAAAGATATTATAAAGTACTAAGAATACATAGTAGAAGATGAAAAATTCAAATTATTGTTCTGCAACCCAATCTAAATAATTTAAATTAATAAATCAGACATTGGTTTTAAATCTCCTCTAATAAATCATTTATGTTAGTGCTGGTATTACCAACCATCTAAACAAAAGAGTTTAACAACATTTAATAATTCTGGCAAGTTCTCAAATGCAGGTGCTTCGTTAATTATCTAAGAAGGCAAAAATTCCACTGTTTCACTGGACAAATATCTGTACTTGGTATCTGCAGTACTTCAAATGTGGTAAAACAGGTAGTTCACAAAACATCATCAATAGGTTTAAAGTCTTTTACATGGGGCAATGTGATATTTTAACGCCTTCCTATATCCATGCTGTTGAAGTTGATATGTTGTATATCTAAACATTCAACAAATTACTTCAAAATTAAAAAACGAATTCGTCACACACTAAAATGTCTAATTTAAATGGCTAATGGAATAATTATTTGGATTAAAGCACCATTACTGTGCTGAGTATTATGTAGTCGCTTACCAAAGAAGCATTTATGGAATAACCACTAATGTTTTCACAAAATACACACAAAGATGTGAAAATTACAGTTACTAAAAGTTGTAGCAAATAAGTAAATCTGTTGGCAGAAACTAGCACCATCTCTCCTTTATTCTTTAAATCACATGCATTATTACTGAGATAACCAATAAGTAAGATACTTAAAAATTACTCTTTAGTAATTTAATAAAGTTCACCACCAATTAGGAAAAACATAATTGTTAAAATACTGCTAAACCTGCTTTTTTACCACACTCTTCTTAAATACTTAATACAAATTAAATGCTACAATTGCCGAAAAGAGAATAAGAGAAATAAGCTGTTGGTATCTGTATTAATAATAACTAGGTAATTCATTCATTAATTAAAACGCTTTTTAACGAAGTTAGGTTCAACCAAATATTGTTTGCTACCTGCCAAAGTTGTGAGTCTTCCACTGCCATATTGTTCAGATATAACAAGTCATTATTTTGTGTAGGATTTTCATATGCTTATGATTGAATTGATCTAGAACAAGATATTTTACAAATAAATTCTTCTTACCGATCTAGCCTCTGCAACAATCTCCTTAAAGTGCATCGCTGGGTTAAGCATCAAAAACTGAAGCCTTGACTGACTGGCATCTTCTTTTTTATCAATTAGAGTTCTACCATCCTCATATGCGTATGTTAATGATTCTAAAAGACTAATCACAGCTAGCATTGAGTTTGTAGGTACCAAGATATTAGCTTTTGTATCTGGTTCCGTAATAACTTCAACTTTGTTCTTCTGCTTGTTTTCAATGCTTTGAAGAAAGTCTTTGAGACCTTTCAAGGGGGTTGCTTTCTTTTCATGCTCTACCTGGGGATATTTCATAGCAAAACCATGCAATTTCTGAGCTATTTTTGAATCTTTGCAAAACTTCACCAGTTTGTACATATTATAGTTATCGATTTGAGCATTTGAAACAAAATCAGGGATTGTCTGTATTTCTGAGTCAGTTTTCATTTCCTTGAGTCGCCTATCTGGAATATAAAGAATTGAATAATAATATTTTATTTTATTTATTTCATGACATACCCACAAAACAGTTACAAACTGGTACCAGAGTCAAAAAAAGAAGTTTTGCAATAATCTTAAATGCTAGCTTAAATCTAGGTCTATTTATTTAAATAATGCATCAGGCAGCTGCAAAAATGTTAATATTTACTTAATGTGGTAATACGGTCAGGTACACTGTTATACTGAACTACAATGCTGTATACAGGAGAGTTTTGCAAAATATAAGTCCTTGCACGTTTATTTCGTAATTTACTGTTTCTTCTAGTAGTGTAAGTATGGCTATCTAATATAATTAAATTCTAAGGTTTTTATCTATACAGTATATATTTTTTTCTTGTTGTAGTATCTTGATGTGTTTATTGTAAGAAAGGGTGCTGAAAATCCACAGCGAATGTCATTTTTTGTTCTGAAGTTATTTCCAAAACAGTTCTCAACAGACAGAAAATGAAGCAAGGAAACAAGGCAACACACTTTTTTGCTTTCATTTGTATGCTAACATTTAAGAAAAATTGTGGTAAAAATACGAGATTGATAGCTTTTCTTGTTTGAAGTTATTGCTAAAATAGTAGGTACATACAAGAAGCAAAATAAAAAAGAAACTTTCTCTTTGAGTTGTGAAGAAAAACTAAAAAGAACGACACACTTTTTAACTTTACTTTGTAGGTTATTATTTAAGAAAAATTGTGTTTAAAACCTAAAGTTGATAGCTTTTCTCCTTTGAAGTTACTGCTAAAATAGTACACATACACATAAACGAACAATTTATCCAGTAATGATTCAAATTGATTTGCACTTCCAATGGCCAGTAAAAATTATTAATTTCTTAAACTTATTCACAAGAATATTTTTTATTCAAGATTAAAATATATTTCGGCCTACTGCTGTTATGTTCAAGATTTTACCAGGTTAGTTTAAAATAAAGTGACTATCAATACAAATATCAATGAACCAACGGTATCCATCATACTTTGGTAGTTGTTGCTTTTGAAAATATTACTGATCTATTCAAAAAAAATAACAATTGTGAGTCGTTAGAAATACAAATTGAATTAAACTACTAATGAATAAATTCGTTCCATTAAATTTTTTCCTGAAACAAAGGAAATTGTAATTTAGTGTGTACTATAACTTCAAAACGAGAAAAGCTATTAACCTCAGGTTTTTCCTTAAGGTTTTCTTAAATAATAGCCTACAAAACAAAGTAAGAACAGTATATCATTCTATTTAGTTTTTTTCTAGAAATTGAGGAGAAAATTTTGTTTTTTTATTATGTCTTATGTGTACTATTTTGACAACTTCAAAATGAAAAATTATACCCACCTGTGGTTTTCACTACTCTCTTTCTTACATAATAGCCTACAAAATGAAGTGAAAAAAATTATAACATTCTATTTAAGTATTTTAAGAAATCAAGTGACAGTTTTCCAAATAGCGCCCTCTACTGCTATTTAGAGAAACCAATTTTGGGGCATTTTACTATTAATATTAATCCTCTTTAAACTCCCTCTAAAATGAGTCTAAATTTGTTAAATATGGTTGAGGTTTTCATAGATATAGGGCCGGTTTCTTTTCTCTATTTTAAACTAAAATCAACTCTGTATTTAAAATCTAAACCAATCACATTCCTTACTTTAAGCTGTTATTACAGTTACTGGGTTAATTTTAGCTAACATCAACTTCAACAAAGAGAAGAGAAACCGATCCATAGCACTTAGAAGTTTTGGAGCTATTTTGTTTTGCACTGTCGTTACCATGGCAACTAGAGAAAATATGTTTTTAAAAAACCTTTTGATAATTTAACAGAGATTCTAAAAATTATATTTACCACCTACATTTCAATTTTGATTTATTTGCATTTGTTTGATGTAAAATTCGCCCCCTACCGGGAACTTAGGAACTTCAAAATATTTTCAGTGAATTTCTCTGGTACGTTTTTATTCAAGAAAATTTTTTCTCAAAGCGATAGCATGAGTGGTTTTCAAGATACAGCCCCTACATATCCTTAGTAAATCACCGTGTATACAGTTTAATCCTTAGTATGAAAAAGCATATATTTCTAGGTACCTCTAATAACAATGTGTTATTGAAGGAAAAGTAGTTACCTATAACAAATTCTATATTTTTAATGCTTAGTAGAAAAATTAAGTGAATATTGAAAACCCACATCTACCTATTATATTTACACAAATATTGTCATAGACATGATGTTCCTATTTAAAACTGTAAAACAGAGTTAATTTAGGATACAAGAGAGTGTGTGTGTTACTCATAATAATGATTTTATAATAGCTTTTCAAACTACTAATAATTTTAAAAAGATAAAACATATTATGTACATATTTTTGGTTTCCTGGTGTCTCAAGGCAACTGAACCATCTAGATTAATAATGAAAATCAAATATGTATATAAAAAAATTGTGAAAAGGTTCATAGCATTTTTTTTATTACATCACTTTCTTTAAATATTTATCTCAAAATTACTACCTGGTTCCTAATATGAAGATGGCTTAAAAAATTTTGATAAAAATAAAAAAAAAGTCCATCAATTTGGCCTCGAAATTTTTTGAAGAAGCCCCTTACTATACATGTTTTTTTTTGTCACTACAGAATATCCATGTCTTTGATAAGCACACAAAAATAAATACAGGCATTAGGTATTAAATCATCTGATAAGAAATATTCATAGCATTCTACTAGCTTGTCTGATTTATCATCTGTCTATCTGCATCAAGTCAATAAGCTTCGGAAATTAATCCGTTATAGTATTCATAGTATACATAAGTAACGTACAGAATGATGTGTTACGTGATCCTAAAAAGTTGTGGTCCTACATGCTGTCAAAAAAGAATGACTGGTCTCCCTTCAACAATGGGTTATCAGGATAATCTTGTGTCGAATCCAATGGATATTGTTGGAATTTTTGCTGACTTTTTTGGTAGCGTTTACGTAAAAAACAGTGATGATGCACAGAGTCAAACTAATCTAAACTTGTGTAGTGATGTGTCCATTGCTGGAACAATGCATTTGTTCTCCATTTCAGATGACGACATCATTGCGGCTGCGAAGAAGATGAAGCCAAACTTGACTGCTGGTACGGACAATATACCGTCGTTTATTGTGAAAGGTTGTATTTGCTGTTTTTTGAAGCCGCTCCGATACATTCATAATTTATCTTTAGAGACAGGTATTTATCCAAATGTCTGGAAGATTTCCAAGGTTTTTCCGGTTTTCAAGTCCGGAGATCGAAGTAACGTTGAAAATTATAGAGCAGTAGCCATAAGCTGCTATTTCGCCAAAATTTTTAAGTCTATTTTTGCAAAGTATTTATACAACAACATGCACATATAAATGAAGGTCAACATGGTTTTATAAAGGGTAAATCTACTGCAACCAATTTATGTGAGTACACGCAAATGCTTTCTGATAATTTAGAAAATAAGTTACAAACTGATGTTATTTATACAGATCTATCAAAAGCTTTTGATGTTGTTGATCATTGCATTTTATTATGGAAATTACAAAGTTACGGCTTATGTGATTCTTTGATGTTGTTTCTTAATTCTTTGTTGACAGCACGATTTCAATATGTTGAATATTTAGGTTATAAATCAAAGCCATTTCAAACCTATAGTGGAGTAGTGCAAGGTTCCAATTTAGGACCACTTTTGTTTTTGTCCTTCTTTAACTATGTTTTTTCTATATTTAAGTCGCATGTATTGATGTGCACGCATATGATTTGAAAATTGTAAGATGCATAAAATCTGTTGAAAATTGACTTGCGATGCAAAATGATCTGGAACAGTTTTCTTTCTGGTGTGCAAAAAACAAAATGAATATAAATATTGTTAAATGTAAGATTATCTCTTTCTGTAGGATTCAAAATCCGATTATTTTTCATTACAGTGTTAATGGTACTGAGTTGGAACCTGTATCTCAAATAAAGGATTTGGGAATCACTTTTGATAGTTCTCTCTCATTTAACTTACATTTGTGAGAAGTAAACAAGAGTACTGTTCAGTAGTTTGGTGTCCTGGTTATGCTGTTTATGCTACTCAAATTGAATGTATACAAAAGAAATTCTGTAGATACTTATACGAAATTTAACCTATATCCCCTTTTTGATTGTCCCTTGTCGACTCTGTATGCCGAATTTGAGTTGCATTCATTATGTTTTCGGCGAAATCTTTATGCTATAACTTTCTTGCATAAAATTGTACATGGTCGCATTGTTACTACATTATTGTGTCAATTATCTTTCTTAGTGCCAAGAGTGAATTCAAGATCTTGTGTAACACTTTATGTTTGTCCTTCACGGACTAGCCATCATTTTCATTCTCCGATTGTACACATGTGTAGATTATATAATCAAATATGTAGAAGTGTTGATGTTTTTGTATCGCCATTTGAGTCATTTGTACGTAGGTGTAAGAATTATGTTTTGTAAATATTATTATTCCTTTGTACTTTGTAGGTCTGTTGGAATTAAATATACTATTACCCTTGTGTATACATATAATATGTATACACAAGGCTATTACTATTACTATTAAAATGTAAACGGGCAGTAATAAATAATAAATTAATTTCATACATTTAAAAAATATTACAGAAAACATAGCAGCAAAAATTACTTTCTTTCCTATTCCTAAAATTATAATATACTCACTCAGCAAGTCCAACAATTTTTTTACAATGAATGTAATCTGATTGATGCACAACAAGTTCTTTGATGAAAATCTTGTGCTATATCTTTGCTTATAGTTTTGTAGCTGAATATGGGCATGATGCAACTGGGCTTGAGTAACCGAAGTGCTATGCATTTGTGCCAAGGCTTCCAGTAAATTATGAGCTTCATCAATAATAACAACATTATTTTTCAGCTTAATGCCTAGAAAAATTACAATGTACCCACTTTCTAGATATTTAAAATAAAATGTTACCATTAGCTTCTCTAGTAGGTTTATGTAATAGGGTATTATATGGTACAAGAACAATCTGAGCATCCTCAGCGGCTTTACGGCTTGCATAATATGGACAAGCGTTCAAAGTTTTACCGTTACTAACTAAATCTTCGACATCTTGTATCTGTGCCAAAGACAAGTCGCGTAGTTCATCGATGTTTTGTGGTTTGTAGAACGGGCAATGTCCAGTACCTCTTTTACGTTTGATCACTTTGCCATCACTATCTGTTTTGCTACTACAAGTTTTATTTTTCTGCATGTCCAGACATCGTTCATTAATAAATGAAACATTTTTAAGTTTTGTAACACTTGAATTAATACAGTAATTTTGACGTGACGCTAAAGAAATGGCCCTTGTATCTGATCCAAATGGTGACTTAACTATTTCCCCAACAAACTGAGATAACTGTGAATGAGTCCTGCTGCAAATGAAAATCTAATGGAAGACACACTATTATACTTTACCAAAGTTCAAAATAGTTTGTGTTACCTTAGTAGGCATATATTTATCTTCAATTTCATCCTCATCAGATCCTTCATCTAAATGTCCTGTTACAGTGTCCTCTAATACTAAGTCATCATCATCATCAGCTTCTTTAACGCTCTCTTGTTCCTGTGTTTCAGTTTTCTTTAGATTAGTCCATTTATTAGTATTCTTTTCTTTACTTATTTTTCCCTTAGATGTTAACTTTTCAATTTTACTATCATACTCTTCGATTCTTCTTTGTTCCAATATTAATTCATTTAGTTTATGAGTAAGTTCAATTTCTTTAGTTTGTGAAGCTATCCAATCAGAACTTTCAACGTTTACATTTTGTTTTTCACGCTGCAWTTCWTTTATTCTTTCTTTCAGATCTTTACGTAATAACTCATTATGATCCTTCAGCCACCTAAGGGCTCCACAAATTATACTTAACGATTTCCCCTAAAAAATCAACGCATAATTTCTTACAATACAATTCATTCTTACTTACCGTACCAGTTGGACTCTCGAATATGCCAAATTTTCTTCTTTCTATTGCATCATATAAATGGGACATGAAATCATGTTGAATATCATACGGAGTAAATGGAAAATCAAAATTTTCCGGTGGAGTTAGAGCCATTTTCAAATATTAACTTGCGAACTTCTGCTTGTTTACGTTGTTGTTTTACTTTCCCGCATTTCCCGCCTTTTTTAAAATACAGGTTAGAGCGAGGATGCCAGATCATCTGATATTCGATCAATTCAACATCCGGGTATAACTACTATTACTAATGCTAACATACTATAAAACAATCGACTAAAAAGCACTTTTATCGATTATCTGTGAGATGTTTACTAGCATTTCATTAAGACAAACATGGAAACATTTGGCATATACCTATTAACATAATATTATAAATTATAAAACAAAACCGATTATTGTGGAATATATTGAGAAGTAGGTACTTGGAACAATAACAACTTTTACTGAGAGTATGTTGCTATTTCTTAAAAAGATTTAATGTTGAAAAGCAAAGTAATTTGGATTATGATACTATGTTTACGAGTATTATATGGTTAATATGTAATAGGCGGTATCAGTAATTTATTAATTTGAGAGCTGTACATACTTTTGTTCATTAATTTATTTTCTGCATATAGTTATTTATATTCTTGAGATTGTGAGATTAAACTTTGAAATGATGCATGTTCACCACAACTCGCAAGGTTTGGCATCGTTAGCTTATGGGCATCAGATTGATCCAAACATGTGCAGTAGATGTCGCCACTGACTGAGGCGGAAGACTCAAATTGCGTGAAAATTTTGTAATTTCAGGCGCCAACTATTTTAAACAGCGAAACAGCCAGCAGCCAGGATCACGCCAGGTTCTTTTCGTTTATTTGTATGGGTATAGCTAATGCAGTTCTTTATGGTTATTTCCTTAAAGCAGTTGAAAACGTAGTAACATTTACTGTTGTAATTAGCATGTTTATGTGAAACTTTCATATTAAAAGAGGTCATGTAAAACTAGTTCAAGAAAGCTATATTTTTAAGGTAACCATGAAAGTGTTCTTACTTACTCCTTTTACACTCTTTTTTGTTATTCTCTGTGATAAAACCAATGCTTTAGAGAAAGTGAGTTATGTGAACTATCTATACTTTTGTTATAAAACATCTTATGTTTTTTAGTTAAAGTTGGAAATTTTATATGAAAGTTTATGCCCAGATAGCCAAACATTTATATCCAATCAGCTTTATCCAGCATGGAACGAAATCGCTCCATATGTCGATATAAAATTCATACCATTTGGAAAGAGCACGGTAAGTAAAAATATGCTGAGATAACATATCTACATAAATGTTTAAATTTAAGAGTATAAACAATGGTGAAAAGTTTGCCTGCCAGCATGGGGCAAGAGAGTGCCTTGGAAACAAAATACAGTCATGCGCTTTAGCAGCTTTGCCAGAACCAAATGCTCAAATTGAATTTGTCTATTGCTTCATGAAGATGTTCCAAAGCAAAAGGAAAAATAGGCTTGAGTTGGGCCAAACAGTGAGTTTTTAGTTTTGCAAATTGGAACTTTATATTTAAATGTAAATAAAAGTGTTAAAATAATAACTGATTTTTGTAGTGTGCAGCTAATGTAGGTCTAAACTGGGCATATGTAACAAACTGTTACACTTCCTCAGTGGGAACACAGCTGCAATTGCAAGCAGAACAGGATACAGCAAGAATAGCACCTTCATTTGTACCTACTGTAGTATACAATGGGGTAATTATAATCTGTGTAGTTTTGTAAATCAATTAAAACTTATTTTCATCCTAGGTGTTTAACCAGAAGTCTCAGGAAGAGAGTTTAAAGAACTTTAAAAATGTTGTTTGTTCTTTTATAACACAAACAGATAGGAATGCATGTCAATCAAACCAACTTCACTTTATTTAATTTATAGTACATAAAATATGGAAATGCCAGCGTGCAAGTGAACCCAATAAACAACCTTTAAGTACAATTTTTTTATGTAACTCAACTGTTGTTTTTTTGCAGCAACTTAATACCACTTGCAATCTTATATCTTATTTTTTTACCAATTTTTATATCTAACGTTACTACTATCAGCAAATAAAAACACTTTTGTGAGACAAATATGGCAGTTTATTAATTAAGACAAACTATATCTGACCCTGAAGTACACAATTATTTTTTAGTACTATTTTTAATTATAAATTATTTAATTAAAAATAAAAAAACTACACTTACCAGAATATTGATCTATAGCTGTAAATGTGCTGTCAAGGAGTCGAGGTAAAGACTTGTAAAATATAAAATTGCAGTCATGTTTGAAAAAAAATTACATATATAACTAAAAGCATGCTTGCTGTTAAACAGGAAAAATATCTATAAAATATATACATTGGACTGTTGATTGAATATCTCAATATCAATAGTTAACAGAAATATTGCTCCCTGTTACACCATACAAATACAAATTCAAAAGAGGCACAAAATTCCAGTGCAGTGTTGCTAAAATTTTCAAAACTTTTATGTTCTGATTGTTTCTTTCAAAATATGTAGCATTTTTAATTGTAATTTCATGATACATATCTACTTTGATGACTTAACTGACTTAACGCCTTTCTTTATGTATTTCTTTGTATACATACACAGTATTAAGTAAAACAAAAATGATCCAGCTAAATAAATTAATATCCCATAGTGTTCAAAATGAATTTGTGAAGGATCCAAACTTTTGTAATGTGAATATGTCTTGACTGCATAAACACACTGCAAAGTTTAGAAGTGACTTCAGTAATTAGTACAATTCATTAGAACAACAGAAGAAACAATTATTAGCGTTCATACTCTGAAAATGCATAGTATATAGGTCGCATAAATATTTATATCACTGATGGGCTACAGTCGTTATCTTATAATAACTTTATCAGGTATTGCACCAATATGTGTAAAATTCTTATTTCCAAGGAGCAATACCTTTTTTACATGTACAACCAATGACAATAATCATCATCATATGCCAATGTAGAAAATGTCATTGTAATACCTAGTACATAATGTTTGCCCAATTATGCAGCAAATACGATTATAGTAAGCACTAATTCTGATGCCATTTGGGTTTAATAATTATTTTATTTATTTAAACAGAGTATACCAATTATGTTTAATAAGGTAAGTTAATGATCTTAAAGTTGCTTTCGTATTTTACTGTGGATATATCGTTTTAGTTAAATTAGATTAGATTTATTAAGAACCTTGGAATACACAAAGTATAAAGATTGGTTAGTTAGTGGTATGTAGGTGGAAATCAAGGAATTAATAAACACCATAGTAAAAAAGAATTTGTTTTCTGTTGTACCAATAATTGAGTGTACTTTTGGTAAAATTTCAAACAACACACAATTGTTATGATTTTTTTCTTAAAAAAGTGAAATAAGTCTTGCAGTATTCATTTTATTTAGTGTTAAAATGAATCAAATTCTCTTAGCATAAGAACAGAAGAAGGGGGTTTGGCAGAAGACATTGTGAATTTTCCATAGACAATTTGAAGATAGAGTCTTATTTGACCAACAAGATACAGAATAACACCTGGTTTGAAGGCTTCCGTGGTTGTTGTCGATGACATGTTGTTTTCCGGGCTGGTTCCCACGTTGGTTATTTGACCTTGACGTTTCGACACTCATGTCGGTGTCTTCCTCAGAAGTAGCTCAGAAGAGCTGGTGGAAACCAGCCCGGAAAACAACATGTCAACAATAACACCTCTTCTGCCAGATTTCTGCCTATTAAAATCTGAAAAATAATGAAATGGCATCCACTCTATCTTTGTAACAACAAACAGTAATGGACTTATGTCTTCAACCCCAAATAGCAAACATTGAAATATTATTGTAACAGGAGAATGACAGTGGAACATCATTATCTTCAAATGAGAAGTCATAAAAAACAAATACATGTGGACGGAAACAACTAAAAGAGAAAAAACAATCTAATAAAATGTTTGAAAATAATACCATACATAGGTTTACATAATTTCAAAAATAATTATTACTTTTGCAATCTGTTAAAAAGAAAAAACATTTGCTTTCAAAAAATTGGGTTATAATTGTTCTATTTATAGTAATCTATATATATTTTACTAATTTTGATTTACTTTATGAGTTTATTACAGGGCATTAAACATGTTGAATTCAAATGCTAGTAAATTTCAAAATGAGGACCGAAAAATGCACACTTAAGTTTCTTGCAACACATAACATGTTTATTAAAATAAGTATTGGCGTTTTTCAGTGCTTAGATACCCAAAATATCAGGGCGCACCGAGCTCTAAAACAATAAATCAGCAAGGATTACCTAAAGTCAAGCTGACCCTGTCAAAAAATCATTCTCCCATAATTAGTAATTTCCGGAGTACAAATTGAAAAAAGGGAAGACAATGAGAAAATGATGTAATAAAACGTAAACAAAACTTTTCCTCAAGTTAATATTAGATTCAACCCTTGCTTATATATTCTTAATAATATATATATACACAAGGCTTCAACATAGTAACTCATCTTTTTTCAGGTTGTGAGGTAATGATAGTGAGAAATGTAAACACATAATAAAATATTAAATAAAACTTTAACCAAGAAAGCTCTTAACGCATGAGGCAAATTCACCCTTTTTAAAAGTTGACAGTACTGCCATCTGCTCATAACCAATGGGAGCGTTGATGCATTATTAAAACTACTTCATAAGTCATCTGTTAATAAAGGTGTAAGGGAAAGATACTTTTTTACTGGACATATGTAAAAAATATGTAAAAATTTATTTTTACTTTTTATTAAAATATTTTCAAAAAACATTGTTTTTTAATTGATTAGCAAATTCTGCAATTAATTTTATTTCAGAAATCGTTAATTTTAACATAAGGTATTTCAATCTGAATCTTGGGACATAGCAAGCAAGTGATTGTGATTTGTTAAATATTTTTTATTTCTTTATGTGCAAATATGGTTCAAAAATAATAACTGACACTTGTAGTCACAATAATGTAAAGGAATTAATAGTTAGCCTAGTATCATAGAGTTTTGTTAAAACACATACTTCGAAATTTGAAGAAAACTCCCTACATACTTCTAAGAAATGGTGACCAACAATGCCTGAACTGGCCATCTCTTTATTGACAGAGACTCACTTCGTCTCAATATCTCTGCCTAAATAGCAAGTGCAATAAAACTTGTTCAGAAACAATTTATTAAAATAAAATTACTTACATTTTAAACATGATAAATTTGTTCAAACTATTACATAAAGTTTAATGTGAGAGTTAAAATCAGAAGATAAGCTAAAATAAGTACATATAATAATAAATATAATAAAACTGTTGCATGGCAGTACATCAAACTGTACATATTACCGAAAATTGCAAATCACAATATTTTTTTTTTATAAAATGCAACACAATTATCACGCTAGAATTACAAAGTTTGATGATAAAAATTTATACTTCCTAAGATATCACAATTCTAAAATCTGCTTTAATGTTTCGACAATTTTACACAAGCTAAAAACAAACAACACATAAAATATCAATATGGATTTTAACATTTTTCATATAAAAATATCCATAGACTATTATGCCTAGTCTAGTCAATCACGTTCTCCCTGATAGAAATTAACACAAAATAAAAAATTTTAAAGTTGCTTACTCAGTTCCGGGCTGCTTTGCAATGTTTCTTCCACGTCCCCGTCCTAAAATTACAAAATATTAGGCTACCAAATACAAAAGACAAAATAAAAATCGAACCTCTACCACCACCCAACGACATGTTTCCCACACGTTGTGCCAAAGCAGATGCTGAAAATGATAAAACACACCTAGATACGCTTGAAGAGTAATGTTTGGGTACTTACGCAATTCAATAGGACGAACTCCGCGACCTCGTGAAGCATTGGAAACTGGTCGACTTCGAGAACTACCAACTGATTGCCATCCGTCGTCACTATCCTGACGACTCTGCATCATAAAAGTACACTATGTATTTATCACAAGCACAATAGATTAAACAAAAACATATTGTAATCAAAATTTTACTGGCTGTTAATAAACTGGATTCTGAATTGTCAATGTTACAAGGTAAAAAATGAAACAAATTAATTTAATAAAAATTTACCTTATAAATTAATCATAACATTGAAAGAAGGATTCATACACAATTGCAATATTTCTAATAATGTAAGATTCACAAGAAATCACATTAATAATATATAGTTGTATATTTGGATAATTATACAATTATATTTTTAATGACAATTTATCAGTCATCATTTTTTTTATTTTTTATACAAATTATTGTCATGGATGCAATAGCCAGAAACCTATGATTATTTTTAAATAAAAATTATAATATGACGCTACACTATCCCCCTCCTAGTGAGTGAGGCGAACGAAGAAAAGTATTACATAACTTGAAAATTAATACAAAATATATAAGTTAATCCCTAAATCTGGTTGGAAAATGAACTCTTCGTCCCGCTCTGGTTTTCAATCTGGCATCTGTGGAAGTACTGGTGGTTGCATCGTTACAGGCGGAACCTGCGTTTGTTGACGTTGACGTTGTCTGTTGTTGACGTTCCCCTTCATCTGTCAGTTTTTCAATGTAAGCCGGTTTCAAACGATCAATGGAAACATTCACTTGCTTTTCCTTGATTAATAGCGTGAAAAACTTGGGGTTTGTCTTCAGTACCTTAAAGGGGCCTTCGTAAGGGGACTGTAGTGGTTTTCGCACAGCATCCACACGGACAAATACATACTGGCAAGTAAAAATATCTTGGGGTACATATACTTGCCGACTGCCATGGTGTTGCGTTTTGTAGAACTGGATTTTATTCATGCGTTCTCGCAGGGCTATCACAAATGATGTATCTGCACCTGCAAAAGCTGATGTAGGGATTGTTTCCACGAGATCTCCTGGAAGTCGCAATGTCGTGCCGTAAACTAGTTCAGCTACGGTGGCTCCAATGTCTTCCTTCACATCGCTTCTAATTCCAAGCAGAACTAGTGGGAGTGCTTCAGTCCACGTTGTATTATGACATTTCAGGGCGGCTTTGAGTCTGCGGTGAAATCTTTCCACTAAGCCGTTTGCTGCAGGATGAAACGCTGTCGTGTGGATGTGTTGAATGCCCATTGCTTTCTGCAGATGGTGGAAAAAAACTGATGTGAATTGTGTTCCCCTGTCTGAAGTAAGTTTTGTTGGAACGCCAAAACGAGATATCCACGTGTTAACAAAGTTTGTCGCACATGTTTCAGCTGTGATGTCTGCAATTGGAACTGCCTCGGGCCACCGAGTAAATCTGTCGATTATTGTTAGGAGGTATTGGTAACCATTCGATGGGGGTAGCGGTCCTACGATGTCAATATGAACATGGGAAAAACGTGCGTCTGGATCTTGGAAAGTTCCTACTGGGGACTTAGTGTGTTTGTGAATTTTGTTCTTTTGGCATGGCAAACACGTTTTAACCCAGGAGCTTGTATCCTTTCTTATTTTAGGCCAAAAATATTTGGACGTTATTAACTTTGTGGTGTTCTTCACGCCTGGATGAGACAGGTTGTGCTTTTGCTCGAAAATGTGGCGCCTGAAGCCTTCAGGGACATACAATCGGTTGCCACATGTTGTTTCGTACCACAGTTTAGTGTCGGTTCCAGGAACGGTGAACTGTAGAAAGCTGAATTTAGTGTTTTTCAACAAGCTTCTTAATTCTTCGTCTTTGTTTTGTGCTGCTTGAAGAGATTTTTCATTGAGTTGTGTGACTGTTTCAATACGAGAGAGTGCGTCAGCAGGTTCATTGTTGACACCAGGAATGTATTTAATGTCAGTGGAGAACTGAGAGATGAAGTCGAGTTGTCTGGCTTGTCGTGGACTACATTTTTCAGGCTTCTTCTGGAAGGCGAATATCAGTGGTTTGTGGTCACAGTATATTGTGAAGTTCCGACCTTCTAAGAAGTGTTGAAAATGAACAATAGTTTCGTAAATAGCCAGAAGTTCTCTGTCATACGTGCTGTACTTCCTTTGGGTGTTAGACATGGTGCGAGAAAAGAATGCTATGGGTTTCGGGTAGCCATTTTCGTCCTGCTGTAACACACCTCCCACTGCTACATTTGATGCGTCCGTAACAATGCTTAGGTGTGCACCTTCACGTGGGTAGGTCAGCATAGTAGCATCGGCTAGTTTTTCTTTGGTTTTATTAAAAGCTGCGATGGCTTCGGGTGTGGGCGATATGGGTACGTCACGCCTAGTGCAACCATTTAACAACAAATTCAAAGGTTTCTGGGTKTCGGCAGCATTTGGGAGCCATCGACGGTAATAATTTACCATCCCCAAAAAGCGCTGGAGCTGTTTTGAAGTTTTTGGGAACGGAAGTTCCTGTATGACAGCTACTTTTTGCGGGAGTGGTGCAAGGCCATCTGAAGTTACTTTGACTCCAAGAAATTCAACTTCCGGAACACAAAAAGTGCATTTAGAGGGATTAATTACAATGCCATACCTGTGTAAGCACTGGAACACGGTACGTAAATGTTGGATGTGCTGTTCCCTAGTTTCTGATGCAACAAGAATGTCATCGATATATACGTAGACAAAGTCTAGGTCTTTAAGGATGTTATCGATGAACCGTTGGAATGTCTGGGCGGCATTTCTCAATCCGAACGGCATTTTAAGGAATTCGAAGAGGCCAAAAGGTGTTATTACAGCTGTTTTTGGGACATCATCGGGGTTTACAGGTATTTCGTGGTATGCCCTGACCAGATCAATCGTGCTGAAGATCTTTTTTCCTCGGAGACTGGCGCTGAAGTCCTGAACATGGGGTATAGGGTAGCGATCAGGAGTGGTGCGAGCATTTAAGCTACGGAAATCGCCACATGGTCTCCAATCGCCATTTTTCTTTGGTACCATGTGCAGTGGACTTGCCCAAGGGGAGGATGATGGTCGTATGATTCCGGAAGTCTGCAATTCACCAAACACTTTTTTGGCAATTTTCAGTTTATCCAAGCAGAGCCGTCTTGGCCTGTGATGCACTGGGGGGCCCTTTGTATCAATATGGTGGACAATCGCATGTTTAGCTTCTATTGGTTCTTCAAATGCTCGGATAACATTTGGAAATTCCCGTAGAAGTTCCCGTACTTCGGGGTCGATGGCACCGAATACCGCACGCACACTGCACTGCTGTGTTGTCTTTTCAATACATGCTACTTTGAGTGATGTTACGGTATCGATTAGTTTTTTGTTGTGTACATCGACCAATAACTTGTAATGACCCAAAAAATCGGCACCTAATATAGGGTGTGTTACCTCAGCTACTATAAATGTCCATTTGAAGTCTCTGCGGAGTCCTAAATTTAGGTTCAATTGTCTCTCATTAAACACTTTGATTGGGGTTCCAGTAGCAGTTTGTAATTTAAACCTTTCAGTTATACCAGAACTGATTTTGTACTGTGGAGGCAATAAACTTAAGTCAGCACCGGTGTCCACTAAGAAACTAATTTTTGAGAGTTTGTCACGCACAAATAGTCTATTGGTAATTTTGTCTGCAGGAGCACTGCTTACTCCTGCGTTTGTTGAGAGTTTTTTGAATATGCACAAGGGGTGGTGCAATGTTGTGCTTTATTACCAAACCGTCTGTGGTAGTAACACCATTGATCACGTCCTTTGTCGTGGCTTTTGCTTCGTGATCTGTCTCTTGCTCTGGCGTGGTGATTTTGGTTTTGGTTTCTGTAGGCTAATTGTCTTTCCAGATTATCTAACCGATCCAAAATCATTGTCAAAATAGCGTCGGGCTGGTTGGCTGTTGCACCACTATATGTCACGTGCATGTTTGGATTGGCAATGCAGTTATAATTTTTTGATGGTGCCACGGCGGAGATGGCAGCCGATGGAGTCGCTTCCATGATTTGATCCGCTACGGTGGCGACGCGGTCTACAGGAAGATCTCCTAGGGCGATCAAAATCGGCTGTATTGATACAGGCATTTGCTGCAAGAAAAGCTCTCACAGTGCGTTTGAATTAACATATTGCTCATCCCCGACAAGGCTTTTCATGTGACGTAACAATTGGCTGGGTTTTCGTGATCCTAGCTCCTGCCCCGATAAAAGCTGTTTCAGTCGCTGGGCTTCTGACAAAGACATCCTCTTTATTATCTCTTCTTTAAGCTTTGTATAAGGTTTTGTAGGATCCGGGTTTTCGATGATGTCACTGACTTCAGCGGCGACTTCCGGAGGCAGCACACAGATCACATGCTCGAAGCGTGTAACTTCTCTTGTAATATTTTGGGAATGCTAAATTAAATTTTGCTTCCACAGCACGAAACCACAGGGCTGGTCGATTTCCCCAAAAGGCAGGTAGTTGCGGAGGAGCCGATGCGGCGACCATGCGGACATTTTCAGGAGTTCCTTGTTCCACATTTTCCTCAATCATTTTAAATATTTTTGTCGGGGTCACCAATTTATAGTTGTATATTTGGATAATTATACAATTATATTTTTAATGACAATTTATCAGTCATCATTTTTTTTTTATTTTTTATACAAATTATTGTCATGGATGCAATAGCCAGAAACCTATGATTATTTTTAAATAAAAATTATAATATGACGCTACAAATATCCTTGTGTATACATATTATAGTGTGCTCACCTACATTGCGAAAAACGGACAGATTTTGGGAGCGAAATGCGAGTGTTTCTGGGGGGCAGACGTTTAATGGCGCTGTAACGAATTTGTAAAAATGAAGTAATTGACGTTACCGGCATTTTGAGTACCCCTCATGTCCCCTACTTTAAAACCGTTCCTTTGCCGATGTTGCCAAGTGATGCTATAGTTATGCGAATGCAGAATACGAGTTCCAATCATAAATAGTATATCCATATAAATTTGTATTATAATACGTATTAAACGCAAAATCTTATGTCTTATGCAGCCATACTGTCTTACAAATTATTTTTTAGTTCATATAATGAATGTGTAAACTCCGTAAATGTTCGTGTACTTATACACAAAATACAAACTGCCAACATAGCTTTCTAAGAGTAACGCCTACGCCTATTGCAGGATATCCCATTAAAAGATGAACTCGGTTTTTTATAAATGCTTGGGTTGTTATTCCTCGTACGATTTATTGACTACCTATTTATAAGTACTTTGTCTAACAGGCAAAAGAAATCAGATCATTCAATATTACGTTTACTGTTCCGCAGCAGTTCAAATCTCAGATATATGTTTTATTATAACCAGACGGTCCGTGCGATAATACTTCGAAAAACAATCGAATAAAACAGTCTTGCAAGCCTTGACAAACGAGACTCCCGAAGATAGGTCGTGTGAGGGTAGGTCAGGCTACAATGTTTGTTATTTCATCGACTATGTAGTAAATGAGATACGGTTTCGGACACCTAATGTAACATAATAAGAGATGTGCTGTGATAACTTTAATAGGATCAATAGGAACTTATGTTCAAAAACTTGAAGATAATTAGGTAAAGAGACAAATAATAAGAATAAATGGATCTGTTGTTAATGTTTTATAACCAAATACGTCTTTAAATTCTATTTCCAAATTAAATTTTCACAAAACCAATAATACATAGGTAAATGCCAGCATTTCAACCTCTCCGCTGAACTCTTCAAAAGCCAGTCAAACATATGGGGAAGAATTTGTTTATGTTACATATTCGGCTATTCTCTTGTGTTAAGTGAGTTATTTCGAGGTGTAAGATCTGTATTTAGCAGATGGTTTAAAATACGTTTCATATAGATAAACAGCCTCTAAGGGGATCAAGTTGGACACATGTTAAATGTTTTATATTTTTGACGTTGGTTATGATAAATCTGGGATCTGCTGCTTGCATATTATGCAGTTCTAGTGGGGACTTTTCTCTGTCTCCATTGTTTAAGTGATGCATATTATGGCTCGGCCTGTGCAAATAAAAAGCAGCACCTTCAGAGATTTGCAGCTGATTTTAGACTTCAGGAAATACTGTCATCCCAATTGCTTGCTTTTCTGTGATACAGTGGCTTGTTCTAGAAGTCTTAATCTTTTTTTTTTGTTTTTCTGGTTATTTTGTTTTGATATCAAATTATACAGGACAATGAACGTTTCACATCTTCTTTGGACCAGTTACACTAACAGTAATTCAGAGAATTCAAACATCTCACACGAAGACCTGATGCCCTGATGTCAACAGCAAGAAAATATCCATTGTGTTTAGTATGTGTTTTGCAACAAATCTTGTTTTCATTTTTGAAGCGTCTAAATAGTGTTTATGTTTCAGCGCAAATTCCTTTTGATGTTAATCAATAAAACCACCAACCTACGGATAGCCTGCATCGTGTGCGACAGATATTTTTACGTTGATTTTTATGCGCCACACATGTATGCACTACATTATTAAAATACATTTTTACGGCGCTCTGCACAACGCAAATTTTTACTAATGTGGACCCGGCTTAATAGTTAGGCACCTATATTATGTTTGGCCTGTGCACTTTTTTCATATGGGGAGCATTTAATTTCATAAATTCCATATTAGTTTAACTTTTAACACTTCTTCTTTATCCAAAATGTTACCTAATAGGATTGTTAATATACAGATAGATAGTAATCTTCAATACGTTCAATACAAATTAATGTTAAAAAATCCCTTAATATTAAAAAGCTATGCTTTACCAAAAAATTCATAAACTACGAAATAAATATCAAAGTAGGTATAGTCGCAAATGTAAACGCTCCTACCTAATTAGCCAAATTAACAAAATTTGTCTATAAATTGCCAGCGATCTTTGTATGAAACAGTTTTTTAACATACAGATTTTATTAATAGCCATTGCGTATCGGAACTTTGCAATTTGCATGCAATGATGTGCGGAATCGCGAAAGTCGAAAATGCTCATTTTTCGATGGCTCGTGCAGGTGCACGTATATCGTATATCAATCACGCTGTTATTAGAAGTTGTTTGATCCCCGTGTTCCCTCACCCGCGCTCCATGCTCCATGGTCCTGGTCGTGTAATGCAGACGTKTTATGGAAGGGGTACAGTCYGATATTCCCCTTTAACGAAATTCAAAGCTCCGATTTACCGCATTTAATACCATGTAGCAGTTCCGATGTTTACCGCTACGTACCGCCACCATACAGAGATAAATTAGCAAAATAGCTGTCCGCGATAAATCCCATAAGGTGAGCACACTATAATATGTATACACAAGGATAAGATTAACTACTTTATTATTGCAGCAGCAATACAGGGCGAAATCTAGCTTTCGTTACTTAACCTTAACATTCTTATTCATATGTTTAACATGGAGGAACGTTAGATTTACCACTTTGACATTTGAATAAAACATTTTTAAGAAAAAGACCCTAGAAAAAGATGGAAAATAACTTTGAAGGAGTATAATTTAGTGAGAAGACAAAATTGCTTTGAGGGAAGCTGGTTTATTTTCGATTATAATGAATCAAGAACACTGCACCTATAACAAAAGGTTTTCAGTTTAGGATGTAATAGATATGATAATCTATTCTATATCAGGAATAATTTTTAGAATTTATTTTTTGTGTATTTAAATACATAAATATTTACTTTGCGAAAATACTACGACATAAAGATTACAACATGCACTTGTCCATGTATGATTTTACGTCGTGCCCTCTGGAAGCAAACTTACCAGGATTTTATTTAAACCTTCTAGCTTAACATAATCACAAGTTAAAATGGGAGAGAAACTTTAAATGTGTAGAAATTTTTTCAAACTGAAACACTCATAATTTCAGAAGTAATTGTCCAATTTCAATTTCCTAAATATGAAAATATCGAGAACAAAAGTGGTTTTCAAAGAAGACGATGCCAACACTTCATTGGATGAAAAATACATAATGATTTTGGGATAACCATTGTTATTGGCATAACAGCTTAACTAAAATTAATTAGGTGTTCTTTAAAAAGTAATACTTTAAGTTAAATTCCCTTATTAAAAGGTAGAGCGCTTTCAGCTAATAAATAGCCATTGTCAGTAGCAGAATAATAGCAAAGAAAAAATGGGAATTTTTACATAATTTTGACAATGTCAAAAATATACGGACAAACAAACTTGACCCCAAACCAAAAAACAACCTACATTTGCACAAAATGTAATATTAATTTAGATCAAATAAATAATTTAGAACTGGACAAGTTTGCTTGTATCTATATTTTTGACATTGTCAAAATAATATTGTAAAGTTCCCATTTTTCTTTTTTTTCTGATTCTGACAATGGCTATTTATTAGCTGAAAATGCTCTAGCTTTTACTGAATAAAGAGTATTTTACTTAAAGTATTATTTACAAAGAAGACCTAATTATTATAAAAAATTCCTCTTTAAGAAATGGATCAGTTTTCAATCATTAACTAAAATTTATTTTATTACACTGTTTTGATAGTGTATAATCGAATTTGAACATTATGTTTGAAATACTTTTATACTTACACAACCTGGACCTCTGCTATCAGGCAAACTTGGAAAATCTAGATCAAGTGAATACACAGACTCACTTCGTACACTTTCTACATCAAAATCAGACATAGCTCTGCTGGATGTGGTAGTCCTTGCATCTTCCTAAAATCTTACACATGACAGCAAAATGGAAATGCAAAATATTACCATTATCGTACATAATCCGACGAGGCATAACTACTACAAGCCGTATTAGCCCCTAATATGTTACTCTTCGTTAATTTGGGGATGTGTTGCTTTGGTATTACTGGTATACCAAGATAACCACAGCAGTTTTCACAGATAACATATACCTGACGAATGACAATTGATTTGCTGCAGTGCAATGATACATCAGTCATTGTGTGATACTGAAACAAAATTCGAAGCTTTATTTCTTTCTATTAATAAAACATGTATGTTAATAGTTAGTCTTCCAACTTAGCCATCATTTCAATTCAAATAGTCATTTATTTCCACACCAATACCATGTGTCAACAAATCTATTAGACAAGCCGCAACTTTTAGAGATTATTAGGTATCAAAAAGAAATTTGGTATGGACAAATGGTATATGAGGAGGAGTATTCGGATATTTTGAACTTCCCAATCACTTCTTTCACGAGTAATGGCTTCGGTTTTGAATTTTTTAATCAAACACCCTGTATATTTTTACATTTTTTTATTTCTGAGCCAATTCTACATCACAATGTAGTATTTTTTTCAGTTTTTAAGCCTACTTAATGTTTTTAGAGCCACCTTTAATATTGCGTCTAGGTGGCTATAATTGGACACAAACTATTCTAAGCACTTCAGACGATGTTAAAAAATTACAATTACAATGTTTTAGTGGTTACTATGATAGATAAGAATAAGTCAAGTTGGCAAATTCCATTTTCGTGTCTATTTTTTTTCAAATGGCAGCATTTTATTGATAAGTATTTCAGAAAAGAAGATTTTTGGTGAATATGATGATACTCATTTATTTGTGATTGGATTAAAAATAAGCTCATACATGAATGAATTACTAAGCAAAACACTAGATAATAATTTTATGTATTTACTTTTGTAAAATGTGTCATGGATTTTCATGATGCATAGTATTATGCATTTATTTGTTCAAGTCTTCTTTGGAAAATAAAACAGTCAGTTAATGACAGTGTCATGTGTTTTGTGAGCATACGTAATAGTTTCTTAATTTATCCTTGAATTTCAGTATAATCTTTCGACAAAATAATGTATACTCAAAGTGTAAAAGTGTATATATCAATAATATTTGGCAATTGCTACTTCACAATCAAACACTGTCTCAACGAATCGAAAGTGTGCCAACGACACCTTTAATGGATAACATCAGATAGAGAGGCAGCTGAATGTCCCGGCCGTACACCACATCATCGTTCATCTTCTCTATCAGCTTTAAAACGTGCTATCGACTCATACATGGTTGATTTCGTCATGGTTTGCTGTTTGTTGTTGTTCAACATCGACCTTTTTTTCGGATTTAACTACAAATTTAATGATATTCTGCAACATTTTTCAACTGACGCCACTTGCACTGTTTTATTCAACAGCTCATATTCACAACAAACTGCACGAATCTACATAAAAGTTGTAACAGAAACTTAAGGAAGTTTAAATTTTCACAAGTCAACATTGACAGGTCACTTGTCGTGCTCGAGACCTTTTCCGGGTAATTAATTTCTTTTTCATTGTCATACTTCGTATTAAAAAAAACATATTTACTAACAACTGCAGAACAGTTTCTAGCTGTACTTAAAAAATAAACCGGTGTTTAACTGTAACAAAAAAGCTTTAACTAAATGAGTATAAGAAGTATTTACTTTTTGTATTATTAATTACCTCGCATGCGATGCCAGTAGTATAATCATAGATGTCCTTTTCGAATTCCTCTACACTGACAGATAGAAAAGGCCAGACTTTTTCTTTCGCACATGCATTTACTAACATAAATAGCAGGAACTCTATCGAATACACTTTGAAAGCATCCTCTCTTTCTCCGAAGTCCTCACAGAACATGGTCAGAACACTGGATATCAACTCTATGTTTTTATCACTAGTAAAAACTGGTGGAAATGGATGTAACTCAGATGGTTCTTCCTGAAATGTCATAAAAAACAAATAGCTCTTTATCCATGATTTCTTGCAATTATATCTAATTTAATTCTATTTGCATAATCATAATGAGTGACAGGTTAGAATTTGAAGAAATGTTTAAAATAGCTCAAAGTTTATATGCACATTATTTCTTCCTAATGGTAAAGTACTGTTGTTTTAATGGTTTGTATCCTTGCTGATAGTTTTCCTACAGCAGTGCGTGTAAGTAAAGGCCCAAAATTTATATCTAGGGAGGTTGGTAATTTCAAGCACTTAATTTGATTGGTTACAGTGATTTTCGTCAGTTCTTTCAAACAGTGTGGTATTCACATTCCGTTTCTGTAGTTTGTCGTTTTCAAAAACTGCTAGTTATCTATTTGGAGGTGTTACTTCTAGCACAAATGGTTGGATCGGCATGAATTTTTGTCATTTCTTTCCGATTTTAGGACGATTTTAGAGCAACTGTTCAGAAACTCACCACTTTCTATTTTCCTAATATCCACATTAAAATCTCCTATGACTATGAACACTTGATTTTTTATATTATGACTGTTAGTAAATTAATAAAGATCATAAGTAAACCTGCACTGAAGAGCACTATGACATACATTCACGATGACACAAACCATCATTGGCTTATTCGACCTGTTTTATTTATGAACACCCATTACAAGTTTTTAAAGGAATAGTCTATAAGATGCATTAATGGTACAATAACAGAATTGTACCTGTCTACTCAAATGAATGTAATATGCATGTTTTGGTGTTTTGAAATGATTACTTTTGTATTTTCAAATTTTTGTTCATGTTATCGTTTTTGACAAGTATCATATATCATATAATTTATATTKTTTAATGAAACTGTTTTGACATGCTTAATGTGTCTATTTGACTTCTTAGAAAAACGTTTAACAGTMGCTAGAAGTTATCAATTCCAAGAACAACCGTTACTATAACAACTATATTATTTTCCAGTAAAAGCAAAATAGACAGATGCAAATGAACAACACAGCATGTTGATTGCTACAAAAAATAATGCTATTATTAACAACTTAATTTTGATTAGAAATAACCTTTTTTTGCATACACTGCAAAATACAGGGTGTCCATACTTAAGCTTGCATTAGAAATAAAGTTGGTGGAATTTTGAGCGGAAGTTTACCCTATCTTTATTCTTTTAAATGGAACACCCTGAATATTATTACATTTTTAGTTAATTGGAGGATCATTTTATTAAGAACGCTATTAAAGGTTTAAATAAACCCATTAGGAATAATTTGCATTTTTGTAAAAATTTTGATGTTTGTAGTGGAAATTATTTAGATCTCAAACCTCAAAAGCTAGGTTTAGGCAGTTTTCATCAGCATGTAGGGCATAAATTTTTATACTTTATTGGACTTAGCTTGAAATTTTCAAAAACTGCAAGGCTATTTTATGAGTTTGGAAAATAGCAACTTTCAAATGCTAATAACTTAATTTTTTTAATAGAAATGTATATATTATTCTATCACTGATAAGCACAGAATAATATTTCTTCTTTTGATGTTACTCTTGACCTAGCTGTCTTTAATAGTTTTTAATAAACCAAGTTGGATTAAAAAGTATAAATTAATTTCCCTACCCCATATAGATTACTAACCGCATAGATTGTCTAGAAAATTTGTGATTATGAATTTTTTAATAGCTATGAAAATACTTGTAAGATTTAAAATAAAGGGGGGGAAGCACACACACAATAAATAGCTGATGCATGAGATGGATATCAACACATTATAAAAGCAATTTCCTAAGAATAGTGATCAAGTGTCTATAATTTAATGGTCATGTATTTGAACACTTAAATCAATTTAAATTAATTTCTTTTTCCATGTATTCTGTGCTGTGTTTATGTTTATATTGCTGTTCTTTTTCATTGTTAGTGTTATCCTTCATTTGTTTTCATTTGCTCTCTAATATACATAAGTACCTACCCCATCAATGGTGGTAAAAATGTTAAATCTCTAATTTTGTTTACTATTAAAAAAATTATTTCTAATCAGCAGTTTTTCTAAACGAATGTTGTTACTAATAAGTCAAATATTTTGTTTTAAGATTAAGCTTCCACTGTTTTAATAAAAACATGATCGAAGTTTTTTATTTCTGTAAAAACCGTTAAAAAAAGATACTTAGATCAAGTATGCACCAAAAAAATTTTTATTCTGCATCTATCTGAGATATAATATATAATAATTATACCTACAGGGTGTTCCATTTAAAATAATGTAATCATATCAACCTCCAGTATAATCGGAAGTCCGCTGCCTTAGGGAATATTTTCATTCATCTCCCTCCATCCCTGAATATGTACAAATTGTCATTTAAAAATTCTGTCAACTTTCTAGTGGGAGCATAAGTGTGGACAGGCTGTATACTAGGCCTGGGTGATAACTGATTTCAACTATCAATATATTGATAACATATAATTATCGATAACTAACGATATATCGATAACTCAATATACTACATTGATAATTTGATAAATATTGATATATCGATAAATGTAAAAAATAAAATATAACAAAATTTATCGATATAAAGTAAATGTTGATATTTATCAATATATCGACAAGCATATATCGTTATTCAATATATTGATAAATATTGATAACCATCGATATATCAATAGTTGCTCCCAGCCAGTCAAGACATAATTTTCAGTGTTAAAATGTTTAGTTTCGAAATAATTTTTTTAATGTATCTGAAAAAGAAACTTACCATGAGAAAGGTTATCAAGGAATTAAACACTTCACTTGTGTTATTTTCAGCATCCTTGTCCATTGGAGGGGGGATCTTGTGAGTTTCATCGGAAGTTTGCTTGGCCTCAAAAGAATAGCCAAGTGGTAAGGGACCTGGCTTAATAATTCGATGAAACACCTGGTCAATAAACACACCATTTTCCAGGTTGAATCTGGAAACAGCAATTTCCGCTGGGTAATTACGTTGAAATGAATTTGCGTAACAAAAATTATTTATATGAATTATGTAGAAGAAATGTTGTCCCAGTTCTGGAAACAAAGGAGAGCATCACTAATTGCTTTTTTTCTTATTATTTTGTCCTTACTGTTGCAGTGCTGGAGTTGTTGTACCATGTTTTTGATATCCTGTCTCATTGCTTCTTCACGGTCTCTTTGTTGTCTCTCTTGACGTTCTATTTCAGCAATCTCAATCCCTTGAGACGTGTATTTCTTACCTTGTTTTGCTTGTTTAGCTCTCATATCATAAGGCTTGCGCTGTTCCGCACTCATATTCTAAAAATTGTGACACAATTAAAACTATTCTAACTGGTCTACGACAAAAAGATTGGTTAGCATTTCATATTTCAATGGGACACCTTTACACCTGTAGCAGTGCAAATTTTTAAACATCACATTAAATGCTTCTTATAATTTTGAGAAAATTATCAGTATTATTAAAGTGGTTTGTTGTAACACATTTTTTTAAGAATAGGGTTCAGTCCATTCCTAATTTGTCAAGTGCTTTTTGTTTGCATAACTACATAGCACATAGGAGTAATTGAATTAGAACAGCATTAGGACATCTTTAGCACATTTTTTTCTTGAACAGGCATATTGATACACCCCATTCATTTTATGTTTATGAAAGCAGAAGATGGTTTATTAGATACATGAACCAATACAATACATCTCGAATGTAACAGCAGTCTTTTGAACACCATTTACATTTGCTATTATTCAGTTACTTCGTAAAGTAAGTACATTTTCTTTTGATACATACTTTATAGAAGGATCCGACCTGCAAGTAATTGTGACTTCAGATTTCAAAAAGCTTACTGAGGCAATGAGGAATTTAAATCAAGTACTCATATATCAGATAATCCAAAACTTTAAGAGAAAATTTCCAAAAATTTAACACCAGCTGAACCCCTCTTTGCTCAGAAAACCAGTGTGAGAGTAGATACATCCTTTTATAATAATATGTTAAATACGTAAATCTAGTTCTTGTAGTCTCAAGGTCCTTCTCAAATATTACAGCTACTTTCATAGATAGGTACAGCAAACAAAATGCAACTGAAACAGCAATTTAAATGAAAGAGTTGTAATTTTAATTTTTATGTTTATTTGTTTCCATGAAACTAAATGTAGATCAATCAAAAATTAATATGAATTGAAGTTGTCTTAGTAGGAGGATATTCCAAAAATGGAGAAGAAATTCTAGAGACAATGAACATTATATATTATAGGCAACAAGGCAATTCATGTGAAATGCGACAACATGCAGGAAACGAAGAAATTATATTACCGCCCATAACGGTCCAGCTACTTGGGCCATTTCAGCCATACTCCTCGAGTGATAACCCTGTTTGCTTTTCAGATCTACCATAAAAAAATAGAAGCCGTTTTGACCACCTTTGTTTTTACCCATTTTTTCTCTGTGGTTAACCTGAAAACAGATTTGTTATAAGCATCTTCAAAAAGGTTACAATAATTTCAACAGTAAATTATCATTGTTAAATAGGTATCTATATATTTTTGAACAGAATAGCTTATTATAGGATGAAAAAATGATGTGTAGCTTAGAAAGCAGTTTCAAATAATCAAGTAAACAGATGTACTACTACTTGGGAGAATTAAATCGTAAGTGTACTATTAAATTACATGAAAACATGTACCTAGCATCAGATGAAAAATTATACTTACGTGACAAACAAAAATTAGCAAGCCTATTTTACAATGCCGGTGGAATGCAGTTTTGCGATTCGCAAAACGCGATTGATTTCTCTAATTTATTTCGTCTTGAGGATGGCGCTGATTTGGGCAATAAAACAGCGTTGCCAGATCCAAAAGCTAAATTATACTTATAGCAATTTTTTAAAATTTCGTAAACGCTAGATTACAAACTAACAGAGAATAGAAAGGGCGTTTATCGACATTATCGATTAATAAATCAGTTTGCTGCCTCTCAGAAAGGTGAACCACAGAAATCTAAGGTGAACACAATTGCTTTGACGTATACTTGTCATCTGTCAATTAAAGAATTATTTGATATATTTTAATGTGAGAAAACGCGTGGGAGTTTGTATTTTCAACATATTCTGAAATGTTTTGTGCAATAATCAACTTTAAGGTTGCAGAAATCTCACATTTCGGAGCTGTGGGCTGACACGATTTCGTATAACTTTTGAGTTATGTATTGTATTTGTGAAGTTGTGGCTACAGTAAGCCTGTTAAATAATAGGCCTGTTCACTAAAATTTAATTTTATATAAACTGTACATTTTTCAGTAGTATTTAGGACACTGATAAGCCTCCAGTAAACAGAATTTTAATTGCACTTCTAATTTTCAAAATATCGCCATCTGAATTTTTGCCGCGGATTAGCATCCAAAAAACGATACCCTTGTATGGAGGCTAGCGTATACGTCACTTGGTGTGGCGGGCAACAGAATTCCTGCACTTTGAGCACTTTATGTAAGATAATTTATTATTAAAGTAACTGTGCGACATACCGATCAGGTTAATTAAGCTCAAATGTTCTACCGAGCGAATGATCTACAGATATTTGATAACAATTACGTGTATTTTGAATAAACCACATTCAAAGAACATTATTTTTAAAATCGCGGATGATAAAGCCGTCACATTTGTTACCGCGACATCGCGGCCACCGAGCGTACTACTGGGGATGGCTGCCAACCCTACGGCTTTATCTGTAGATCTACAGATTTCGGAGTGTTTAAGGATTTTCAGATTTATTCATGATTTTACGGATATTTGGACCAGTTTTGAAAGAACTGTCTAAAATAAGTTTGTTATTAATTAACTTTGCCCTTAGCCAACTGCTGTAGACTATCACGCTTCACACCATTCGACCATTCACACTCTGTTGTTGAACTAAACGTTTTTATTTGTACAAACATATCAACGCATCATATTTTTATTAAAATCAGTTGCTAAAAGCTACGGATTTTTCAGTTTTCCAAAGCTACGGATTTCTAAAGTTTTTTCTAACATGTAACTACAGATTTTGCTCAGCGTGAGGTTGGCAACGCTGCTACTGGGCTACCTCTAATAATACCTGGTAATACCGACGTATCAGCGCGAAAAGCTTGTGTGTGTAATCGTTTGTTTTGGTGTTAATTTTCTGATTTTTGTGGTTTTTATAAATTTTTGGTACCGTTACAAATATCTTAGTTGGTGTTGTTTCAGATGTATTTGGACAGTTCGGAACAAAACAAATCTTTTCCATAGTGACGAAAGACCTTGAATAMTGCCACACAAATTTAAGCAGCCCACACCACACCGAAGAAAACAATTACGGCTACATTTTTTACAGAACTATGCTATTGCAAAAGCATTTATCAATAGTTTACTAACGAATTAGGTTAGGATGCTTCGCGGAATAAAACTTCTTGCAACTACCTAAACATTACTTGAGATACTATTAAAAGACTAAATATTAACCAGAAAAAACTAAATCCTATATCTAACCTACAAATTTATCATAAAACTAGAAAAAAAGGCGCAACCAAATCAAAAGTGACAAAAACATAAAGAAACGATACGTCGGTATTACAGGTAGCTCAGTAGCCCGCTCGGTAACCGTGGTAACAAATGTGGCGTCTTTATCATCAGCGATTTTAAAAATAATGTTCTTTGAATGATTTATTCAAAATACAGGTCATTGTTATCAAATATCTGTTGATCAGTCGCTCGGTAGAACATTTGAGCTTAATTGACCTGATCGGTATGTTGCGCAGTTACTTTAATAATAAATTATCTTAAATAAAGTGCTCAAAGTACAGGAATTCTGTTGCCCGCCACACCAAGTGACGTATACGCTAGCCTCCATACAAGGGTATCGTTTTTTCGATGCTAATGCGCGGCGAAAGTTCAGATGGCGATATTTTGAAAACTATAAAAGCAAATTAAATTCTGCTTGCAGGGTATTGATTAGCTACCCAGATATTACTAAGTTCTTGATAAATTGAAAAAATGTGAATAGGCCTGTTGTACTATATGATAGACCGAAAGGGCCGCGTGAACTTGGCAAACACATGGGAAGCACTAAAATTTAAATATATACAGTCTTTTAGTGCTTCGTTAGTGCTTCAGATATAATATTATTTGGGAAAACATTTAATCCATTAAAAATTATATACACATATTTGAATACAGTCTTATTATGTAGACTCCTAAGAGCACTCATGCAGTTTTTTTAATCGGTAATCTAGAAGGTCATGTAAGTAATGAAAATGCTTATTTATCTGGAGATAAATAACTGTGTATCGTTTATCGTCAATGATTTACATCTATTTTGACGAAAAATGTAAAATCTCATTAAATCATAAAAAAGTTGGAATAATACCAAAATTAGTAAAAATAAACCTAACAATGATTACATTTTTTAATCAGAATGTATAGGTCTTTTCAACCATAGCAAAGTCAACTATGGTTTCCGTTGAAAAAGGTAAGTTTGTGTTATATCTCCGAAATATGACCCCCAAAAAAATCTGATCCGAATAAAAATATCTACAAAAATGTCTACACTTTTATTGTAACTACATACCCAATATTATATTGAGAAATGAAGAAAGAAAAGATGATTCAAAAATCGCTATGGTACAGCGCAACTCCCAACAAAAAAGTAATATAGTGATGTCGAAACCATAACGTTCTGGCATTATTAGTTACTGAGATACCTTACAATTACAACGAAAATGGGACACCCTGTACATTGGATTCTAAGGTGCTTTGGTCTCAGAGACTCAACCCATTATGAACTGTTTGTAACTTATTGTATTAAATATTATTTTTCGAGTAATTGTGGGCTTGCTTCAAATATAAAAGATCTAAAATGTGTTTAGATCCTTATAGTAGATAGTCCTGCCCACGACATTGATATGTTTTTCTATCATTTGCAATAACCTAATAAGCTGGCTAATTGTCCAAAACATGTTAAAGACCATTAATAAATAAAAAATAAAACCACAATCGCTAGTAATTGTCTACATTACAAATAAATTTTTGCTTGTTGATCTTTATAAAGCCATCAATTTCGTGACTGTATCTTGATCTGTAACCTTCAGTACTATCGTGCTCCTTGATGTTCAGTAATCGCCGTGCATATTGCAGCTTGGCAACAGTTAKAAAAAGGCGGCACAAAAAATACAGAAATCAATGCCGCCCTCGTTGCATGAAACATTTATAGAATCCCTATATTAACTCAACGCCGAAAGCTTTCTAATTAGTTACTAGAGCTTGATGACGTTTACAATTTATGTAAATGATTAACCAATCGCTACTCCAAGCTAAATCATTTGTCTGTTATTATTGTAACTTATAGACATAAATAACTTAAAACCCGAAAAATAACGACAAAAGGCAAAATCAGGCAACTGTGTATGATCTATTTTGTCAAAAATTGAAAATCAGCTGTAATCAGTCAATAGCTGTCATATTGTCAACGTCAAATCGAACACAACCAAAAATGGCAACAAAAACTACATCAGTCTTTAAATTTGCTGATAAAATACGAGATTTTTCGTCTTTTCGACGCGGCTTCACAGGTGGAAAAATAATCTACAACAAGCCTTCATCTGAACCTAAACCATCTGTACAAGTGTCTGGGCTAAGTGTGGCTAAGGTTCCAACTGAGCCAGTGGGTCCTGGAGCTACCAAGGCTGGAGAATACAAAAATCCTGAGTATTTCTGTTACGACAAAACGAGCTATTTCGAAGCTGAAATAGAAATGCTGAAGTACAGGTGCCCGCAGCCATCAAATAAAGTTAAATATGTGCAACAATAATAATTTATATAATGTTAAATTAGTGAAATTAAGTGTACAGTAGTGAATCCAATAAATATTTCGCACGACGTTATAATTTAGTTGTTATAAATATATTAATGGGGAATATCTCAGTGGTATGCACTCTCTGAGATAAGAGCTTCACAACTGTAAAAGTACTTGTTTTCTGCTAAATAATAATAATGATCCAATTTTTTCTCACAATTAACAACTAGTAACAATTGCCAAGCTGCTACCGTACGTTCGGTTAGCTTAATTACATAACTGAAGCACTGACCGGATTACATAACAAACACATGTGTTTTATTTCCTAAAAGTATAGTGCGTTTTATAAATATTGTCATAATATTTTAAATGAAATCTCTGTGGCCATATTTGTCTAAAAAAATTACTGGAAGTTTTTATATCTATATATTACTCTATATTCTGTACTAAAGGAAACAAAAGACATGTTGCCATTTCATCCTTGAAATCTAGCTCAAACAGTTTTACGGCAATGGTAAAAAAAGGGATAGTATAACAGCAACCTATGTCCTAGATACAGCTGTTTGCAGTGTATTTTTGCCTCCTATACTAGTTTTGCTGGCCTATCCTCATTCATCCTCACCAGGTTTATTTTCTTCCAGTTTGTTTAATCGACGCTATTTCCAGTTCTTCTCTGATTTTGTCGCTTCTTATTCTGTGCATTCTAGTCACCCCCTTAATATGTCTTAAGTATTTCATCTTTAGCTTGCAATCTACTTATCAGTTAATCACTTAACTTTCACTTCCATTTGTTAATATTAGTCTATAAATGGTCATGTATACCTACAGTTATTTTTATCTTCTCACTTTCTTCCATTTTACTTAATAAGGTCCTATTCAGTGAGTGGTACACCTTTATTGCACTTGCGATTCTTTCATTTATTTCTTCGTCCATTCTTCCATTGTTTTGTATTATAACTACTAGTTCTACGTACTTAAAACTTTTAACTTGTTATATTTGTTTTCTATTTATTATTATGTCTATCTTTTTGTCCTCATTCCCTACAACTATTATTTTAGGTTTGCTGGTATTTATTAACATTTTACATTTTGTTAATTCTTTGTCTCACAACTCTACATAGATGCTAGAAAACACACACACTGTATAAGATACGGAATTATGAATAATTATCTACCTCGATGTTATGTTATCTACTTTTAATATAATTATCTCTTAGCCAACACCGTGAAAATATTGCCTTAAAATTTTTATTCAGTATCATACCTAATAACATTGCTCGGCTTTGCTTGGTCAATTTAATTTCTTTTTGCACCATTATAGAATGCGACAAATTTTTTCTTAGTCTTCTGAAGATCGCCTATTTGATTGTGTCTGAATTAGGCAACAATGTTAGTTCAGATAGTGATATTTTCAATTATAGTCCACGACTGTAATAGCTGTTAAAAACAAATGGCACTAAATTATTTGTCTTTATTTAGATATAATATACTTTAGTTTTAAGAACGTTCGTTTTTATTTTTGTTTGTTGCTTCTAGTGGTATTTAATTTATAAAATTATACTGCCCAGGTATTGGTTGTTGGATGATAAATTATTTATTATTATCTTGTGTTGCAGCATTCGAAGTTGTCAGAAAAACCCTCTACCCCAGGCAGCTCTTACCCTTAATTTTTGAACAGGAAAGAGCCCTTCAAAGCTCTTTTTGAAAATGCCTAGAAAAAACAATTAAGTTTAATTTTCATTCAAAGCTGTTTGTGAAGTTACCTCTAACTTCAACGTGGCTATTTAAAAAAAAATATAGATTCATGTGAAAAGAAATATTGCAAAACAAATGGAAATTTTTGTTGATATGTTTCATAGAATTGCAGTACTTTATCAAACTAGTCTTCATTTAATTCATGCATCAAGCAATTTTTACAAAAATGAAATATTGTTTGGGAAGAATTCTAAAGACTGATGATATTCTAACACCATAAATTTGTGATATGTTTTGGACGGATTGTGTACTTGAGAAAAGTACGACCTATAGCACCACTAACTGTGGCATTCCCAACAACAACTTGTATGAATTTATTGTTCCGATTCAAAATTGACCCAATTCCTCAAATTTTCTTATACATTTTAAGATTTATTAGTGATCTCGATGCAATTTATTGAAGCTGCGAGCATCACAGCCATTATTTTTGTAAAATAAGCTCATTTCGACATGTTCCTGGATGGTAAACACCATTTTGGATTGAGAACTTTCAACATTAGGAAAAAAGTCAGGGATGTAAAAAAAAAACGAATAAATTGTTTCAGTTTTTAAAGCATTAGAGATCTAGTGGCATAAAAAAAACAAATTGTTTTGATTGAATTGAAATTTGATGGTTCTTCATCCTATGCATTTTCAAAATTGACTGACAAACCTTGAAAACAAGGTGTTTTTTTACTTAGTTTTTGTCTCCCATAGGAATTATGTATTGCAGATTGGCTAGTTTTCATTAAAATGCTTAACAATGGTGTTGATAGTAGCATAGAATTCTATGTGTAGGTAGGTACTGTAGGTAATAGTTGAATTTTAGAATACCTAGACATTTAGGGTAAGCCTAGCAAAATGTTTAAATACGGCCCATGGATTACAGCACACCTGCAGAAAAATCCGTTTAATCAGTGCTGGAATCACGCTGTCCATTCTTTTTTAACCTTAGTTGAAAGGTCCTTTTCTATGGTAATATAATGAAGCTTACATGTTCTACATTACATTTTCTTCAATGTTTTTATTAGTGAAAAACGTAAATGGCGATTCTATTATTTGAAAGTACAATTTTAATTATAACAAAAATCTTGTGAGACTAGAATTTTCAAACTAAATACTTTGCAGGTTGTATAGATAGGGCCTGCATAAGTTGCAATGCTTTAATTTTAATTGGTATGAAGATTTAATGAACTGTTTAATTTTTTAGTGTAACATAGTTGAAAGTCTATTTTCCTTTAATAAATAGCCTCTAGTACAGAGGTCCCCAAACTTTTTTGTCTTGTAGACCCCTTGACATGGTTTTTGGTTTTGAGAAAACCCTTTGCTTAGTTAATATTGAATTTTTGCAAATTCGTCAACAAATGTGTTTTTGACAACTGGTATAGTACCACTCACTTTGAAAGATTTTACTCTCGAACTGTAGTAAGTTCCTTTATGTAAGTGTATACTGTTTAGTATAGTATTCTTGAGTATAATATACTTAGAAGCAGGGTAATTTTATTAATCAAAAGATTTCTTTTGTGAATAGTCTACAATACATTTGTATATTACCTCAACACTGTTTACATAGTGATGACAAATACGTACTCTTGCCTAAAGAAATATGTGTACAACAGTATATAATATAGACAATAATAGTAAAATGATCTCATAGCGTTTGCAAGAAGCTGCAGCAACTTTAATTTTTGTATAATTTAAAAATATAAATGAATTAGCGACAGAAGTTCTACTTACCGAATCACAGACCAGACACACACACAGTACTAGATATCTATGCAATTTTCATTTCAGTTCATTTGTTTAGGCTATTTCTCCATTTTTTGGCACATAATTCAATTAATATTTTGACCTAGATATATAATTTTGCCTACAGGTATTCAGGTATTTTGCTAATGTAAAGAGGTAGCAGCTTATAAATCAAAACATAGTTTAGCTGATTTTTTTTTAATCACTGCCTTCAAAGTGAATTGATTTGTCTTCAAATTATTTCTGAATGATTTGCAAATGTAATCTTTCTAGTCAAGATCAAGGAAAGTAAAAAATATGTCCAGGTTCTTTAAAAATATGTTAGCAGTGTTTTTCCACTAGCCTCACTTCCAGTTCTCGCAATTTGCAAGTGGTTTGAGCTTATAATATTTTCTGGGCAACATACAGGGTCCGCCACCTAAAACTCACCAGGCTCGTATTTTCATTATTGTATTAGGTACAACCTTAAATTATATGTCAAATTATAGGTTTTTTAAACTCTTTAAAAATAGCATAGTGAGTCTCCAAAAACTTTTTTTGCCGATTATGGTTATAATAAATATGCTTCATAGATGGATGCCGACTTTTGTCTTCTTCAATTTGTGTCATTACAATGTATGCATAAGTTTTACTCCTTAATGACTCGTCGCCACCATATTCTGTTAATAAAACTTTTCACAATTTTTTTGTGTTAGTCTAACAGCTAATTACGGTTCAAATTATGGCTACATACCCATCGCTGCACACAAAACCCCAAATTTAGTGTAACTTTAAAATAAATCAAGTACAAAATTTGTTCTAAAGAGAGAAATGCTAGAAAACGATACCCTGAGATGAGGCTAGTGCGTGGTGTAGAAAACCAAACTAGCCTCATCGCAGGGTATCGATTTCTAGCCTCTCTCTCTTTAGAATGAATTTTGCACTTGATTTATTTAAAAGTTACTCAAAATTTTGGGATTTTGTGTGCTGTGATGGGTATCTAGGCATAATTTGTACCGCCATAAGCTGTTAAACTAACACTTAAAAAATTGTGAACAGCCCTATTAACAGAATATGGCAGCAACAAGTTTTTCATGTTTTTCATTAAGGAGTAAAAATTACACATTGTAATGACAAAAATTGAAGACGACAAAAGTCGGCAATCAACTATGTAGCAATATTTATTATACAGGGTAAGGCAAAAAAATATTTGCAAAATACCATAATCGACAAAATTTTTTTTGAACACTCACTATATTATTTTTAAAGAGTTTAAAAAGACCTACAATTTGACATAGAACTTAAGGTTGTACCTAAAAAAATAATGAATACGAGCCTGGGCAGTTTTAGGTGGCGTACCTTGTATATTGAAGACAAAAATCGACGAATATGATTAAAAAAAATACTATAGGTATGTCTGACTTAATTTATTTATTAGAAGTAAAAAAATAACCATAAAGTGAGATGTTTGTACTTGAATATTTCACTAGTTATTCTCTCTTGTCTATTTTAATCTTAAACTTAAAAGTTTTCATCAACATTTCTGAAAATCTGCGACACTTTTCTGATACAACAATGCCAATCTCTTATTATTGAGACATACAGTACCTCCTCCTCTCTTCTTCTGTGATTCCTAAAACATAAAAATGATATATTTCCTATAAATTGGTATTATACAGATTTAGGGCTAACTATTATAGTTAAAATAGAATTAAGATACATGGCAATGGTAATGTATGTTATAATATATCTCATTATAGAGATGATAAATACATGTTCTTGTGTAATTGTGTTATGTGGTTAATATCTGTAACAGTATTTAAAATGTGATAAAAAAGTAAAAAACCTAAGATACATGTTTGCATTAATAAATGGAATAGGACTGGTAAAATTTTTTTAAGTGTTGGTTTTAATAGCTTATTATGTAGATAATATGCGTACATACCTATCATGTACAAAAAAAAACCTTTAAATAAAATAAGTACAAAGTTCATTCTAAAGAGAGAAGCTATAAAACAATACTGAGGATAGTGCGTGACATAGATAACCAAATAGGATAAGTATAAAACTTGCAATTGCAAAACTGTTGCATGCTTTATTGTCTTAAAAATAAATAATTTTGTTTCTAACGCAGATTACTTATGACACCCTATGGGCATTTACATCACACGGCAAATCTCATTACAAGGGATTGACTTCTAGCCTCTGCTTGGAACACACTTTATAATAGAATAAGTTAAAATCTATCCAAATTTTTTCCATTTAGCTTGTGATAGTACGTTATTACCATTCTGTTGATGTCTCCAATACAAATCCAGTTAGCACTTTCCGATGCCTTTGCTACAGCCCATTTTGAATGATCACTTGTACTTGTAAACGTCACATTAGCGGTAGCTATGTTCACTGATTCCACATTGTACACACTAAAATATGAATCATTTGGTCCACAGAAAAACAAGTATGCTTTATTGATCTTGACTCACCTTGAATGATTAGAGCACTTGGAAGGTAGTCTACCTTGACCGTTAGGCCAAGTTTCAACCATCAAATCGCTATTCAAGGACACCGCAAGCCAGTCAGCATACAAGTCTTTATTAAAATGTTTGCTTTTCGCATATGAAATAAAATTTGCATCGCCTTTAGTTACGATACTTGCAGTATGATACCAAGGTGCCTTTTTTACAGTTATGTTATTTACTGCGTTGACGATGTTTGGTAAGGACTTTTTTAAAGCCTGTGGAACACTTGCAGTGTAAATCTCGGGTTCATTGTATTGGAGCTGCGTACCTGTAATTATTAGTAGTAAAGTAACAGTACATCAACCACTCGCTAAGTAACCCACCAACAATATCCAAATTTTTTAAATCTAAAGAAATGCAAAGAAAGCTCTGGCCATAAACTGCGCCAGTGCGGGGATATATATATTTTTTATCTGGCGGGGGAAAGTTTGGAACAGAATGTACCAACCAGATTCCACCGTCTTTATCGCCCAAGACAACCCCTTTGGTATGACCCTTGTTTTGGTTCTTAGGTTTATCTGGAGGTTCATCATTGTATAAAATATAAACCTTATCTTTCTAAAATGCAAGTGTGATAATACTAATTTAAGCTGAATGTGTACCCATACTGGATTATTGTAAAATGGTTGTAGTGTTAATCCAACTATGGAATTCGTATCATTTATTGAAAAAGATGACAGCTTCCAATTATTTAAATCACTGGATGTGGCGTATGTATATGCGGCACCTTGTTTTAGCAGCTTCCCATGATGTTTTATCTCAGGTAATTTGTAGACAACATACCTACAAGTAATTAATGCTCATTTTATTTCCTATTATTATCTTTATTGTACTTACCAGTCAACTGCATTGTTATTGTGATCAACACAATGCAAAGCAACTGTAACACTGAAACACGAAAGCAGAAGAAGCAGAACCATCCTGCTCTGTGTCTGAGCAACAACAAATGAATTTACAACCTAACCTTGCTCCACTACCAACTATTGCCCAAATAGAATTTGACTTAACACTGCATTAAAAAGTGCCCACAAATTTGCTAGATTAAGGTTCAATGAAAAAACGGTTAGTATCACAGATACATATTTATTAGATTTACAAAACAAATACATGCTCATTCATAATACTTAACACATATTTCAAATACATATATACAAATAAATTAAAAGTATAATCTTAAGTGTTTGAATGTGATATCACTAGCCAAGAAATTATAAAGTAGAAAAGGAAAATGGGGTAAACAGCCAAGGCTTTTCTTCCTGGCTTTTGACTGTCTCCCAAAAATACCATGGATGCTAAAAAGAAAAAAATAAGTTAGGTTAAGTAGCAATCAGCATTATTTGTAAAAGAGAGAAAATGTTGTCTCAAAATATGTATATGTGTACTTTTTCATGTTATCTTGTTAATTATAAACAATAATAAAATGTGTTTATTGTAATAGCAAAATTTAAAAAATATATGCACATTTCGGAAGCTAGACAGATCAAATTTCTGTCACAAGTCACAACTTAGTTCCACATAACATACAGTGTACAAAGTGGATTTTCTGGTGTAAAGTCTAAAGTCCCTATATTTATACAGTACTACAACTGATTACAACATTATTTTGGAGTGAAAATGGTGATTTGACAAGGTAGCAGTGAGGTTATGAGTAAGGTTACCAGGGGGCTGGGACGAATAGAAAACGAATCCCAAATCCTGGATTGCCGATGGTTAATTTTGGATTTAACTATTATTACTAAATAATAGTTGACAGGCATTAGTGTATATTAGTCTTCCGCTACGAGTAAAGATTTGACAATAATGTAATTGTGATTGGTGTCCTCATTCAACCATACGCATTAGTTATTGTTTGCTACATATTTCTGTTATTATAATCTGTTGGTAAAAGTTGAATAAAATAGTTAAATACATTATGATTTTTGTTTCTAAAATCCAGGATTTTAAGCAGAAATCCCGAAAATATTGTTTTTGTACCCGGACAGAAACCAAACTGAACTGGCAAGCATAGTTATGAGAGAAGATCAGGCAATATATTTACAACCATCAGTGATTTCATGTAATGTTTGTTTTGTTATGTGATTAGAAAATAATTTTAATTGACAGACCCTTATATTTATTATAAGCATTACAAGATCAGATGATAATACAGAAAAGTACAACAAATTCGTTGGGGAAAGAAGAACGAAAGTTGCAACAGTCTTATGTTGTTGGAAGGGCGGATATTCATACTAAAGCTTATTATTGGAAATTAATATAAAGATGATGTTTTATTATTATAATTTTCTAACGTCCATATATTTTGATTCTTCCATATTAAAATTTTCCAATTTTTTTGGAGTGAAAATGGCGGACTTTGTAGTACTCTCTAAACCTGAGAACTTTATTTTGCCATGTCTGTAGTGCCTGCTCGCAGTGAATAGTGGAAGCAATGAATGGAAGATGACCAAAGCAGTGTGTTGTGGCACTCAGCATTCGCTGTAGGATATTTTGGCATTTATATTCAATTATTCTGTTTAGTAGGGGATGTATATTGATACTGATTTAATTTGTGTGTTAAAAGAAAGTTAAATTCTTCATAAACCATATTGACCACTTAATGGACTTGTTCACGAAAATTTAATTTTGTATCAGACATATTCATATTGGTTATATAAATTTCCTGGGGCAAACAAAATAGGAAAATTTCAAACAGATTTTAAATTATTCTATTATAAAGTTATGTGCCAAGCAGAGGCTAGAAAACGGCTCCTTGTGATGAGGCATGTGACATAAAGTTCATAGAATGTCATAGTAATCCATGCTAGAAGCATAAAATTATTATTTATTTTTAACACATTATAACATGCAAAAGTTGATTCGCAGCTTATTCACTGGAATGACAAGGTTTAATTGTTAAAAAATTGCAAGTTTTATAKTTACTCTATTATCCTAAGTTAGGCACCAGCTTCCTCGCAAGGTATCGTTTTCTAGCCTCTTTAGAACGAACTTTGTAAATGACCAATTTAAAAGTTACCGAAAAGAAATGTTCACTGCTGTTGCAACATTTGCAGCAAGTGTCCAACTGTTGCCGTATTTCCTACCCGTTTAATTGCTAAAAGKATGTCTCTTACTTTAATACTGAGAAAATCCAACATAGGTGGTTACTGCCAGACATTTTTTTCTAAATGAGTTGCAAATGGATTAAACAATTACTGATAAAAAAGCAGGCATTGTTAGTGGACTTAAGTTAATTCTGCCAGCAAGATGGCACTATTTTATATGCACTGCCCACAACTTCCACCATTTGCTACAATCTGTAGATACATCAGTCGGATAATCCAAACCATACAATTACCAAAGGAATTCTATCCCATTTTTACAGAGGCACTTGGACATCCCACAATTCTAAATAATATTAAARATGGATTAAAGACAWGTGGATGACTCCCAGGAACAGGAAACTAAAGATCTCACTTAGTGATTTACAAGACAAGAATATGAAGCTACTAATGATGGTTTCTTGAGGAAAATCCACCAGTATTTATTTTATACTTCGCTGAAGATGTCACTGAAAATGTGATGGAATTTTCTGATGCAGCAATTCAATTCCACAAGAATTAAAGACCTCACCAATCACGAATTAAGATATACCTTCAAATTTATTTAACGAGCTCAAAGAAAGTTACTATTAAGTTTCAGTACTTTAATTCCGAAAAAATATTAATATATCAGAAGAGGATCCAAACAAAAGCAGTGAGTTTTTGCCACACTTAAGTAGTAACACTAAAAAAAAAACATAATTAGCTTACTTATAAATACCATACAAAAACACCAACTGAAATGGATAGTATTATTTAAAAATAATAATACTCCAGTAAGAACTATTTGAAATATCTGAACCAATCTAAGATTCTTCAGCTGCCTGGAGATATCACAATAAAGAAAAATTAAAAAGAAAAAAGGAAGATTAAAGGAAAGAGAATGAAGAGATAAAACGAAAAGTTACAGAAGTGGAAACCAAGGAAGAAAAAAAAACAGGTATGTAAAGAAAAAAGAAAAAATTAAGCAGACAAGTGGAGTATGTAGAGAAGGCTTAATGTAGCAGAAAACAATCTTCATAAAATATAGGGTGGAGTTCGTGCCCTCGATGTAGTACTACTTCTAGTAAACACGCACTCTTTTAAAGAAACAATTGTAGAGCAGTAATTTCAAGTTACTGCATAAAAAATAACATGAACCGTCTAAAAATAACATCACTAGCTTTCAAGTATTGTACCTGGTGTATTACTTATGATGTTTCAAATGTGACATTTGTCTAATAGGGCTCACTACTAGTAAAATCAATCTGTTATGTTGAGTGCTTAAGTTATGGGATACTGAAATATTTTAACTAATAAAACTTTGTTTAGATTACAGAAGCAGGTAGTTACAACTATAACAGATGTACTAATGTAAACATTTTGTTCTCTACCTAATACGTTAACGCAAACAATTTAGCTGATGAGTTTCAGGTTATCAACACGGCGACAGCTTTCGGGCATTGCGACATCACATTGTATATAGAGTTTGCATGTTTTGCGGAATGAAATGTATCAATTGAGCTAATGATCATTGATCCGAAGAAATGGTTTATCGAGAAAATCTGTTTTGCCTATCTCTAATATTGATTTTCATTATTATAATTAATGTCCCAACAAACAGCAAAAGTCATGGTGCTCAACTGCAGCAATAGGTTTAGTTTTAAAACCAATAAAGATTCTGTTTGCCGGTTCCACTGCTCCATTCAATAGTTTGTTGTAGTTGATATTATTTTACCTATTGGTTTTATATTTATGTCTATGTTTTGGATTAGATTACTTTTTTATTATCGCACCATACAGAGCGCAAAACATCGTCAACCGCCAAGAAAAAGAGATAGGGCATTCATAATTGAGTGTTCTAGTAAAGAGGGTGTTAAACTGCACTGAACAAGCTACAGGATAGTTTTGGTGTGTTGAGGGCGGACTATTACATCCTTTCATATTGAATTTTTATCAACCATAATAATATATAATAATAAATATGGTCAAAAGACGCGTCAGGACAGATATCATCTTCGTTATTCTGACATATTATAAAAAAAGAAAATTTTGCTAGTTTACACCAGGTTCATTTTTTAATAATAATATGAGTTCTTAAGTCTGACAATCGTGCAAATGAAAAAACTGATTGTCTATTGCATATTATATGAAAACAATTAAACAGTCTTGTTACAAATATGACAAAGGGAAATTTACTTACCATACGTAGCCCATGCAAATCCCAACATGGATACAAGAAATCTTAAAAAGAACAACACATTTGTTTGTTCTACTAGAAGAATAATCCTACAGATAACTAAAGCTATGGCCGTCGGAAGTAAACAGTAGCCCAAGACACAAACACTTTGAAAGAATGATCTGCAAACAACAAATTGTGACAAAATTTATAACAATAGCTTAGTTACATACATGTTTCCACCTAATAATTTGGAATTCAGTGTGACTATCATTGAACCTATCCATACAATGACAAATACCTCAGCAAACTCTGGACCACCATCATTGGAATTGTCTGCAGTACTCGAGCCTTGTAAGATCATGGCCATGAGTGTACATAAAAAAAGAGGTCCCCAAAGGTCCCCTAAAATATATACATGATAAGGTCTTCATTTTCCTAATACATGAAACATTTACATTCTTTGAGCAGTGCTTTCTTTTCTTTTGGAACTAAAACATGTGCAAATTTGATCCCCACAGCCTTGACATCTCGCAGCTAAAATAACTAACTGAGAATAAGTTGAAAAAAAGTGCTATATAACTTACAATTGTGTCTCTAATTGGTTCGTCTATGGTATTAAATTCTGGTTGACCAAGCTTTGCAGTCTTTGCAGATGGAATTGTCATTTCACCCTCAACAAAGCCTCCCCCTACATCATCAAACATCTGCAAAGAAGAAAAATGTTAGGACACATTTGCGAAAAATAATTATTATAGAGACTCAAAGATTATAATATCTACCTCTAGTTTTGTATCCGTCATGGTAAAATTGTTTACATATGTGGCTTAAAGTATTAAAAAAACTCTAAATTTTTGAAGATTGTTTTCACTTATCAGTATCATACGTCACCTCACCATTTGTCAGTCTCGCATTGATGCCTGTCACTGTCATTTCCTTAACGTCATGTGTCATTTTGATTTTAAGGCAGTAGTCGGTAATATTGGTGTCGCTTATTCCCCGTTGGTACTGCGATTAATCATGCAACCAACGCGACCTCTCGCGATCAACTGTTAAACAACGTGATTTAAAACATTTTAAATCGAAAGCTTAGTTCAGACAAAATAGTTAAAACGAATGCAAAACACTCTTTTCACTCTAATCACGGAATGATTCTGGTTACATTCTAAGTACATATTAGCCTTCAATTTTATTTTATGCCATTTAAATGCGAAGTGTACCAAACCATGGAATAATCATCATGCATCAGAGTACCGTAGAAATGGTGCAATATCTAGATAAAAGAAGTATAGATGGCGCAAGCGGTATTTAAAAGAGAATTTTATGACAAAACTTTCGCTTTGTTTCATGCTTTTTCATATAAGAACCTAGTTATACACAAAACACAATAAAACGTATGCACCAGAGCAAATAATTGACTAGTACTTTCGCACTTACGTCAAAATAACCATCTTTCTTGATATGCTTACATAAACACAATGGAAATGTATGAAATTGTACAAAAAGGCTCTTTAGAAATTGCATTGTCTTACATGTTTATATATAGGAGTAAGCAGATTGCGTGCTCAGTCTTCAAATGCTGCATTGTGCACACAAAAAATGATTATGGTGGCGAGTTACGTCTGTGTTATTTTTTTGAAAATTCTGTTGGTTCAAAGTCAAGAACTGGCGGTAAATACAACTGCTGGAAAAGGCGATGTGCTTGACATCGAAATTTCCACAAATTACACTATTCAAGATAGAAAGGCAGAAGAAAACGTTACATTGGATAAATCTACTCAACCTTCTCAGCAAATTGAAATGACTCTGGGTAAAAGCAATGTAAGCGTGAACGATAAACTGGATTTTCGACCAAGTCCCCAATTAGAAACCATTTACGAATATAACAAGTTTCCAGTGGTTCCAGCAATGCCTGAAGCTAAACATATTACGGGGCTTAATACGGGTGAATTCAGCTTAACCAACCCTGACCGAAATCCTTGGAGGAAAACTGACTTTCAGAGGACCACGGAACAACCCTGGGTCAACAGAGTTTCTTTTCCGCAGCCTACAGTAGCTACAGTGAGAGATCGACCGTATCCGTTTTTGACCAGCAACAGTCCGCATCCGGTACTGACGAGTAAAACTTATGGAGTACCGCAAGACTCCTCGATAGGACCGTACAGTAAACCAAACAGGCCCGAATTCACTGGTTATGGGACATCTTTTGGAGGAAGCGGAAACGGTTGGAATAAATTTGAGAAAACGGGTTTGGAGAAAACCCAATTAGAATATGCAGCTCCAGAGAAGCATCCTAGTGCTTATTCCATTTCTCCTTTGAAGAAAATTATTAGTATTCTGGCGGCATTCATTCCAATCGGTTTGCTGATTAGCGCGCTTACACCTACTGTGATTCAAGTGACTCCGGTAAATATGACGTAAGTATTTTAAACTCATATGTCACATATAATAGTAAAAGTCGAGATATATAGAAATAAAGAAAGTAATTGTTATAAAACGTTGCATCCATGGACGTAGCAAGTCCACTTTGCCCTGGTGCAAGAACAAAACCATAATTTCACACAAAAATAATGATTTTATTGTATAAAAAATAATGGCAGTTGTGATAATAGTAATTATGGTAACAGACATTATACCTAATACAAAAACAATCTAAACTAATTTCTATTTATGGAGAAAGAAAAACTTTTCGTACCTCTTGATTGGTGAACAGTGAAATTATTTTACGCGGGTCTAAACCCTGGTTGCTGGTTGTTTCGTTATTTGTGGATAAAATTACCAAGCTAGAAAGTTTGATTTGTGATATTTTAATCCTTAAATAATTTTTAATTAACTTTAAGATCGATAATGCGTTCTCAACTTGCTATCGATACAGTAATTGTTAGAAAAAGGATAAAAGCACAGCAGATTTCTTTAAATGAATCATTTGATCATAAATAAATAATATTGTCAATACGATTTTGAATACGATAGATCATTGAGATAAAACTTAATCAGATTCTCAGATAAGAGTATCAAATCGGCACCAGAGTGATCTCTCAAGAGCGAAAAACAGTACTTCAAATCGATTCGATTAAAGATCGACACATGTAAATTCTATTTGACACTGGATAGTCGTTCGTCACATGACAACTCCTTATTACGAATTTTGTAATATTTGATGCTCCGATTAAGTTTTCAACCATGAACCAAATCGACTACTTCGTTTATAACATCCTCCAAGTTTCGCTTGATKTCTGCAACATCTCTATAAGCAGTTTTCAAAAGTTTTGTCCCTCTCTGAATAGCTTTGTTTTCACTACAGTGCATTAGATACGACTTTTGTGATGCTCAAGATTTTATATTACAACTCAATCATCACAACTATTTCAAAATTTTCGAGCTTTTTTTCAGTCCATGTGTTTCGAGTTTGTCAGTTTTGTCAAAAGTTGCAATAGTAAAACCTCAAGCTTTGAAGAAAATCATAACGATCGACCTTTGCGTAGGACACAATCGTTTTAATGTGTGTGTATGCCCATCCTTTTATGCTATGTGCATAATGTAAAAATTTAATAATCATCTCGAAATTTTTACAGATTTAAATTACGGGCAGTTCAGTGCATTCTACGTGTAACGAATTGGGCGGTTTCTTTAAAATCTTTGGCTGCAGACCATTGTAAACGCCACTCATGTTAGCTACACCATTAAACTGGCATTATTATTTTGAAAAATTAATATTAGTTGTTGTCTTCAGCCGATTGACTTTCACATTTTTCAAAACAAAAAAAAATATAAAAACGTAACGTATAATGTCTGCATTTTCAGCGTTCTTGGTTAGATCAACGAACCTTACTGCAACACCCACTTCATCAATTTTCGTGATGTTTTGAGCCGTATCCATTAGTATTAAAATAAATATGGAGATCGATTCATTGATTTGACTGACACTTCTGTGGCTATTTCGTTCTGAATAGTCGACGATAAATATTTGACAGATCTATTATCCTTTGCTAACAGTTTTTTAAAAACACGATCCTAAATTAACAGTTGCATTATTTTCAGCCAGTGTTAAGGTAATGTGGATCATTCGTTCCAGTACTGCTTTAACCCCATAATAAGTTTGGAATTTCAAGCTTTTGTTTAAGTCCATGTCGAAGATTCGATTTTTTAAATGTGTTACAAAAAGATTATTGTTGTGAGATTCGTGAAAAATAATACTCAGAAAATATGGCACCAATCATTAAAGTAAAAAGAAGCCAGCAAGGTTCGCAGTAAATCATATCCAATGCAGGCCAGTAACACAGTCAATTATTTTAAGCAGAATTCCAGATATAGATTTTTGGATATAGTATACCAAAACTGAATGATCGACTTCAAGGAGTTTCTGGAAACTGTACATTTTCTGGTCGAGATGGTTCACGTTTCGTAATAAATCTTTTCTTGGAATCGCTAAGACTGCTGAAATTACATCTTTAGGTCATGAGGTTTCACGCTTTTGTTTGTGAAACAGCCACAGAAACCGATGAAGTTGTTAACTTCCTGTTGCTCTTTTTCTTTTACATACAATACTCGTAAATGACATGGACTTGGCACATGTCGACGTTAAGTCTGTCAGCGATGATTGAGTCACGCATTTTTATGTAGATGAACTATTTATATCTTCATTTTCAGATTCAGCTTCAGTTTGTTCGGATAATTCAACAGTATTCCTAAAAAAAAACGTCAATTGGACAGCTTTGGTCTTTCACGCTTTAGTTTCTTCCGTTTTCGTTTTTCAGCTCCCAACAAATGCTTGTACAGGCTCACTATCGCTGACTTTGACAGCCACCACACTAACTACACAACGCACAACTGCACTGAGCAGCAAACAGCAATAATTATCATTTTCCACATGTTGATAAAAAAATTGAAATTAGGTACCCAATCCTAATTGTGTCGTATTAGGTTTTAATTTTTTACGTTGAAGTCGATGGGTGGCCGAATCTTTTCGGAACCCAGGACCTGGCGCACCCCCTGTTGCTACGCCGCTGGTCGCATCTAACTTTATTTGGTTCGATAGTGATTGTTTGCGTATGTTGATTTTTACATACTGAATGTCTATGAAGTAAAGCAAAATTCGAAGTAAGGGTTAATAAAAAAAAACACATCTAATCGATCAACATAACACATCTCAAAAAAATTATTCAACGGAGTAACGCGGGCTGAAGTTGCCGATATTTCTTCCGAATGTAGTAAGCATTTGTTGAATATCTTGAATTAAGGAAGACATTTCCAAAAATAACAAAATCGTCGACTAGATCAATAGACAAAATTCTATCATCTGTAGATTCCGGTCAAACTGAAAGAATTCAGAATTTACAGATTCTGGAATCTACATAAAGATACCTTTTTGTCTATTGTTATCAGTTGCTTTTTTTGGGATTGTAGATTTTCAACAAGTGTGGAGTTCAGTATGAAGTACCTGTAATGCTAAAGATAACAATATCCAACTTAGTATAAAAATATAGTATTGTAATCAAAAACAGGCTTTGTAAAAATAGGATATTGACAATTTTAATTAAAATGTGTCTGAACGAATCTAAAATTTAATGAAGTTAGTAGTCATCAGGAAGTTTGTTGTCAATTGCTTAACATGAAAAACCAAAACAGACCTCCAATTGCGCGCAATCTACTATTACCAGCCTTGTTACACGATTTCACGAAACGGATAAGACATCAGGTTGCAATAAACAGCGACGTACACTACTCAACAGTGGGTAAACTTTATCAAAAGCAAAAATTTCATCCTTATAAGATCCGATGGATTTATGAACTTTGTGAGCACGATCTTGACCAACGCTTATGATTTTGCTGATGAGAGGATGTGATGAAGACTATAACTTTTTAAGAAATATTCTGTTTGGCGACGAAGCAACTTTTTTTTTAAACGCTAGAGTCAATCGTCATTACTGGGCACCAGGCACCAGAAAATCCGCATTGGGTTCGTGAACTATAGAGGCAACGTCCTCGCAAGTTAAATATTTGGGCAGGTCCTTACTTTTTTGAAGATAACCTAAACGACCAAAGTATTTAAAAATTCTCAAAGATGGTTTGGTACCTCCACTGGCTAAGATATTTCCGAATTAATTAGACTATGATATTCCAAGAGAAGAAAGACATTTGTTTGTAACAAGATGGTGCAGCGGCACATTTTGGTGCAACGTACGTCACTTCGTTGGTGGCGTTTTTGTCAATAGGCCGCAGGGGAGTTTAAAACGCCCACCCCGATCGCGAGATTTGGCTTCTTTAGATTTTTTCTTTGGAGTCACTGGAAGAATTACAAGCACGTATTCGAGCTGAAATGCGATCACTACCTTCAGAATGTCAATTAGTAAATGGACTGCACTTTGAACTTTTGGGTGTGTGAAATGTGTTTTTTGCTAGTATTAAACCTTGTTCATTTATTAATGTGGTGACCAAAGTCGCTTGGTTAATATTTTGTTTTATTTGTTAACTTCGCATATGCATGTGCATGTTGAATAACCATTTTTCCAACTGTTGCCCATATTGGTTGTTTTTATGCCAAATGACAAAATGGTTGAATCCTTAGATGATAAGGCCTAGAATGACAAAACATACTTATGGTTATATTAAGAAAAAAAAATTTGATGACGTCATGTATTCGTCATAGTAACAGACTGTTCTGTTTCAATAATAAGTGATCAAAGTTAGTAACACCGTCATTATGTCCACGTGCCTAATACATATTTTGATTTCTAGTCAAAGTAGATATCGTAACAAAGAAGAAGACCTGACCAAAACAAAGCTGATAACGTCTCTCAATAAACTTCATGACTTGGAGGCGGATACTTGCGACGAGAGGATACTATGTGAACTGCTTCTCAGTGCTGGCGCATCAAAAGACGCTGAAAGACATGTGGAAAATCTACTTCAAGCTTTTACTGCACAGTACGTAATCCTCTCATGGTTACAAATCCATATTCAATAAATTCTGTTTCAGAGAGAGGGACGCTGTTAAGAAGGCAGAAGAACTGCAACTCGTGTACGATGCAGTAAGAAAAGAAGATTGCAAAGCGATATTTTGTGAAAACATAATAACTCATAGAAAGAGCAAAGAATTTCAGGAAGTCTGATGTCTTTCACAAAAACATGTACACCTGTTAAGCTGCAAACTAACTATTTTTTTGTATTATTACTTATATATGAGCAATTTCTAAACACATCCTTGACATCAGCTTTAATAATAAGGAAGTGTTTAGGCACAAATAAGCTACATTGTTTCGTGTGTGAACCCACTACACATTTAGGTAGAAGTTATATCATTACATCCGTGGAGTTTTGAACACGTTTGTGTTTTTGCATGGATATAAATAATTACCAGCGTTAATGACTTTCAGTTATACATAATAGTAATTATCAACCCCAAAACACAATTTAAGTTATTGTTATAATATTTTTATTGTGATCTATAACGAATGGGAAATCCGTAAATTGGAGATCAATTGCATAAAAATAAGTCATTTTATTTAACTTATATTAGTATACCAGTATTGATGATTAAAAAAAAACAGAATGTCAAAGTTGACAATATAAATTATATGTATTTTAGTTCGTAGGTATATTTAAATAACTTCTTAAAATCCATGGTTCTTTTGGTCGATAAATGCAAATTCATTCACAAATTTGTTGTTTTATCTGCTTGAACGCACAAGCGATGATCGGGACTGGTAAAACATTTTTGTGTCTTCCTGTATATCTTTTTTGGCTAAAAAAATGTTATCGGCTAACTGTTTTTACACAAAAAAGGTATAGTTTATTGATGTCGGTAGGACCAATCGTTTAAGAGAAAGACGTACACATTTTAGTATCTCTTTTTAGCAGCTAATGTATACCTACTCGTATTTACATTTTAATTACATTTACGGATTTCCCATTCCCCCTATTAACCATTTTGCATAAAAATCTGTCGTCAATAATATTTTTGTAATATTTGTTAAATATTAGTGCTAATAACTAGTACAGTTCTTTGTTTAGCTTGGTTTTAATAAAGTCTTTTTTAATTGATAGCAATAAATTTGTTACCATTAACAGTCTCAGGAAAAGAACGTTGTACAGGGTGTCCCGTTTTCGTTGTGATTGTAGGGTGTCTCGGTAACTATTAATGCTAGAGGGTTGCCGTTTGACATTACTTTATTACTTTTTTGTTCTGAGTTCAGTTGTACCGTCACCATTTTTGTATCGTATTTTGTTTTAAAGCCATAGCCAACTTTTGGAAAATGTAACATTTCTCCAGCTCGCAATTCTTCGCCTGGGTATGTAGATACAAAAAAAACTGTAAAGACATTTTTTATAGATATTATTATTTTAAATCCAGTGGCGTACCCCGTAATTTTTGAGATATAACACAAACTTTCATTGATTAAAAATTGTTGGGTTTATTTTTAGTTCTTTTCAACCATAGCAAAGCCAACTATGGTTTCCATTAAAAAAATGCAAGTACGTGTTATATCTCAAAAATGTGACTCCCTAAAAAAATTTTGAGTACGCCACTAGATTCAGAATAAACATATCTATAAAAAATGTCTACTGCTTTTTGTGTCTACATAGCTAATCGAGATATTGAGAACTGAAGAAATGTTACATTTTTGAAAAGTTGGATATGGCATTAAAACAAAAGACGATGCAAAAATGGCGATGGTACAGCTCAACTCACAACAAAAAAGTAATACAGTAATGTCGAAACCGCAACGCTCTAGCATTAATAGTTACCCTACAATTACAACGAAAATGGGACACCATGTACTTCGGCAAGTTCTTTTTAATGATGTGACAGAAGCGATACTGGTCTATTCTCAATACGTGCTGATAAAATAGGTAGCCGACTTTGAGCTAAAATGAAATGACAGAGATCAATCATTCAAAGTAGTTTTATGTCTCTGTGTTATTTTTTGGGTTTTCTGATCGGCTGGCAATCAGCAATGTAGGTCTTTGTTACTTACTTACTTACGTCGTAAAGCCACCACTAGATGACTCATTGCAGATTTTCTCAGAATGACCCACAAAGTGCGGCGTAAGATGTGGCGTGTACCACTGATAACATAAGCGTCGCTTTCGTCATTGGATTAGTCGTCTACATTAATAATTAAATCCGGTACTAAACTAGTTCTATATACATCTCTTTCATGGATAATGTGTTCTATACTCTTCTTCTAACTGATGCTTGGTATTTTCCCAACTTCTCCTTAATTAATTCATCTGTTTGTAGCATTACGAAATTTCAGAGAGGTGTTCCTCATTCGCATTGGACCTATTTATAAGTGGTTTATTTATTATATGTTTACTACCTGTCCGTGTTCCGACACTATGAAATTTTAAAGATTTCTTGCTTAAGTTTCAGGAACACAGCTACTTATTTAGTTAAAATATTTGTTTTTAATTACCTATATTATGCCTGCAACTGATGGGTTCGAAGAACTATATTTAGTTTCTCAGTTAAACCATTTTGTATAATTTGGATAGCACCCATCATTAGAAGTAATGTCCAAGGAATAACAACAAATCTAATCTTTGCAAAAACGTAGGTACAAATAAGGGGTACACCAATAATACGATAAAATAATTGGTAGATGTAATTAAATAACTCTTTCTCAGTTTTGTTCAATTTTAAATAGTTCGGTTGTGTAATATTCTGTATCGTAGGCTTATTATTGCTTAGTAGTTAGAAACACTGTACTAACCAGCTTCAAGCGCGTGATTACGGTTTTACGTGAGGAGACACTAAAACCTTATAAAAGAATCAAAACTGTAAAAGATGATAAATAGCTGTATCTGTATATTTTTGGGTAAACTTTAGTCGTTTTCGAACTATCGCAATAATAGGCTGACGGAACGAATTTATTAGGTAAGTACTTACACATCAGCGAGCAACAGAGTTATATAGAAAATCTCCCTTGTAGCGACTAAATCAAGTCTAAAACCACATTGTCGTAGAAATGTTTTTGTTATGTGCTCCCCGGTATCCGCATCGCAGGCGTACCTAATTCAAGTCGTGAGCGAACGAATGAACAAATTGTTTTATAAAACAGGAGAAAATGAGAACAATTTTAAAGAGGAAAAAGCCTACGATTGAACAGGTTTTTAGCAAATATAGCTTGAAAGTCAACTTGGAATCAAAACTAGAACCAAGGTCTTTAATAATGTTAACTTTGATAGAACAAAACGATTAAAAAAGAACTATCGAGTCTTCTGAAATATGACTGAGTAGTAATCATACGATGAAGTATAATTTTAAAGTGAAACTATTCAATGTCGTCTGGATGTAAGTCGCATTATTCTTGCCCACGTCCCAAAAAATGCAACTCCGAATTTTTATTTGGTAGTATAGATCTACTTGCGCACTCTGCAGGAAGTGTCATCCATTTTAGAGATAGTATATTGTTAGTAAAAGTATTGCTTAATAATAAATAATAAATAATAATAAACAAAATAAACTCCAATTTAGACAAAAAAAGCTAACAAAGAAAAAAATTCTTGAAGACGATACCTAAAAATTTATTTATTATATGCTACCGGTTTCAGATTTATATAGACCAAAAAGCAGCAAATAGAAGAACCAATTAATTACACAATTTATTTGGTATGGAAGTATGTCGTAGGATTAGGAATAAGGATTTGAAAATTTCCGCTTTAGGTATTTTAAGTACATTTAAGTAAGTTACTTATATTTTGTCACTGTCGTTAGAGAAAGGAGTACAAATCCACTATTAGTAACAACCTTTATTTCTTTTTTGTCATACACAAGTATTTTAAAGACAAAACAAAAACAAAACGATATTAAACCTAGTTTAAGTGCTTAGGTAATATCAGCATCAGTGCAACGCGCAGTCTACATTCTAGACCATAGGCATAGGTACGATTGGATTTACTCAATCTAAATTAATTCATACACATCCTAATGGAGGAAGATTAATAAACTACACTTTTGGAGTTTGTGGAAACTTTGAAGTTGTAGGTAACAGAATTTTGCTGAAGATTAATGAGATAATAGATCGCATTGAAAAGTGGTAAATCTATTACTATAATAACAGTACTGGCAACCGCCCATCGAAATCAATTGTTGAGTGATGAGGGAGCGACAGCAAAAGTGTATGAGGACGTCACAGTACGTTTTAAGGTCACGTTATAGGATTAAAAACTAATTCAGATTTACATTTCCAATTTCATCAAATGCAATCAATCAAATTTGAAAACAACACCTGATTAGGTCTTGAACTTATACTAGCGGTCAGATAAGTACTAATTTATGAGGATTTGTTTACTCCAGCATGTAGCCTATCGTGCTCGGTAGGTATACTTATAGTTAAAAGTAAATTTTAAAAAGACTAGAAACTTATTCTAATCCTACAAAGAGCAGCCACTTAGCATGTCTCAGTTTAGGTGTTAATTCTAGAAAAACGGTTAACTTTGTAGGATTTGAACGAGATTCTGCCATTTAAAAAAAGTTAATTGGGGCTTCTAAATGTTAAAAATTTATCTCTTAAACAGTAGTAGAAACTGAAAAATAAGGGGTGACAAGATATAGGTATAATATAAGATACATCTCAGGTTTGTTAAGAATATACAGTAGTTGATGTTTTAGTATAGTAAGAGCTTGAGAAATATTTTATTAAAGTGCAAGTTTGTTAAACAATAAAATTCATCGCATGTATGTCTTAAAAAAGTTATGGAGGTCGAAACGTAAGAAGTGAATATGTTACCTTCAGCATATCCCAACATGTGAGGATTTATATTTAGAGTTTAAATCCACCATTTATTATTGTTTCATGCAGCAGTTACACGAGTAACAATACAGATGCAACAAGATCTTTAATTATAGTCAATATTGTGAGATAAAAAGAAAAACCAACATGCTGAGAAGAAAAGAATTCAAATACAGAAACATAAAATATGTGCAGACCTTGGAATTCGATTTTCCTGATGCACTAAGGCAACAATGCTCCCAATTTTCCACAATTTTTGAATTTAAGATAATATATTTTCAGAAAGATCGCTGTCTCGTGAAAACTTGAAAACAAATTATAAGTCTGACGTTTCGATTACACCTGTAATCTTTGTCAAAGACGAACAACCTCAAAATGTGCCTGACACAAGTTCAAACAAAATTTTGAAAGCATTCACGCACGTATAATTTTTGAATTTGCTATCTCATCGCTGTCCTGTGCTCTGATTGTTGACGGTGCTCTATGAGAACAGATGTACAATAGTCTTTTGCCGAGGAATGTTTAAGAAAGTCGGCAGCATATGATAAGCACAATCCCCGTCTCATTTTTATGTGCTTTTTGCTTTCCAGCGTGGTCACTTTCTATGCAATTATTGCTCCAGKGCAAGCGAGATCAGCGAAACGGTTTCGTAGAAATTTAATGGCACTAAAAGGTATCTAAACGGTAAGGTCAAGAGTGAGGCCGATTATTGGTCAGTGGCTCAGTAACCGTAGCACTTCTGGTTGCAAGAACATCTTGTTTCGACGCGGCTACTTTATAGGCAGGTATACTGCTTCGTTAACTTTCTCTTATGCGTGATGGATGAGCTGTAATTTGCCGGTACATTAAAAAATGTGTTAACCATATGAATGATTCATTACGACCACAGTTGAGAGGTGGTCTGTATTTTTTGATGCGTGAGATGTGGCAATAGTAATCAGATTTGCAAGTGGAAGGTGATGGAAATGCAATAATGTTTCATGAGAGATAAAAATTTAGTAAGCAGGCTATGTAGACACAAAAAAAACTGCACAAACATTTTTTATAGATATTTTTATTCTAAATCCTGTGGGTACTCAGAATTTTTTTAGGGCGTCACATTTTTGAGATATAACACAAACTTGCATTTTTTCAAATGGAAACCATAGTTGACTTTGCTATGGTAAAAAACAAATATTTTTTCTGATAAAGAAAATGTATACATTGTTAGGTTTATCTTTACTAATATTCGTATTATTCCAATTTTTGTAATAATTTAAGATTTTACGTTTTTCGTCAATATGGCTGTAAATATTTGATGATAAACAATGCATAGGTAATTATCTCCAAATAAACGATCATTTTCATTACTTAATGGCCTCCTAGATTATCGATAAAAAATGCATGAGCGCTCTTAGGAGTCTTATGTATATGTATTCAAATAAGCGTATATTATTTTTAAGGGATTAAAATTTTTACTTAATAATATGAATTATGTCGTATGTTTTCTTATTCCATAGCCTCCTGGATGTATGCGTAAAATATAATTAAATTATTTAAAAAAATTGAATAATTCCAAAATTAGTAAAAATAAACCTATCAGTGTATACATTTTTAATCAGAAAAAAATAAACCTTTTTTACCATAGCAAAGCCAACTATGGTTTCCATAAAAAAAATGTAAGTTTGTGTTATATCTAAAAAATGTGACCTAAAAAATTACGGGGTACGCCACTGGATTCAAAATAATAATATCTATAAAAAATGTTTACATTTTTTGTGTATCTACATACCAAAGCGAGAAATTGAGAGCTGGAGAAATGTTACATTTTTCAAAAGTTGGCTATGGCTTTAAAACAAAAGACGATACAAAAATGGCGACGATACAGCTGAACTAATGTCGAAATCGCAACCCTCTAGCATTAATAGTTACCGAGATACCCTACAATTACAATGAAAATGGGACACCCTGTAAATAACAAAACATATTATAGTGTATATTATAGTCCTAAAGGAAGTAGTACCCGTTAAGGCAGTTAGGTGGCTTTGTCATCATGTCAGTGTCAATCGAATGTTGTTTATTCTTTAAAATGTGATACTTTTGACAAAATTTATGTGGGACAGACATCGCAGTGGCTATCCAGTAGGATAGCACTGCATAAAAGTGATATTAGAAAAGATAGAGATCGATGTTCATTAGGAGAACACGTAATTAGAAATAATCACATAATAAATTGGGAAGAAGTCAAAATTTTAGAAAAAGAGAATGTTACAAATAAACGTTTAATTTTAGAAATGTACCAAATTAATAAAAGTGCTAACACAATAAATAAAAAATCGGACACACAAAATTTAAGTAATATTTACACCTATTTGTTATCAGAAGAAATGGGACACCCTGTAAATAACAAAACATATTATAGTGTATATTATAGTCCTAAAGGAAGTAGTACCCGTTAAGGCAGTTAGGTGGCTTTGTCATCATGTCAGTGTCAATCGAATGTTGTTTATTCTTTAAAATGTGATACTTGTGACAAAATTTATGTGGGACAGACATCGCAGTGGCTATCCAGTAGGATAGCACTGCATAAAAGTGATATTAGAAAAGATAGAGATCGATGTTCATTAGGAGAATACGTAATTAGAAATAATCACATAATAAATTGGGAAGAAGTAAAAATTTTAGAAAGAGAGAATGTTACAAATAAACGTTTAATTTTAGAAATGTACCAAATTAATAAAAGTGCTAACACAATAAATAAAAAATCGGACACACAAAATTTAAGTAATATTTACACCTATTTGTTATCAGAAGMAATATTAAAATCATAGTAAATCGGCAGGCATAAATTTATGAAAAATGTGGTGGCTATGTTGCAACTTTCATATTTTGTCATTAATCAAATCTGTAATGAAACTTCAAATTCAATCAAATTATACATGTTATGCAAGATTTGGAAGATAAAATTGGCCCCCTTTTATAAACCTCAATTTCAGTAAGGTTACGAGTTACATGTAGTTTTAGGTACATACTGTTATAAAAGTTATAGAAGCCCTGAAGAAGATTTAAATACAATTAAATACGACTGCTATTTCCATTTAACGTTATATATATATATATATATATATATATATATATACACATATATTTATTCGTGTTCCTAATTAAAATTATTATATAAGCAATTTACACAAGTTTTGCATTTCGATGCTTTGCATAAATATGTGCAAAGCATGTAAATGCAAAGCTTGTATAAATTACATCGTCCACAAAACAATAAAAGTAACAAGTGTAGTTTGAAAACAGTTTTTATTAAATGAAATAAAAGAAAAATACAAAAAACTTAGCAACTAATACTTATTATACATTTTTTGACGCATTTCTGCGGCCATCGCTTGCAGCTTATCAAGCTGGTTGGTATGCATTTGCCACTTATTAATTAATTTTATTAAAATTATTAAAGATTAAAAATTTTGAGAACGTATATGTAATTTTGAATCATATGTCGACAGTATGCAACCAATGAGATAAATTAAAAATAGATGAATTTTGTATTATAGTTCTAACTGTATGACCTAAATTATGTTCAAGGGCTATTTGGGGTAATAGGAAGTCGGATATAGTTTTACATAAGCATCGAACAAAATTTGAATTGCAATAATGTAATCGACTTCCTATGTCCCGAACTTCTATCAGACAATGCTGATCTTCTGGAGGAGTATTATGTAATAAATTTTCAAGATGCAATCCAGAAGATGAAGCCACAGGTTCAATAGATTCTTGTGTCTCATGTTCCGGTTCCAAATGAACTATAATAAGGTACAACAATATTAATATGTTATATTATATTGCTTATGCTTTGTAGATCAAATATTTCTGTAGTAGTTGAATGCAAATCAAAACCTACCTTTTTCTATTTGAATATCTTGCTCCACTACAACCATGCTTTCAGGTACATGCTTCCTTGGTGTTACATCCGTGGGTATTGTTTCGGGCATTAATACAGTACTTATTGATTCTGCCGTTATCAGGGAAATAACTTTTGTCTCTGGGGCATCTATAGATACTTCAGAAGTCATTGGCAAATCTTCAATTATTTAAGGGATCTAAAATATATGTAAATACTTACTACATATAAAATATGTTTTATGTGCATTTTAAGTCATATTATGTTAATTAACTAAACATTCTAAGTAACAGGTAATTTATTGATAGGTAAATACCCACCCGGTAAGTTTAATATTGGTATTGCTCTTGTAGTTAATGTTCTGCCCAACCAGAATTTTTGCTCAAAATTCTTCTTACATACATAATAGTTTTGCAATTTTTCAGGTGGATACTGCAACAGTTCTTTATTTCCAACGGCCGCTAGCTATTGTAGCTGACGGGCTCTATCATTGCTAGGAAACCTATGCAGCTTTTCTGTGCTGAAGCATGTGAGAATGACACACATTAGGCTCATCTAAAAATTAAAATTTATTATTTTCTACAAATGCACAAGGAACACAGAATGGCTAAGGAATAAACATTTTAGTTGAAATTAATTTTAATATAATATGTAAATACTTAGAATCACTTTTACTTAAAAAAATGTATCCTTTTATAAAAAGAAGGTGTATATTATTTACTTTTTGATGAACTTGTAAACTTTTACAAAGAATGCAATTTATATTTTTTCTACACTGAAATTACTAGCCATTCTTGGCTATAAATTTTATATATTCATGTTATACTTGCCTGTAACTTAATACAATTATTTAAAAATACTTACATTTAAAAAAACAGCTGAAAACAGGAAGAAATGAATTTAAAAAAAAAAACGTTATGCACGTATTTGAAAAGGATTTGTAAACAGCTGAGTTGCCAGATGCGGCTAGATAAATTACGTAACTACGGTAGTAACCATGGAAAAAAAGCAGCAAATTACGTTAACAGGGTCGCCGCCGCCGCGCCACCCCTATTTTAACAAAAGAACCTGTATACATTTGTTAAAATATTTTTAGTTTATCAGAAAAAAATTCTTGTGAGCAGATTACATCACATCTCGCATGTTCTAGGGAAAAAAATTATTAGGAAGCTATTCTTAGGAGTAGAAGAGAAACTAATGTACTCTTGATATACCAGTAATCACGCTTTTAAATGTATATTAGAATAATCTGAAAGTGCTCTGATTTTCTGTGATTGCGTTATATAATGTTTAAAACGGCAAAACAAGAGTTTTTAGTTGGTTCTGTTGCGAAAGCTTGCTCAATGTGGCAACCATGTATAAGGTGCCGTTTTTACTGCTAGCGTCATCTACCACGTGCTCTGAAACTAATATTAAAAACTTCAACGCTCAATTGGTAAGCAGATTGTACCCCCTGGCCTACACTAGACCTAAACTGCACTGATGAGCTGTAATGACAGCGAAATAGATCTATATGCAGTTGGTTGAGGTGTAGACAGCACAGCATAGACATGCATTTTAATATTATAGTTACGGTGAGCGTTCTCTTTTCAAACATTACTAACTACTAAGGTACTTGGGGTAATATGGCCCAGCGAATAATCTGGCCCGAGGGATCATTTGTTCACATTGCGCCATCTATCCGAGTTGAAAGTGGTAGCAAGAAGAGGTGCTGTTACTATTATCACAGATTCTTGCAAGGAACTTCTATTCCGGATCGAAACCGTAAAAACCATAGCGCTTTATTCAAAGTACCACTTAATAATGAATCTTTGTACTTAAATACGAATGCGTATCACAAAGGATTGTTGCCCTCGGACCCGAATATTTATTTAATTAATATTTTGGGTAATATGGCCCAGCACGATGGGTCATATTACCTACTTTGATCAATTACTATAAAAAGTGAATTCAGTCTAGAATGGCTAATTTGTCTCAAGATCAACTTGAGAGTGCTATATCAGCTGTAAGAAATGAAGAGCCTCAAAGAACTGTCTGCTCTAGATTTATTATTCCTAGGCGCACTTTACGCCGATATTTGAAGCAGGGCCAGTGAATTAGTTTGTCCGGCCATTTTGACTCGGTACTCGATACTGCGAGGTTGGATTGCCCCTGACTCCCAAATTTGTTTGTCACCAAATATTCAGATACTGTGAATGAAATGATATCACCCACAACTTTAACCGAGAGAAGGAAGTTGCAGGTAAAGGTTGGCTGTATCTTTTCATTAAAAGGAAACCAGAAATAAGCTAATCGTGTCCAAATATTTCACAAAGCTAATGGAACTTAGGACAACTATGAACATAACACATAAGTCTCAAAATATATATAACATAAACGAAAAAAGGCTGCCGCTTGACGGTTCACCATCAACAAAAAGTCATGGCTCAAAAGGAGTGAAATGACAGTATATAACGATTGTGGCAATGGAAATGGGTCGTAGTATTCCACCCATGATATTGTTCAAAGCAAATGGTTTAAAACAGGAATTTACAGATAATTTACCTCGTGGTTCTTTGGTAAAAATGGCTCCAAAGGGAACCATGATCACGGACCTCTTTAGTGAGTTTTTAAGACATTTGTTCTAATATAAAGCTACTGGACCTGCAACACTTTTTATATTCGATGAAGCTTCAAGTCATTTGGACTTAACTATTGCAAAAACTGCTTAATCTCTCGACCTTACGTTGTTTTATTTACCGTCCAACACTACCCATGAACTACAACCTCTGGACAAGGCTGTATTTCGCTCTTTCGAAGCACACTGGAATCAAGAACTTCTACGATATTGAGATACTTACACTAAAAAGGCATTGAACAAAGCCAGATTCATCATATTTTTTTCTCATGCTTGGCCTAAATCCGTGAATCCCGATAACATCATTAGTGGATTCAAAGCAACGGGGCTCTACCTTTTGAAACCGGATGTCACACACGAGTCCGCTTTTGCGCCTGCTCATATATAACAGTCAGACGTACATATATCCGATAAAGATGTGGTGCAAAATGAGTTTTCCGAAAAGGTGGAAAAAAATAACGCTTCGTTATTATCTTTAGAAGACGAAGATATTCAAAAGAAAAACAAAGAGTGTCCCTCAACATTTGTCTCCCGATAAAAGTGATGATCATCAGTCATTTCAACAAGTACTTCCAACTCCTGTTGATTAGGGAAAAGAGACAACGATTACAAAGCCCAAGAGGTTACAAGGGATCTTTTCAATAAGGGCGTGGACCCATAGCCTCTTCAACGCTGAAAGTTTTGACTTTATTAACATCAAAGCAATGCATCGGTTGGTGTTCCTTCAGCCATGTTCTTCAAATGTTCCAGCAACGTCGAAGAATATTTTAAGCACTACAATCATCATTAGCAAGCCAATGTATCGCGAGCGTGGCTTCAAATTTTGCGCAGCAAGAGAGACGGTTTTCCTCTGAAGATGGCGTTGAAGAGACCTGGTTTTGCTCAGCTTGTCAGAAAGACGAGCAACTAGACATGCGACAATGTGTTAGATGCCATTTATGGTATCATGAAATATGTTTTGGCCTCACCCCTGATGACGTCGATGATTTTGAGTTTTGTTAACTAGGTATTTTGTTCCATGAATTTTATGGATGTCAACTTTTTATAGAATAGTATTTATGTTTTGTTATGTTTCATGCTTCTTTTTGTCCCTAGAAATGCTATTTTGTTTTGAATTTTTCTTTTGCTTCATTTTCTGTTTTTTTTTGTTGAAATACATACCTATCCTATCCAGTTCTCTTGAATAACATATTGTGGACTATATTTTATCAATTTGCTACCGATAACCTATACTGAAATTGTATACATAGAGCTATATCACAAGTTTTTGAGAATTTTCTCGTAACAGGTCATATAACCTGAATAGCGGATAATACGGCCCAAATGCAGGACTCCGCCATTTTATTGAAATCTCCTTTTGTTTTTATTTTAGGTGAGTATAACTCAGAAGTGTAATGTCAAAATAGTATTACTTTAGAATGATACGAAAATAACAATAGTTTGATGTAATAAGCATTTTGGCGTTAGGTAGGCCATATTTGCTTCAGGTACACCTTACAGTTAAGAGTGCTATATGAGAAGATATAGAAGGGCCACGTTAGTTTTTATAATTAATTAGGTAATGGATCATTTCATTGACGCTACCAACACTAAATTTAACCTTTGTGATTTTTAAAGAACGGAGATTCTATCAGCAAGAATAAATTCAGCTAATTAACTTCGTTCACAATTAACCAACTATTACTATGGTGTACTAAAGTGTAATGGAAACATGAACTGCCTGCTCTGCCATTATAATTTGGAAATAAAATGAATTGAAGTAAGTATGACATTATATACGTCTTCTAGATGTTTGCTTCTGAGAATAAAAACCGGCCAAGTATATATATGTATTTAAAATTGTCGAAATTACAGCCTTCTACGAAATTTCGGAATGTTTCAGTTTCTTTTTTTTTTTACTAGACATTAACTGAATGTAAAATTTTAAGTTTGTGTGTCTGCTAGAAGCACCTTAGAATTCAGATGATCGGTGAGTGAGTTTGCCTGACAAAATTATAGAACTTCGACTGGTAATCGCTCCTAAAGTTGGTAGACTATAGGTAGATATAAATAGTCGGCAATTTAGGAATAGAGCTATAGTTATAGTATCTACCAGTGGCGGCTCGTGACAAATTCTATTGGGTCGGCAGTAAAAACTTTGGTCCACTCTAGTTGGTCAATATTATTTATTTATAAATTAGTAAATAATTTTGTATATACTCGTAGTTGTTGTTGTTTATTACTTGCTACTTCTGTAAATTTTCATATCGCCGCAAGTTAAAAAGATAGTTCATTTGGTAACAAATAGTCTAATCTGGCAACTAGCTTCATAATTTCAACGTTAAGCATGCACCTGTACTGCACCGGAGAAGAGCAGCCGATATATGTCGAGCCCAATCCGAAGATGTATTCGGAAGTCCGGCAGACAGCATTAAGCGATTATATGGGTATTGACGCTTACTTATTTTGTTATTTTCTTTTTGTGTGAAATTCTTCAATGATTTCAGACTGACTAAATTTATAACATGTATTTAATTAATTCTGTTAAATGTTTGAAGGTATCTTCTTAAAATTGTTTATTTAAGAGGATAGCTTTTACAATAATCTTGGGGAAATGAAAAATTTCGTAGAACATTCGGGTAGTTTTTCGTGATTTCAGTATTGAACTATATATATAATTGTTGTTCAATGTACATGTCAAAATTAATTTTCGGAATCCGACGATTATAAATTCCGGGTCTCCTTTATTAACTTCAATAAAAACATATATACGTAAAATTAAATTATGATTATAAAAAAACTGTAAGCATGTAAAGGGTGTCAATCAGATAATTTGTAATACTTAGTAGAAAACAGAACTATAATTGGTTGATTAAAAAAAAAACTTGAAATAATTGAAATAAATGATGAAGTCCGTTTTAACGTTTTATGCTGTCTGCCGGACCCAAGCATTGCCGAGTCTCGATTTTCGCCTCAGTATTCAATATGCGCGCAGGGTTGCGTCTTTGTTCAACTCATAGGAAAACGATGCTATTGCTTCCCTATACGATGCGGTCTGCCGACCCAGCGTTTGGATCACCGGCTTGGATGACAAACACATACACGGCCCAGCCACGGTTGCCGAGTATCGTAAATTTTTCGGGATAACCCGTAAAAATGTGATTTTGGCTAATTATTAATTTGATGGTAATGTAAAAAAATACGCTCCAACTGTTTCAAGATATCTGAACATAATAAAACAAAATATACATAAAAATAATTTCTTCGATCAAAATTCTGGGTCGTCAGTGCCGACCCTGCCGACCCGGACGAGCCGCCACTGGTATGTACAACGAAGTTACAGGGTGGTCGAGTTTGTCCAGAGTGGTTTCGAGTAAAGGATGATCCAGCTGTGCTTCTGCTCGACTTGGCAGATACATTCTTACTTTAAAGTACCTCATTTGTTAGTGCATGAGTATAGGTATTTTACATTAGGTTAACTTCAGGTGCATCAAGAACATCAATAGGCAAATGAGAAATGATATTGCTATTACTTATAAGTAGGTAGGTACATACATACAAAGAATATAGGTAGTTAACGTTTTTATTAAAGTTTTCACGCAAAAGGTAATGTAGCTGTTTTTTTTTATAATTCAGAAACGCATTTTCTATTACACACATATTATATACACAAGCTATATTGCCTTTTATGCCGAACAAATAAGCGATAAATCACTTTAATAAGTGAAAAACTTGTAATTTTCTCTTTTGTGCACTTCAATCCATCCCGAACGGGTTGTGCAGGAGTACATGGAACGTGTTTTTCATTTGGGATAAGATTTATCGTGTCGTGCGTTACGAGGTCTTCAGAATGCAGTCGCCCGTAGCAAGATACGCGGAGACATCAACGAGCGATCAGACTACTAAACTCCATGAACGGCGGTAAACAAAGGCGGCAATGAAACAAATGCGACACGTTTAACATTTTAATGTTAATCACTTGTAAATGATAACCCAGATGAAGTCACGACCGAGTGAATAACGTACCTGTTACTTGGTTTATATAGTATGTTTCTTCTGCACGACAAAACGTTAGAATCTCATGTTCATGTTCTTAATTGTATTTTTGTTTCGCAGTGAAATGCTTTATACATATTGCACAGTGAAAAAATAACTTTTAGCTTTATCAAATTGGTGTCTAAAAGCTACCCATATATTAGGTATCTACATAATGAAAGAAGAAACACAAAATGTAGGTTCTTTCTACCTTCTATTTAATACGGCTAATACGAATCATTATATTTATATAAACTTTAACAGGATGGGTATACATTCAACACTACTACGGATAACTACACTTAAAGGCAACTTACAAGTATAAGATATTTAGATTTTTTGCTCTTTTTATTATTTTATTTAGAGTGATTTACATAATAATGATCATGCAATAAGAGGAAGTGACATAGGAATATGTTATACAGGGTTTCTATAAATGACTCACGCAACGCGGGCAGCGTTGATTTCTGAATTCTTTGTGCCGCCTTTTTGTGACTGCTGCCAAGCTACAATATGCACGGCGATAGCACTGAAGGTTGCAGATCAATGACACCCCACAGCTCCAAAATGTGATCTTTCTGCAACCTTAAAGTTAATAATCCCACAAAACACTACAGAATATGTTGAAAATACACACCCAGTCGTTTTCTCATATTAAACTATATCAAATAATTCAAAAATCGACAAATGACAAGTATACGTCACTTTCCTGACAGGCGGCAAATTGATTTAATCGATAATTTCCATAAGCGCCCTGGATGCACGAATCATTTATAGAAACCACTGATCTCTAAATAACTAGATGTCGCATAAGTCATTCAAAACTGTGATAAGTAGCCACCATGCGGCTGGTACTCGTACTATCAATTTTAGTACAAGGACCAGCGGCTAGGCGCTAAAGTGGCGTAAATATATCACAAATAATTTACATGTATTTTGGTATGTAAGCGACATCCGCAGTTATTTAGAGATAAGTGATAGAAACCCTGTATAAACTTTCAATATACTCTGTACAGTTTACAACACGGATAAGGTTAGGTGCTCAATGTTTTAAATTAAGAACAATTTCACAACTTTCATTCCACTTTTAAGTGTTTTGAGCTTATCACAGTTTGTTTAGCATTAGATAATTAGATTAAAATAAAGCCCAACGTGTACCCAGTAAAAAAAAATTTTTCTCACATTGTGCTTACCTTATTCAAAAATTATACATTTGACATGGGGCGTCACCTATCGGCAATCCCTAAAAGCTTGATTTCGCTGGCAAAAACAGGGACGCTAGCGAACCGTTTGTTCGGTATCCTTCGTGGAATTATTCGTAAACACTATTCAGCTGACATCATGTTTAGAAAAGCGTACCAAGAGATGTCGGTAACAGATCGGACATTTTAGTTCTCCCCGCTACTTTGAAGGGACTACTCAATATAAGCATTGGCCAAACGATCTTACGGCATACTTACCTGGCGTAGGGGTTACCGTGATCAATAAGGCGGTTCCCCCGGGGTGAGGCTTTTCTATTGCACTACGGTTGGGCTGACCCCTGCGATTATCCCTAATGTGGATAATTCGGGCGCGCAATTTTTGGTAGTCGGGACTGCGTACGCGCTGTCCCGGTATAATTATGTGAAACAGAAGTTATAAATCATGCCTATATTATTGCTTAAGTACTTGGACAGATGTTGGACAAGTTTCAGTTGCTCACGAGCATTATTTCACTTAGAGGTGTTACTTTTGTATGTACCTCAGTGATGGTAACTTGAAGGCTACATGTAGGGAAAAATCTTGCTGATTTTAAACTGTGAGGGAAACGGGAGGGAAATTTAAAAAACTGTATAATGTAGGGAAATTCTGAATTTAACATTTTTTGATACATGGCATTACATTTGTTTAAAACCTGAATTTATTGCCAATGCGCGAATAGCAGTTGTTTAACTGTAACTTGACGGATGCTGTTACATAGCGTTTGAAGCTTGAAATATGTTAAGTCCCTAGATTGAGGAACAGTATTACACTATACAAGAACAAGATATGCAATTTGCAATTAAGGTTGACAGACTGTTTAATATTAAGTTTTAAGTTTAACATTGTTGCTGGCTATTGGAAAGTTCTAGTTTAAGTGTTAAATTTTTAGAATGCCGCATGATGATATTATTTAAAAAAGTTAGATATAGTGTTAAATAACATAAAAATTGCTCAGGTATTTATATTTTACTTAGATACCCAATCACAGTTTGCGGGTGGATTGGCTTTAAGCAAAATGTTTGAGGGCTTTGTCATTTATTTATTTTAGAATGTTTTAATTAATACATAGTGAAAAACTTAAACATGTACAATGAAAAAAATTGAAAATACAAGTAAAACTGCATTGTAGGGGAAAAAGAGGGAAAATTTCAAGTTAGAGCGGGAAATTGTAGGGAGATATTATATTATATAGAGGGAATTGCAGTTTTAAAGGTTACCATCACTGATGTACCTAGTCGGACCTGTTCCAGTTCCAATTACGTACCTATTCCAAATACATGTTCCGGTTCCAAGCTGTTCCAGTCTTGTTCATGACGATACTCCGTCGCCTCGAGAACAGGTGCGAGGAACTGGCAGTTCCTACCTATTCCAGTATAATAGGTCCTGTTCCGACGCAACACCTCTATGGTAAACCGTATCGAGTGACAAGCCAACTTTTAGAATCGGGGCATTTTGTTCATAATTTTGTTATGAACCAGCAATTTAAATAGGTAATCAACAATACATAAAAGTCATTTTCAATTAAAATTTTTCCTATTTGTAGCAAATATTGATTAGTAGCCAAAACAATGTTACTTAAAGCGAACTTAAGATGCATTTAATGTATCATTGTTTTATCAAAATAGGGAGGTTGTACAAAAAATATTGTACTATACTTGTGTCAAAAGTGATCTCATTTTGTTTTGATTCACATTTCTTTACATTACTCATCCACTCTTTGTACTTGCTACAAAATATCAAAATACTGTCAAATAAGTAATCGCGTAACGTTACTGGAAATTAGAATAACTATTTTGCTCTATGCGTGCATTTCTACTTTTCTGAAACTCAAATCCCGAAACGGTTTAACTGTTGATTGTCGAACCAGTAGGTATATGTTCCATAACAACAAGTATATCGGATCGATGAGAATAGCTAAACGAAACTGGCAGGTCGTACCTCTTCCAGTGTAAAAGGTCCAGTTACGCACTTATTCCAATCGAAAACGCTCGATGTGGATACGGTGGACTCGTAATAGGTACATCAGCTCGTCCGGAACAGGTACGCGAAACTGCCAGCTCGTACCTATTTCACTGTAACAGGTCCAGTTCCAACGTAACACCTCTAATTTCACTAACTAAATCACAAAAAAGTTTTTTTATTCTGTGGTTGCATACAGCCATTGACATATTATTAGATGGACATATCTCATTCATAAATACGGTTGGAACTGACGCCACGACCAATGTGAGTAGGGGGGGGGAGCGCGGATACGAGAGGTAACTACAGTTTTCCTCCAATTACATTGGCGTACTGTTATAAAAGGGTCAACAGCGAGACAATTTAACTTCCAACTAAAAACAAAAGCGGAGCGTACATCAATAATGTTTCGAACAATCTTTCAGTTAAAGCAAAGAAACATCTTTTTGTACAACAAACACTAATTTAATTTCGTTACAAGCGGGAAAAAAGTTTTGGCCAAATGAAAGCATCAACAGAGTTCCAGCATTAGTATTCATTAATCAATACTTAACGAAAAAACATTTGACATTCTTCACATAGAAATATAAGGAACAAAAATTCAGAATCTGCAAAAATGAAATTTATTGTCAAATAAAGAAAAATACATAAAATCATCATCAATGAAGTACTTACTCCGAACACATCGACTCTCTTCTTCTACCTACAAATATTTATTTTAAAAACGTCTACCACTAACAGTAATCATTTTTCATATACATTAATCCTTCACTATCAACTTCATTACATTTTATAAAAGTATTTCTCTATAAAGTAACTAATTTCGCTAAATTAATCAAACGACGCCTATGACAACAAATATAAACGTACCCTAAACAATGCTTACCGGTGAAATGATACGGTTTTCTCCTTAAAGCCCACCTTTTTACATACTTGACACATCCGCACCATTGCCTGGATTAATTTTTTATACGCCTTGTTTTTACACACCTCGCAATAAGCTCTTTTTAACCAAAAATTTACACCACACTACTCAACGCATAAGAACATTCTAAACACCAGTAGCACAGTGGACCATCTAATGCGCGTGAAGGGTGAAGACGGGCAATCGCACGATGCATTGAGTCATCTGGTCATCTGTACGTTTCTATTTTCCTAAAATTCCACCTTAGAATTTGACTATTATGTTGGCTTCACTTGAAAATGTAAACAACCCACTCCAGTCACCTCGATGCATACAGTAAGAGCAGTATTGCCAGAATACTTAAGAATGGTGCCCCTACTAAGTAGTGCAAGAAAATATCTGTTTTCCCTACAATATTATCATTCCAATAGAAGAAAAATTCAGGTTCTGAATAGCAATGTAACAACAGCAGCCATGTTTAAATTTCAAAATGAGACAAGGGCAGTAACAGGTGATTATAAATTAATTTAAATAATTTCCTCATCTGGTTAGTAATATCAAAATTAGGGGTGTAGATATGTATTTGTTCCCTTAATTTCTAATTTTATTTTAATTAGAGAGCTCAAAGTTTTTGTATTTAAGTTATTTTTAATGTTTTATATCACTGATCAGGAAGAAAATTTTACCACATCCGCATATAAATGTAGTAACGACAGTACAATTTGCATTAGTTTGCAAATATTTTGAAAATCTTACTTTGAAATATCTATGTTTGATATTTTCAAGTAAAAATTTTCAATGATTAAATTAAATATTTTTTGTCTTCAACGTATATTCCTAAATTATACTGAATTATTGTCGGCGCAACGTTTATTTGTTTATATTTATCACAAACATGTTGTATATTTATTCTGTTAATCCTGCGTAATGCAATTTTTTGAGCTCAATATACTGTAACTCTGAAGTTATATTGTGTTTTAATAGGAACCTTGCATTTGCTTGTATAATATAACAGCTGTTATTTTTGGGATTCTCATATTTTTTACTTTATTCACGTTTTATGGAATATCCTCTAGAAGTGTTTTTTGCCAATAATAGTATAAAACGGCACCTGAGATTTTGAAAAACATTTTTGTCCGGGGACTGGTCTGTAGAACAATCTAATGAGCTCCTAGTTTTAGCCCAAAATAACTACATAACGATGAATTCAAAAAATCCTTTCCTACGTCCCTACATTAAGAAATAATCTCTACGAATAGGGACAAATCCCTATGCCTGATTGATAACACTGAGAAAGAGGGCGAAATTTAATAACAAAAACAGTAGATGTAAAATTTTAGGTTTGATTATTTTGTTGAAATAAGTTACCTGTATTGCTTAAGACGTTACAGAAGTTTAAATAAAAAGGAAATAGAACGAATAAAGAACACGATCGTCGTGTCTCACAAATAAAATATTTTCAAGTCTGGATGTTGGTGTGCAATTGCCTGCGGAACAAGTATTTAATGTCAATTTTTTGTCAACCATACAAAGGTGGTAATGAAATTGCCATAATTCCAGAATGCTGATGAGCATTATGGTAAGATGGAAGAGGAGGCAAAAACTTATTAAACTTTATGTACTWTGAGCACTAAAATTAGTAAGTWTGGTATTGACAAAATGCCTGACTGRTTAAATATGTTTAAAGCAAGGGACAGTAATTGTTGGAACCAGGCAATAAATAATTACAAGTGTGACAATAATTTTCGATTCTAAAGTTCAAGCCGTCCATTGAAACACATTATCTATTATCTAGTGAGCACAATATGTTTTCAAACGTTAACAAAGAGAACTGCTCAAAAACGTAAAATTGATACGAGTACTCTATACGAAATTCTATTGTGTTTAAGGTGTATACGAACAAGTTAAAACTTTATTAAGTGTTATTAATAAAATAGGTTATTTCAGCAGTTCAGTAACGGCGAGTTTGTTTATAATTTTACTTTGTTACGTTAATTACCTACAGGCGCGGATACAAAGGAATGGAAAGGATCCGCAGTATTGATCATTTAAAAAAATTTGAAGTCGTAAGGACATCACCGTTTGTTTACAAGATTTGTTATTAAGTAAACACTACTTACGTAGATTACATCGACCAGTTAACTTTTTCACTGGAAATTACTGATCTATATAAACAACATCACAAAGTTTTATTTAACTATTTAAGATTTAGCTCGAGACACAGCTCTACCCGATCCAATAAAACCCATCGGTTTTAACCACCGCTTAAAAAAAGTAAACGCATTCGTTTTTATTTTTTTGTACGAAATGGTTTTGCTTTATCCTAAAACTCACATACTGTTGGAACTGAAATTTGAATGGTAGGTACTATATAATAATATCAGAAATTTAATTTCTTCACATTTCTTAAACAAGTACGTACCGTGATAGTGGATTTACGACCACTTTTAAGTTTTATACCAACAGTACCTGTAGATTATATTGGGTAACGATGTTTCGGACAGTTGTCTGTGCTATGGGCAAGTTTCGTGCAATTTAATGTGCAACAATACCATCTTTAAATGCGGAAACAATTGAATTTCGAACATCGTGTGTAAACGTTTGACTCTGGTAGTCTTGAAAAAATTTTTGTGTTATTTTTGCCGTGTGGCATGTAGCTCCATTATGTTGGTAAATATATTCACCTTCGGGTGTTTTCAAACTTTCGATTGAAGGAAGTAGATGGTTTTGTAGTATTGTAATATACTTTTGTGTATTAACTATGCCATCGACAAATACCAGATGCTCTACCCCCTGGGAAGACACATCCCCAAACCATTATTGATGCAGCAAACTTTGTTTTTCGTTTTAAACAGTACTTGTGAAATTCTTCTCCCATCCTCCTTAGAATTCGACGTCGCGTATCTCCCACATGGATTTCGAATTTTGCCTCACCATTTCAAATAATTTTATTCCACAAGTGTTGTGGCCATGCTGAATATTCCTTAGCCCACAATAAGCTCGTTCGTTTTTGTTTCTTTATAAGAAATAGTTGTTCTTTAGCGCATTGTTACCTTGTAATTTAAATAATATACCAAATTGTTACCTTGCAAAATCCAAAATTCAACTTTTTTTGTCTTGCTAGTTGTCTTGATAAATGATGATACTCGTCTATCTTTCATAATTAACTTCTTCAATGTACTAATATCGCGTACCGTAATTTTTAATTTTCGAGCACTTATAAGTTTGATAGCTACTGTACCTGTACATTTGTACTGCTTTATTTTATTTCGAACAGATCCTTGTGCAATACGCAGGTTTCGCACAATTTCATGCCCGAATGTACCATTCTTAAACCCAGAAATTACCTACTGAATTTCGCAAATTTTCTGAAAGGGCTTTTCCACAAGTCATAATATTATAATAACAGTAAAAAATATTATAGTAAAGTCACACAAAACACACGTTGCAACTTCACACTGTCAATTCTTATTAACAAACTGTCACCTCTTAATTTGTTTTCCATGGCTACTTGATTTTCTGATAAGGGTCATTTTTGGTCCAACTTATTTGCGACAGAAAAACTAAACACGTTTATAAATATTTACCTGTTTATAAACAGTACAATCATCAATCATTTGTTACATCAGTATATTATTTCACACACGAAAAAGTCAGTCCTAATATAAACCCTGCAAACGGTTTTGTAAGTTAAAAAGATGTGTGTTTGTATTTCAGTGTAAGTGGTCCAATACATATGCGACTGGACTCGTATACTTACCTATAATAAAATATGTCTGACACGACACGACACGACAAGGTCAGATTTTCCATATCGATAAGATCTTAAAGTAAACTAAGAGGTAATTATAGGTTGTTTCATTTTTAGTACTTTTAACCAATATAATCAGGCAAATCAGATTTTGTTAATTGTTGTATTAGTACTTACCTCATGGGTAATCCGCCCAATACTGGCATTTAGTATTTTTTAATTTGAAGTTTCTATTTCATTTTAAATCTTAAATACACACTATAAGTTGTCTGCTACTGAAACTATTATTTTGAACTGAGTTCTACGTCACGTGATTGAATGAAATATTTTAATTAACAGTGGACTTGGTACAATATATAATAATTGAAGAGTATTGTTCGACTGTACTCAGTTCAAAATAATCCTTACCTGACAACATGTATGGCTTTTTAAGTAATAACTATCGCTAATTTCTTTTGCTCCATATAAAGAAAGATATAGAGAGAAAATATTAATTCATTAATCTGTTTCACGTGGCACATTAAATGTTGGTATATTATTGTGGTAGTCATCAGCCTTGTTTAAATCATCATAGCACATATTCTATCTAAGAATTATGTATAATAGCAACTCAAAAACTTTAGTAGTAGTAGCTATTTACATTTTACAAATCTATTCGTGTATAGTACTTCTGCATGTTAGACTGCATAACTGGAACATGCTGTATATCGGTAGAAATGTCGGTGATCGTAACATCTGTTGTGGGGGATAAAATATTCAATAAATACGACCATGACACCGGATCCCCTTATAAAGGTGAGTCCTGATGGGAGCGCCGGAAAATATGGCAATCTGTTTCGCAAAAGCATCCAGCGACGCTTGACATTTAGGTTCGATCCGAACCTTCTTGTTGGGCACTAGTCATGAAATGCAGACTTAAAACAATCGATAATATAATGAAATGCAGGTATATTCATATTGCAGGAGACTTGGCATTGCAGTTATTTCAACAAGTTTGTTCTCGCACAAACTGTTAATTAGAAGTGAATAGATTAATATTTGTAATTGTAAAATTGTCAAATATGCTCATTAAAGAACAGATTCAAAATAAATATGTTAGTAAGTATCTTGTGAATATTATTTCTCGTTTAATCGCAGTACCTAATAAAGTAAATTCGTTTTTGGTAAATGATGTGATATGGATAAGGTATTCCAACAAAAATTTCGGATTTAATTGCCCGAATAGAGGCTGTACTTTGAGAAAATGGGGGACAATACCGCAATCTGATTATCCGATGGCTAGTTTTTTGTGGCCATTTCTGCAATTCTTAAAAAGATCGCGCTACTGCCACTCCTCCCGAAACAAAATTGTTTTGCTCCACAAGTACTCGATCGTAATTGTGATTTAAATAGCCTAGCGAAGTCATATGATCTTACTCCTTGGAAGTACGTTCTATGGATATTTTAAATTATGGGTTGATGCAAACAAACCAAAACGAGTGCAAGACCGTAAAGAGGAAATTGAATGGTTACTTAACCATCTCATGAGGAATTTGTGTGAAAAAGTAATTAGGCAAAACAAGTCATGGACGACATTTGTGAGAAATCACTTTTCATTCTTGAGCCGGAACCTCGGAACATCTACCTGATGCGAGTATGTAAAAATATATTCCATTTTCTAAAAATTAAGTACTTTTTATACATAAATTATGGTGAGGAACTGTATTGTGCGAATAGTGTCCATAATCTAGGATATAGCAATTCATCCGCACGTGCATATTAAAAGAAAATGTTATGCCAGCCTTAAAGTGGCCAGATTCTTCATCTTTCACGTGGAGGCATTGTATGCGAGGTACTTGCCATACAATAATTATTGCGACATAGACATGGAACGGAGGTTCATAGAACATAAATGCCAGTCTAGGGCGTATAAAAATAATGTATCGGTTTTTGTACCGAGTGTCGTTGAAGTAACGTATAAAGAATGCAAGAAAGAAAAAAAATTTTCAAATGTTTTTTTTTTAATAGAACCATATCAATTTTTGTCATTTGAACCCTGATTATCTAGAAAATTCAATAATATTAACTTAAATTTGAAATGTTATTCAAACTATATAGAGAACGAGGCAAGCAAATGTTTAATGTAAGATCAGTCAATTTACGATTTGATACGTCTAATTAATCCATATGATACCTCAAGAAAATTGTTCGATGGAGTAACGTTGGTAATTTATGTTCGTTCCTGCTACAGTAAGGACTCGTTGAATACCTTGACTTTACGAAGACAGTTCATAAAGTAACAAAAACGTCGAGTCCCGTGAAACTCTTTATCTTTAGATACCAATCGCGTTTCTGTTTTTTCTTTTTGCAATTGCCGATGTTCAGCAAGTGTTTAGTGTAGTTTGAAGTAATGCTAAAGTTGACAAAAGCTAACTTATATTATATAACTTATATAATACAATTTATTTATTTTGGTTGGACAAAGATTTTCTAAGTATGCCATTAAATAAATGACAAACATCTTTGTGTCTAGGTTGTCGATGTCCAAAGTCAGCCGTCATTAAGATTTCAATTCATTAAGTTTCAATACGTTAATTAATTAAAATTAAGCGGTTATTATTAAATCACATTTTTAATTTATGAAGGGGTATTTCAGACTAGTAGGTACTTTACCTTTTTGTAAAATTGTCAWCGAATGAATAAAAACCAGTACTGACACCTTTAGAACCTGTTTTGATGACGCTTTTTGTCGTTTATTTGAACTGTGGTGTACGTTATGTCAAAGATAAAAAAGCAACAGAAATTAGAAAAAATATGCTGGGTTGCCATCTAAAAAGCAAAAAAATATGCTGTCATGGAAATGCTTTGCCACATAAATAAATTAGGCTAAAAAGATTTAATAAATTATTACAAAAAAAACTTTTGTTAGTGACGGCTTGCCATAAGCTTTATATTTACAGAAATAAACAGGTTATTCCATACTTTTGGCTAGCCCTGTATACATTAATGAGTGGGTAGGTAATAACAGACTGGCATATTGTAAAACATTACGAGTACATTACTTATTTTATGTACTGTCGAGTTATGCAACATAAGGACAGTGAATGATATCATTAAAATTCAAATAATAAAATATTTTTGTATCAGTTATAATATCATAAGAGAGTGAGAATAGGCAACAGTACGAGAATAAAAGCTCTGGAAATTATTCTCACTCTCGTGTAGCACCAACAACTCCTATTAGAGGAGTTATTGGTAGTACTCGATAGATTATTTTCTGATTTACAACTTTAATTTTACCATCGATTTGGTCAGTTGATTGTGTGCTAAATCTATTCATTTGCACAACTGATGACAAACGTCATATTTGACAAAACTGCTTTGTCAATAAAAACAAAGTACTATAAATTATCAATAATCACTATTATTCTTAACGTTTCTAAAAACCTCTAGAAAGTTTTAATTTCGTCCTACGCATGTACCTTTTAACCAATCAAAACACTATTATACTGGCAATCAGCACAAGAGCTTATTATCACTATAATAATTTGTAGTAGGTACTTTGTTTTTATTACCTGATAATCAATTTTGTCAAATATGACGTTTACTATTATTTGTGCAAATGAATGAATGAATAAAATTAAGGCTGTATAAGGTAAAAAAATAATCTATTGAATAGAACCCGAGAGTGAAAATAAATTAAAATATAATTCTCCAGAACTCTTCTCGAACTGTTGCCATTTGGCAATACCCACTCGAGCCTACAATTCACGTGGCTATTGCCAGGCAACAGTTCTGGATGTTGTGTCGAATTATTTTCATTTTATTCTCACCCTCGTGTGAGTTGATTATTTCCTTCCTGACAATTTTGACCAATGAGTGACAAGAATTCGTTGATTATATTTAATTTTCAAGTGGAAAATTATTTTGACATTAGCTGTCAGCAGTTTTCCCGGACAAAAAAATATCGACCAGGTTTGACAAGCTACGTTGTAAACTCAAATTTTGTGGTTTCTGTGTACTAACTCAGGAAATAATCTTACCGAATATCCCTCGTGCATCTAATTCTTTCTATGGAAAAATTCGAAAAACTCGTTTCTAAACAAATAGCATTCGCGTTCGTTGAAAAATGCCATAGAAACTCTTCTTAAGGTTTTCGCCGCCGGCGTTGGATCTTATGATGAATTCTTCCGGGCTGAAATGCCGTTGTCCAAGGTGTCCCTCCTTTTCATCAGGAGACGAAATCATCAGAACCATAGAAACTCGTTTATCCGAATTTTTCCGAAAAAATTTGATGCAGTAGCGATATTACCTGCGATAAATATCTCTCGTGCTTATTGGCAGTAAAATAGTGTGTTGAAAGATACACATCTGAGAAGAACTTAAAACTTTCAATTGGTTTTTAGAAACGACAAAAAATAATCACCCTAATATTATATTAAAATCAAAGCAAATTGAATTTTGAATATTTTAAAATAGCTTTCAACAATTACACAAAATTTCTTCCGTAATTCATGTATGCATGTACTATTCACGCTAAGAATGAGATCTTTAAAATGAGTTTTATCGGTTATAACTGAAACTGTCCAAGCAAGTAAGTATACTTGTTGCACAATGAAGTTACTTCTGGAAGTACTATCTAAATGTATTCAAACGGTGTATTGTATGTACTGAGTGTTCTAGTTTGATTGATACGACTATTATGTGCCTCAATACAAGTCAACGTGAACAGTTAACGTTCCGGTGATAACCAGCCCGTATTAACAATCGACAATGTACACAAAGTATTGTCATATCTCATTAACACGTTCATGCAATTTAACCCACGTACGGTCATTTGTTGCGGAATGCCGCTGCGGGATAATTGTCTCATTTGTTCCGCATTGCCTGCGCACTTCTTTTGTTTCAGGTCCAAGAAATACCGCTTTCAAGATCTAGGCCACTTTTGCTTTCAAAAAAGGTGCAATTGAAAGTCGCGTTTTGTGCATGACATTGTGAGACTATTGCCCACGCTAACAGTCGTAACAACCTGCTTTTCTAAGAGGACATCGTGAAAGTGACGCGGTTTTAGCGCGTTTCAGTAAAACCGAAAGAAAGTTGGGGCCTAATTGGTTTGAAAATCTCTTCGCACGCTGAGAGTTCATGGGAAATGGAAGGAAACACGCTCGACCGACTGTAGATGTAAATAATAATCGAGGCAGAGCGGTATAATCACGAAGATCCAATATATATTAACCCATTTTGTTGGCTGCCCTCCATGTCTACCACCGTGACAATATAGCCCGCTTTTTCGAGACGGTAAATGCCACGATTTATTCAATTAGGCGTGGAGGCTCGATATGAGCGCTTGAAACATTTGCAGCGTTCAGGAAACCAGTCTGCATTCCTAATTCTAATTGAGATTGATGGATCACCGTAAAGAATTCCTTATAATAAATTATGAATCGCAAGGATAGGTGACAAATGTTTTAAATGCTTGGACGCAAATCGAAATGTTATCCTTCACAATAAAGCACCGAATCTAAGGCGCTTCTGCAAGTAAAACGAATTTTTGTAGCGACCTTACTTGTTTAATCACGTTTTTTTTTTATTTAAGATGGAACCACATTAGCTCCATTAATATTAACTGTAGAGAAAAAGGCTTTAATAAAAATTCTACTCAAATGTTTACTTATACCAAGTGTCCCATTTTCCTGGGATTCCGGAGTTATTTAACTTTTTTTTTAATTTATATTTGCAGAATATTGAAAGAAATTATTGAAATATTGGAAAAATATATATTTACTCGTAAACTAAAAAATAGGTTCTGCGGGTAGTGCATGCATGCACAGTTATTATAATATATCGCTAACCGGTAGTTATCAATATATGAACAGTTATCGATAATTATTCATATATCGATATTATCTATACAACCATAATATCGATATTTCGATATATCCTTATTTCGATGTATCGATATTTGCTCCCATGTTTACTACGATTATCTATTATTTCTGTATACCAAGCATTTTCTTGTAGCTAACAAGAGAGGCTTTGCTAATTATTTTACAATCATTTGACAATACTTGTTTCCAAAAGTCATTTTGGTGTTGTTACTTGTATATAGTCATCATTATTGAAGTTGTATTACCGTTTTAGCTAAAAAGTTCACTAATTAATTTAAACCCAGAAGATACAGCAGTTGCAATACAAAATTGAAAAAAAACGAATGCATGAAGATACACTACTTTAAATTACGGAACGAATAAGCTAATTTTTTCTAATAGTATGTCATAATAAAAGAATTAGAATTAAAACAAAAAATTTGTCTCTGTCTATGACATAGAAATGAATAATATGAGATCCACTCTCTCGCATTTCTTCTAGGATAGGGATTGGCACCATTGTTGTAGTATACTGGCATGATTAAAAAGTGTGGTAAGAGTTTTTGAAAGAAACCTAAGTAATTATGTGTACCCGTTAAACTTTAATAAAATAACATGGGAATTCAAGCCTGCACGTTCAAAGACTACTTATACTGGCTCCCAAGTGTCTAATGTGGTAGTAGCGTTGATTGGCGTATTCTTGGGAATACGTCAATCAACGGTAATAGTGACATATTAATTAATAGTGCCATTTTTATGAAAGGTAGCTTCATCGGTAAACAGCACGTATTGAAAGAAGTCTTCTCGATTTATATTGTCAACAGCCCACCGACAAAAACTTAATCTTTCTTTTGGAAATAATTTAGTAATAGTTTGTGATGCATTTGTGTACAAAACAGATGATACTTAATTTTCTAATTATTCTGTGCATGAAGGATTTGCAAGCAATTGCAATGTCAACTGGTTATTCACAGTTCAATATTTTAGTTTGCTAAGTCACTGGCAAAACAACTGATTGGACAGGGTGTTCTAGTTTCGTTGTCATTGCAGGATACCTATGAACTATTAATAACAGGGAGTTGAGGTTTTACACCTTACTGACTTACCTACCTTTTTATTGCGAGTTCAACTGTACCTTCGCCATTTTTATATCGTCTTTTATTTTAAAGCTATAGCCAACTTTTGAACAATGTAACATTTATTCAGTTCTCAAATATCTACTACCGATATTATTCTTTGTCAGTACTGAACTATGCAGCCTTTGGAGTACCACAAACATTCTGTAGAAATCACGATATCCCTAAAAACGGACCACCGTTGTTTTTCTCATACATTCTACAATTTGTAAAATTGTTTTTAATATTTCTATTGACAGTCCATTTAAGTTCGGTGTATGCCAATATCAAAAACTTATAAATTCTTTGTCAATCATAAAATATTTTTAATACTTATATATGCAAGTTGCCATTGGTAAATATTTAATTGTAAAGCAAGCAAGGCTTTTATCAAGGGCAATGTACGATAACATAATTACGGTTCTTCGTGTAAAAAGTCGTAGTTACACACGCTGATTATAGGCACTTGAAGAATGCACGCGTAGTAAACCATGTAAATTACAGAACGGGGATGTAAACACAAGCTTCCTACAAGATAAATACGTCGATTTCAACTAAAAATAGCCACCAAGGGTAAAGTGTGCCGAGATATGTGATTTAATTGCCTATATGGGTGTAATGAATGAACGACGAAAACAGCAGTAAAGCAACGTAATTTCGAATTGTCTCCAACTGGATATTTATAGATGTTCTTATAATAAAAACTAGCTCCCGAGTAATAATTTAACGTATACATAATTACTCTACCTACGCCTTTGGATCAAGAACTAAGTGTGTGTTGAAACCTGTTTTTACAATCAGAAAATCAATTCGTTTGCAAGAAATGTAAATGGGTTATATACTCTTTATGATGGTAAATATAAAATATAAAATAACTACGATAATAGTTAGTTATTTGCAATATTTTAAAATTTGGTATGATCAACAACCAGTACTCGAAAATCAAAAAGGCATTCGAGTAAACTGTGGTTTAGATAACCACAATACTTTTATGGTGATAGGAAAATGGAAGCTGTAAAGGTACACTATGTCTTTAATCGAATACGTTCTGTTTTCTGAGAATGTAGGAATCCCAATAAATCCCAAAAAGTTGAATAGTATATTCGTGTATTTTTATTATTATTTATAAAGTTTATCTCACACAATCGATTTTAATTTATAAATAAGCCAGCCATAGATTTTTTATTTACTATTCTAACTACTATGCAGAAGCCAGAGCACACCTATTTTTTATTCTGTGTAGATTTGTTCATAACTTTCTGAAAACAACAGTAATATGTTAAATGAGAAATTCAGTTGTTTACTGTTGTGACACAATAACATCGTCAGCAAAAGTTGTAGGTATGAGGTGTTGCTTTTAATGAAGCTAAACTAACTACTATAAAAATAAGTAAAATTTTTATCGATTACAATCACACCGAGAAAAATTATTACTTTATTTTAAATAATATCGAAATCAGGAAAAAAACAACTTTCGTCATCAGTTTATTGTGGAGTTATGCCATACTTCTAGTTTGTTCTAATCGCAAATATCTTTTTCTAACGTGCGTATTGCCATTGAAAAAAATATGCAGGGTACCTATTATAACCTTTTTGTCTGTCTATTTGAATAAAAATTTCGTTTGAATATATTTCATTCAGAGGAACAGAATMCTGTTCCGTAGCATAATAAGACATTATATTTTGTGGGTATACCGTGTTTACCTTTTACTAATCGAATGTGAATTTTTAGACTTACTTTACCTGCATTTGCTTACTGTCAATGCCATTGTTGGCACGATTTTCAAATAGCACATAATATAATAAATGACAATACAAATCAGTCTGGCATAAATAAAGTGCAAAAATTTTGATTGTATGGAACATGGAATATTGTTTTTATTAAGCATACGAAGATTAGAATTGTGGGCAGGTTATTATGTATATACATCAGCGTGCCTGTGTGAATAATAATAAKAATAATAATAATAATAATAATAATAATAATAATAATAATAATAATAATAATAATAATAATAATAATAATAATAATAATGAAATAATAATAAGAATAATAATAATAACCCAAAGCTGCAGAGAATTACTTTACCACACGACCAGGCAGGGTTGAGCTTCACACACCTGAACAGCGCACTAGAACAACAAACCAAGAGGCTGAGGCAATGCTTCTACAGTAAAACCAATCTGGACTTGTAGCTAGTTGTAAACAGTACCGATGCATTCAACCCGTTCAACCTCAGATGCCAAGACTAATAACCAGAAACTCAAAGTATCGAAGTCAGCATTGACCAATGGAAAGCCACAGCCCTCCATGGAAATCATGCTCATGAAATGGAACAGGCCCATGCGGATAAGAGAGAGTCAAATCTATGGCTAAAAAAGAACGTTGCGTGCAAAAACAATTGAATACATGATGAGCTAGAGCTAGAGGAGAGAATAAACAAATATATGGAGCTTTCCAACGAACTAAAACAATGTGAGCCCTGACGGAAGTGAAGATCGGACGGATTGTAATAACCACAGTTGAGAACAACCCTACAACAACTAAAGGAATTAAAGATTGAATACTTACTATCAAAATATACAACGAGCAGTGATTCTAGATGCATGTCTCATTGTAAGAAAGTTTATGAACCAAGAATGAACCAGTACTTGCAAGCCCCTGTGAAATAAATTACCAGACTTGTGCTGACAACATAAATGGAGAAAACCGCACAATAATAACAATAATATTAATTAATAATAATAATTTAAGCCATTAATGTTTTAGTTTAGCCTGCTTGATACTCGTCAGATGCATCGTTTGCGTTAGTCAGGAGATATTATTTTATTTGAGGCATTGTAACCTATCGCGTAAAGCAAACTTTTTGCCTGTTATTAGACATCAACGGCCTTAAAATTTTTGTAACTGAAGTAGATGAGGCTTAAATAGGTTTTTTGCTTATACTAAGGGGCTAAGTAAGTCGATGGTTGCTTTTGTCGTAAACGTACATGGCATCGGTAGTACAATAAACTGAACTGTCACTCATGTCGCTTGTCAAACGGGGAAAGTTATTTTTTAAATTATTATTGGCCCTGCCTGTTTAGCAATTAGCCAGCATGTTACCTTATTTATTATTTATTTAGTAATTGTGTAACATTACATATGTAAAGGGCATACACAAACAACCATACCCTAGGCTTGTTACGTATCTAAACGATACTAATAAACCAAATAATCAAAACACTTACCTAATAGGTAACAAGAATAAGAGTGCGTCGGCTAAATCAGAGGAGTYAGGGGTGAGTAAACAAATTTAAGAGAAATGCTAAATTATCTTAAAAGAAAATTATGTTTAAATGGGCGCCAGACAGTCCTACCCTGCACACAACGTATTATTTGCTTCAGATTGTCACAGAGCAAAACTGAAGGCAAATATAATAATGTTTTGATCATTGAAATTACAATGCACTAACGAAAAGAAAAACCTGAATACCTAGAACTCTTTGTTTATTAAAATAAATTCATAGCAAAAGAAATGCAATATAATAAGTGGTAATAAACTCTAATTCGAAACCAGAATAAAATGTAGTTATCTCTAGAATCGATATTCAATAATAATTGAATATAAAGACCAAACTTAGGTTTGATTGCGCAATCGCTCCCTTACACAACATAAATACACTTCAAATTAATTCTAAAACAACGTTCAACAATTAAGAACCGGTAATCATTCAATTATGGTTAAATTCCTTACGTATTTGATTAACCAATATTAAGTATGCTTTATATTTAAAAGAAACTGCAATATCACTCCAAAAAAAAAGATGAATGATTGTACGAATAAGTATAGCAAGACTGTAAATTAAGGCTATACAAAGTTAATGTAGTAAATAAACTTAAACAAGAAAAATATTAAAGTAGCAATACTTAAGAGAAGATAAGTTCAAAGAAACTACGATCGTTAACATACAATACAAAATTAGTTGATGGATATCAGTCGTGTTGTAGTGAGCAAGATTATTTCGTGTACGACGCACAATGTACGGAATATAAACTTGTCCAGCACTAGCACCGGCTAAAAAGAGCGATAAGGAATAACAAAATGACTGCTAGCAGTTTTTGTAATAAGATTCAACACGGCACAAATGTATTATGTACTTTTCTGCGGTAAATGTCTTATACTGTAGGTACTTATCACTTAATCTAGCAGGAAGCCCTGGTGGTGCCCTTGTACACGTCTTCTCTACGACTTGATTTCACATCAGCCAAGACCAGAGGCATACATCCAGCCACAATTTCCTCCATTAATGACGTATGAACCCCAACAATCTCATCCGGAAACAATGTATAACCACGGCGAAGAAATATCCAAAAGAAACTGCTCAATTTGTTAAGGTGATGCAATCGCCTTACAATCCGTATGCAAGTAAAACGGTAGTTGAAAGAAAAGGCCTATTGTATAAATACCAGACAGACGCAAACGACGCAACAGAAGGCTACCTTTTCTTTACCGGATGATGGAGGGTAGTTGGTGGAAAACTATGCACATGTAGTCGCGAGGTGATATAATCCCGCTAAGCGGTTAGATGCGCTCCTTAAGAATCCAAATGTATTCACACTAATCAAAAATCGAGCACTTATTTAAAATTCAGATCACCCGAATTACTCCGGCTAAGCCCGTATGCCAAATTAGACCAAAATTTCAAGTGAATGGAATTTAGAGAAAAACGCGCCGCAAGAAATGGTAAAAGGCTGCTGGGCAGAAAATACACCTACAAGGAGGCAACCAACTATAATGTAGAACAACGATGTTAATTGATGACGCATTGCACCCCTAACGTTAAATATCAACGAAAATATTAATTGTTATAGGCGGGAGGGCGGGACTCTAACCTGCGATCTCAAGGATCAGGGGTTGTGTTGTGCATGCTGGCTTTCATCAGTTGATTTTGAATTTAATTATCTATCACAGGTAACAGTAATAGTTATGGTAATTCTTTATCAGTCATTAAATGAGGATACGTCAAACGGACCAAAAATCAATTGTACATCAAATTTTGCGAATTAATTTACACTTTAGGAGCTATGCTCAAGTTAGAAAGAGAAAACCTTGGGTTGCTTGACCCATTTTTAATGAACGCCCGATATATTGAAATATATATAGAAATAAATGAAAGTGCGTGGTGTTAGGTGTTTTTATTTGTGTTGTAGGTTGTAGAGCATACTTAAATGGTAAAAGACCGTTTATCCTTGAATACATCGTCAGATTACTACTGCAAACATATAATTTGAAAAAAAAATACATTGCTCAAGAAAGCACTGGAATTTTAATCAAAATTTTCAAAAAACACGAACTTTAAAGAGATAGATGATTCTAAATTTTTACTTAAACAAGACATTTATATTTCTACCAGTTCCCCGTTAAAGGAGCTTGTTTAGTTCCGCTCCTATTTCACTGACTATATGATTGATTAGGCACTTACATTGGTGAAAATTTTTAAGAAAGTAGAAACAAGTCAATCAACGAATAAAAGTCACAAACTTATGATTAAAGACCGTCAAACTCGAACACACGAGTTAGCAGTCTTAACACTAATCCATTTCTCCGTATAACAGATCATAAATCAAAAATTGGGTCCGCGCATTAGCGAAATAATAACTCCAAGCCTCCGATGTCCATCAAAATCGGTAATACGAAATCACGATCTGACCCAAAGGCAAAATTATTATGAATCACCCTAGCCCAATTATACCCCGCGGATGGCACCTGTGTAGTATAGCGAAATCAGGTGCTTGAATCTGAGGACCCAGCCCCCCGTGAAAAGGAGCAGAATAGAGATATCCGAGGAGGCCGAATGTAGGTCGACAGGTGGAAAGTGGCGTGGTGGCTAGTTTCCATTGAGGGGAATTGTCTCGCATCTTCTACAGCGTAAACACATGCAGTGCGCGGTTCGAAGCCGGCGAAGAGGCGCGTGAAAGATACAGAAGCACCACCGGTCGTGGGTAGTCTCGTGTAGTGTTGGTATTCGGGGTGCAGATAATTGCGTTTCTTCTGTTTGGGTAGGAAGTCGAATTTTAAAAAAGACACCATGATCCTTCAGGTAAAACCTTTTCTGCAATATAGGGATTTTTTAAAATACAATATGATTGAGTCTTCGACGATATTTAAGTATAGTCCATTAGTAGTTGCCCACTTACTTCTTTATTACTTTAAGAAAATTAACATCAGCAAATGATGCAATTTAATTCTTTTAAAGTTTTTGTATTTATAATTTTTATTTTTATAAAACTAAATACTCAGAAAATAACAATATGTAACTCAAAGGWTATATGAATACAATAGACCACTACATCTTTCAAATTACTATGTAACCACCTTCGTTTATTTGGTCAAATAAGTGTAACATAAGTCTCAAAAATTTTGGTATAAACTTCTTTATACAATTAAAAAATAAAAGTAGTTTAGGGCAATTTAAAACATGTAGAAATAATTAACAGCTTTATAAAAAACAAAATATTTATCTAGAATGTAAAGGTCCCCGATCAAGAATACGTAGTCGTCTTTGAATATCTCTCATCAAGCTTTTTTTGCTGCTTTTCGGCTGTCCAACATTCATTATATGCTTTTCCAGACAAAATGACCAGAAATATTAAATTGGCCAAAAGTGTGGTACATTTGGGGGATTGTCGTTTATCGGTACAAAAGTTAATTTTTAGTTTAAGGTGCATAATGGCACGAAACTAATTCTGGCCAAAAACTAAAACCTAATCCTCAAATTTGGCCTTTTTCTTGTATTTCGCATACTCTGAACATTCTTCTACATAATTGATGTAGAAAATATCGYTTCCTTTAATTTCGGAATTACTCAAAGTAAAATGCTTTTCATCACATATAACGAAGACTTCTTGTAACATCTCGGTATTCGAGCTATTCTTTTCTCTTTAGTTCTCTAGAACATGTATCTTTCGAAGCATCGCAACTCCGTGAAAGTGACTTCTACTAATTTTGTTCTTGACACTTTCAATTAACTGATTTGCTCTATGTCCAGTTAATAGTCTAGGTGTTCCACTTTTCGGAACATTTAGACACGGTAAACCTTCTTCACATTCTCCTATGAACATTAATTTGGGTTTTAAAATAGGCTATTTGAGCTTTATATATCTGCCTTACTAAATTATAAACGCCTTTTCTAAATTCTAATTTCAAAACCGTTACGATGCAATTGATTTCGCTAACTGAACTGCCGTAAAAATCATTCAATGACTTTTATTTGCAAAGCCGACTCAATAATTTCATATCGTATTTTTGCATTGTGCTTAAGCTACGTTAGTTTTAAAGCCAATTTAAGATTTTAATTTAGCAACAGAGTACGCGAGTAAATGTTTGTCCTGTTTGAGATAAGATCATTAAACAATAAACAGGATTCGTTTAGTATTGGCATATAAATTTTTATTTTAGTATACTGCAATCGAAAACAACAACATTTCAGTTATTTTCAGCTGTTTAAAGAATCAAGAATAAAATGTACTTATATATGGCGACGAATGGTAAAAACTTATTTTGAATCTCAAAATCTCGTTAAAAATACGTTGATTTTATTTGCATTTGGTGGTTGTGTATGATATTTCTTAGGTTCAGCTTTATACAGACGAAACCGTATGGGATGATCTCAAATGTACTATAACCAGGGTTGGCATGATTAAAACAATATATTTAAAACAGAATGTTTTAAACTTGTTTAAAACAACGCTTCTGTTTAAAACCTTGTTTTAAACAAATGTTTAAATCATTTGTTTTAAACAGTGTTCCTTTTACTAATGTTTTAAACAATGTTTTTTAACTACTATTGTATGTAATTCATTAATTATAACTATAATTATAACTATAACAAACAGATAAACTGGACTATTAGTAATTACATATCTACATAATGTCACCTTACATTTGCATAAAAATTAATTGAATTCAAAACACCAGCCCCAGTTTATTGTCGATACAACAGTTATAGAAATTAATTATAAACTTAACATTTTTTCTGTAGCTATAAATTACAAACATTTTAAAACAACAAATAAAAATCTTAACCTTATCATAATATAAAAATTTGTATTTCTGGTCTAATACAACAAAACAATATGTTAGACGTTCATTCAATACTTACTAGATAATTATATATTTAGCATAATAGAATAAATATAGTTATCAGAACTTGGGAATATAAAAAACAATAAACAAGAAATAAAACATTTTTACTAGTGCAAGCATATCTTTTTTGCACTTCTTCTTGCATTGTTGAACTTTAAACTTTAAACATACAAGGTCGGTTCCTATTCTCTTTGTTAAAGTTGATATTAGCTAAAATCCATCCAGTAACAGTATGTGATTGGTCTGGATTTTAAGAAAAGAGTTGATTTTCGCTTAAAATAGAAAAGAAAAACCTGCTCATAATAATTAAAATTGTCGCGTAAACGCCGTACACATCGAATACAAATGACAAATGACAACAGGCAATCGTAGTCACCTAGGGATTTTTAGACAAATGCTACGCTTTGCGTCATCTACTCGTATTTATTTTCACTAATACACATAGTAATTTGCATGAGAGTGCATGTTTAAAACAGTGTTTAAAACGTTTTAAACATGTTTTTAACTAAGTAAGAAAAAAACATGTTTAAAACAATTTAAACATGATTAAATTAAAAAAAAACTGTTTGTTTTGTTTAATTTAAAAAACATGTTTTTTGCCAACCCTGACTATAACTGGTAGGAGATTAAGGAGATGCAGCACATACTTTCTTTTTAGAAGATTATTGATGAATTTTGTTCATTAAATGTAAAAAAGGCAACAAAAGTAAACACTTCAGTTGTGATTGAATTTTAGCGACAGTCATAATTGGGGGGGGGGGGGCAATTTGGCCTATACTCACCCAATAAGTGGTTGAAAATATATGCTGTACTTTAGAAATGTAGTAAAAAATATGTTTATTTTGCCAAGTTCATATTATATCGCCGTAGCTTTCCATTTAGTCAGAAATAAAGACAAAAATGCAGTTTTAAACTATTCTGGTAGAGACATCCTATATCATTTATATATTCCATGTGCCACGTTCTAGCAAAATTGTACTACATGTTAGAAAGATGAAACTTTTTTTTTTTAGAAAGTATAACAGAACCCAAAAATTTTGAAAAATAAGTCTAGGGTTGAAAAACTGATTTTGAAATAAGAGTACCTTTTTTTAAGAAACTAATATTAATTATACTGATACTATTTTGGTACCAAAGGTTGTGTAGGATCGTTATGTTATGAATCGCTCCTGAAATACTCTACACACATGTTAGTAAGTTTAAATTATATAATCTGATACAACTTATTAATGATTTAGATCTGTTGCTTATTGTATTTTATTATAAACTAGTCATTTATAAAAAAATAATCCTCATGCCCACATGTTTGACTCTTTGGGTAACCTAAACGTAATAATATAGATATAATGAATTGAATTTAAGTAAAATCAGGTTGATGCGAATCGCACAAAGTTTTAAAAATATTAAAACTATAAAATTTAGTTACTGTAGAAATTAAAAGCAGATTATACAAATCTTATAAGCGTAATTTACGTACAATCACAGGTTTAATAACATAGAAGATGTATCTAAAAACATAACTTGCGTGCTATATTGGCAAGAATCAGCAGAAGTATTTTCTATGTAGCCGAGCCTCAGTGAAACATAACACACGAAAGCCATTTCTAATTATGAACCTAAAACACGAACGGCTTTAACGACGTATTAAGATGTCGGACAACAATGGGGTTGAATCGACGTTGAACATCTACACACAAGATACAAGCGTAGTTTATGGCTTAAGGCAAAGCGTGGTTAACAACCTATTAAAGGAGGCGATAGCAAACGATGCTCTACGTCAATCAACTGACTGAAATACAGCAGTATATCAATGAATGAAGATCCTATAGCAATTTATTTGAAAGCTACATGATAAAGTTGTTACGCAGAATTTCTTAGCTTTCTATAAGTTTTTGGAATTGATAATGAAAATGCCAGTTTGTTTTAGTGTTTTTTACTTATCTTGATGATCTGCTATGCTTAGTGTTTTTTTACTACTTGCCAATACTGGTAAGCTCTAAGCTCTATTAACTGAAACATCTGCTTTCTGTATTTTTCTGTGTTAAGAGGGTATAACTTCACTATCTTAAGTAGCCCTTTATACAAATAATTATAGTACAACTGTATTTTCTGAAAGCTAAATACCTCTTGTGGCAGCTACTCGAGAAGGTTATATTGTTGGCGAAATTTATGATATAAAGCGTGTGTTAGTTTTCAATGTTGAAGATGTCGCTTGTAGAGATATGCATTATTAATTATTCATGGCAAATGTTTATACTATGACACCTTCAATTTATGTCGTTGAGCGATTATTTTATCGCGCATGGGGGTTAGATTGCAAATCATGCAAAGATTACTTCTGTAAGGAGCGAAGAAAAAAATACGCCAGAAACAATCGAATAAACCCAAAAAATATATTTAATTTTACACTTACTGTGCCAGATATTTTTATTCCATAAATATTTAGTAATGAGAATTACAATCCTTTGTAATACAGTCGGTTAGTAGTATATTTAAGTAGGTTTTTACCTACAATATATAAATGAAATATGTAAAATATATAATTACGTAGATACTTACTTTATTAAAAAAAAACGTTATAGCGCCCGTATGGCAACAAGGTTATATACATGTGTTAGAATTAAGATTTGAATCCCCTAAAATTTCGATTTTGTTCAATTTTGAAAAAATGCTAGTCAATTTAACTTGAAGAGGCGCTAAATTTTATCTGGACTTCTTAGTTGTTTCTACAGTCATTTAGCACCCAGAGTCAAGATCAAGTAACACATCATTTTGAAGCTGTTTTCATTGTCTATGCCAATTACCAAGTAATTTTTTGAACTTGAATGCCAAGATTACTGCGAGAGGAAACAAAAATGATTATGAAAACGCAATTCAACGCATATACTGCTCAAAATATATATCTCTAACTTCGATACAACAGTACAGTCGAATTTTAAAAGCTTGTCTAACGTTTTGAGAGATTTACGGCATTCTGCGAGACTTTCGAAGCACTTGAGAAAATTCGATTTTAATTCGCCCGGCAGAAAGAAATTCAAAGAGGTTAAATCAAGCGACCTAGCTGGACACTCGACCTTATTGTCAGGGAAAACGAGCGCTCACATACACGTTCCATCCTGTTAAGAGAAAAGTAAATTTTCCTGGAGATATATATTATATTCCAGTGTTTGGGTGATCAAGAAGTCAATAAGGTCTTCTAATAATTGCAAATATGTTTCCATTCTAATTTTCTTAAAATTTACTTGGGTGTAAAATTTTCCTGAGAATGTACGAGTTGGTATCACTCCAATAACCACAGTTATACCTATTCACTTTATCCGTTCAGCATAAACTTATATACTTTCATCAGAGAAAAAAAATGTAAAGTAGGTAAGCCTGGGTCTTTTCTTAAACGACCAGTTAAATTTTTACAAAACTGTTAACATCGATCCCGGTCGTAATCATATTTTTGACAATAGAATTCACACTACTTTTTAATTTTTGTCACAGGTTTTTCGTCTATTAAAAGATGACCAAGGGCGGCAACTTAAACAGTGTCATTTCGGGTACGATGCCCATGGTCATGTTTTTTGTTTGTAATAGAGCCCGTTTCCTCAAATTTTGTTATTAAACTAGTCACGTCTCATGAGTAACTTGCTGTATAGTTGAAGAGTCTAGCAGTCACACTGTCACAGTCACAGGTGTTATTTTCATTACAAACATTTACTAGTTCAATTCATTGTAGTAGTTCTTGTAGTAAAACTATTATGAAAATGACGGGTTTTTATTTTTCATTTAGAAATTGAAAGACAATGTGTATAAAATAATAATAGTAATAATCAGCCGAAATACAGATAAGATAACACTTCTGAGTCTATCCATACTCCAAAAAAGACTAGTTTACAATTTGAACGAGGGTGTTTTTGATTGTGAGATGCGAAAATTTCAATGAACCCTAAGTCATTTCCTGATTATCTCAAATGGGTCGTTCAAATTTGAAAAAAAATTATAATTGCATAGACTACGACGCAGCTATAAAATTATGTCACCCGAGAACCCTCGCTTAGTGATGCCCACGATATTCTTGTTTGCGAGAGTCTCGTCTCGTTTTCGAGACGAGACTCGAGGCGATACTTTAAATTTCTCTTACGAGACAAGACGAGACTTTCGAAAAGTCTCGTCTCGAAAGTCTTGCGGTATCGCGAGATATAAAGCAAATATTTTTATATTTTCAAGTTGGCACAACAAAGTCGTGGTCGCCATTTAATAGCATCTCCGAAAATTAAGCCGATAAGTCACAGCAAAAAACAACTATTCAGCAGCGGCAATCCATATCGGCACTTTCTACCGTACCTTCTGGACGATGATCGAAATTTGGTATACATCGGGGCTAAACGTTCATTTAACTGAAATCAGTTATGGAAGAAATGTTTGTTTATGTAGTATTTGGAAGTCACAATTTCCTTTCTGCGGAAAAGCATCATTATCATTTTATGGACTTTATAATAACTGAAACCAGTTACATGAGATACGTTTTGATTTTACATTCTATACATTTCTCTAAATATAAACACGCAAAAAACTTTTTGCGGAAATATACCATTCTTGTAAATCTATAGTGTTGTTTTGAGCTGCACTTGCCAACTGGATCCTGTAAACAAGCGTGTATAAAAACATTCGACAGGTGCCTGCATGTATATCAAGATATGGTTACCAGTCCTTTTACTTCAATGAAGGCATCTGCCGGAAATTGGAAGGCCAGGATCATAGTATCTATTGAGTTGAAGCGATATTACTCATTGATCTGTTTTAAAGGTTGGGTTAATTAATTAATTAAATTCAATTTTCAATTTTTATTTATATTATTTTTCAATCAGGTTTAGCCAAATATCAATTTATTTATTTCTTGAAGTTTTTAATTTGGGTTAGTTTGAGATTTGCTTTCGCAAACTTATTTTTAATTCTTTTAATTCTAAAGTTTACAATATTTTATCAAAAAGTGAAAAGAACACACGTCCGTGTGTTTATGTTTAGAAATGTGACAGAATGTAAAATACAAACATGTTTTCATGTACCTGGTTTCAGTTCTTCTAAAGTCGGCAAAATAAAAATAATGCATTTCCGCACAGAAAGTATTGTGAGTTTGTGCCTCTATATACTAAAAAAGATTTTTCTTATATATAATGTGTTTTCAGCTTAAAAGATTTTAACCTACATCGGGCTACAAATACATCGATGGCGTTACATGGAACGTGTGTTCGTGTCGCTTTTCGTTTCAGTATTAGTCTGCTGTTGCTATTTGAATTGAAGTGTACAGGAATATAGATATTATATATGTCTATATTATCTATGCTAAATAATAATGATTTGTTTTTATTTGTAGCAATAAAGCTGGAATTGATGTTTTATGCATTTCACGTACATCATGAAAGTTTTGTGAGACTTTTACGAGACTTTCGCGAGACTCTCGAACAAGACGAGTGACGAGACTGAAAAGTCTCGTCTCTTCTCGTCTCATGGGCATCACTACCCTCGCTATTCAAAATTTTTGAATGGATGGCTCTGGACGCCAGAAAGGTGCAAAAATAAACAAGATAAAGTTAAAAAGTTGAAAGTTAATTCCAAACTTGAACAAAATTAAAGATTTTAGTTGATACGTATTTTAGTCGAGACAACCTATACATATCTTACTCAAAATAATAATAGTCAAACAATACCTCAGTTTTCGATTGGTATTAGATTTCCATTTGTCATTCAACACCATCTGTGTTAGGGACAGTAAATAATCCACCATAATATAAAATTAGGCAAGCCGGAAGAAGTTAAAACATAAAAACAATATTTACAGCTCGTAAAATTAGTGACGAGGACAACGAAGTGCTAATAAAGACATTCATACGAAACTGTCGAGCCATGGATAGCATGCATTTGTTTAAAATATTTCGGCACTCCTTCGCTGGGAAAACATTTTTAGTACAATAAGATCCAATGCAATTTGCATGATAATGGCAGTAAACATGTAAATCACCAGAAATTCATCCGCTCGCTCACCTTCACTCGGCACATCTTCTACATATTAACAAAAAAACAAATGAGGCTTCAACCCATTCACCCACCCATGCCACGTCTACGCACTTTGAACATTGCTTTTGCATTCTATTCTGCTGTAGCTTTACGAAACGGTACATTACTGAATTGCAAATTAAGTTTCATACCCTGTAATACCAAGCCCACGTTGGTAAATATCAATGAGGCACACCAATACGCCAAAGTGTGGTCTCGACCACATCTTATACTTCATAGGGTGACTTCATCTTTATAGTCTTTATACATCTGTTTCGTGAAAAATGCGCATTAACTTATTGGAATTTCTACTGTTACTTTCTTAATGGCTTACACTACAAAGAAACTTGTTGCGGTATTGGAGACGTAGGTCAGCCAGACTTGAATATTAATCGCGACACACTTTGCTAGTTTGTAAAATATTTTCTAAACAATAAAAACGAAAGTAAGCTTGATAGTGGTGATTTCAAATATCAGACATGAATTTTAATAACTTCAGTCCATTACGATTAGCTTTAGAAGTGATTAACCAATTATATTTTGCATAATTGTAGTATGTACAACTAATATAATACTCTAGTACTTAGTTCCGACAAGTTGGAGTTTTAGGCGTAGCTTTATGTATGTTAAAAATAAATTTAAAGTGGAAGTGGAATTGTAATTGACTTGGGAATAACAGCAAAGACAAGATAAAATCTTACACTGAAAAGACTATGCAACAAAAATGTTCGCAAATTAGTAAGTCCTTTGCCTTTCTTCTATATTAAAAGCAGCTCCAAGTTTATCCACTTTCGGCTAAAATATAACCATTTTCGGTACCATTTACAATTATTATTATTCAAATAAAACCAAGAAAATATGATGTCAAAATGGAAAGAAACAGATAGACCGCAAACAAAAAGTAGTCTACATATCACCAACACAAAGATTTCGGTGATTAAATAATCAGATTAATATGGAGCAACTATAATTACAAATATCATTCAAAATGGTTAAATTTTAGCCATTTATAATTTTGTATATTTCCAAAATTTCTAAATAATTTAATTTTGAAGATTTGTTACAAATTTAAATTGTTCAATGTAGCAGTGTTTAAAAATTTCTGAAATATACAAAATTATAAATGACCAAAATTAAACCATTATGAATAATTTTTGTATTTTTAGTTACTTCATATTAAACTGTTTGTTCGATCATGAAACCTTTGTGGTGCTGACATGTAGGCTATTTTTTTGTTCGAGGTCAAGTCTACTTGCTTCCATTTTGATGTCAGATTTTATTGAGAAATTTTATGTTTGTATAATGATTGTTAATGGTATTGACGATGGCTATATGTATTTTAGCCGAAAKCGCTTTKCCGATTACAAAATAAATTGGATAAACTTAGAGCTGTTTTTAATATACAGAAAATCAATAATCATTCATATCCACTTAGACTGATCAGTCTTCTATTGTATTATGTTCTTTAATACAGAAAATGCACTCGTTTATGTATCAGGCCGCACTTGTTATATTTTCAAACCATAATATTATGAATATAGTAAAATGTCTACCAATGGTTTTTCTTAATGGATTTTAGTTGTTAAGAAGAACTTATTTCGTCGTTTCACAAGTTTGAAATCGCACCCAGAAACTTGGGTATTAGTATTGTTACGAACTTTGATAAGTCGGTCAGGTCAGGTCAACGTACTATTAATACGAAAATCCAGCAATGGGTACTTTATGGATTATTTGTAAATGTATATGTAGTAATTTAATGACAACTTTGAATTACTCATCTTCTATATCTTCATGCTGAGTTACATGAACTTGGGAGAAATATCTAAAGTTACAGTAAATGAATCTGTCACAGCTTATTGCTATACATTTTCGACTGAACGCTTTTTTTAATTTGTAATATATTATGCTTGAATAGTATTGTTAAAAGTTATTCGTTTCTCTGAAAGTTTATTTTTTGCTTTCTCAAATTTTTTATAATCGTTGGGCGACCATTGTTGTATTAACAGTTTGAAGTATATCAAAGAGACGACAAAGTCACAGAAACATTTAGATTTAAACATCCCTTTTGAGATGTCGTTACCCATACATCGTGCGCTCAAGTGTAAACCAAATTTTTCAGAATTGATTTGAGGTCTAAATGATTTTTAGTCGGTCTTTTAAGAGAGTAACAAAATAAATTCAAAATACTATGAACAACACCGAACAGTAATATAGGAGGCTAGAGATTTGTTTATATATATGAGTTCGTTTATTGGTTTTTGATGACCCAATATACATAAAATTATTACATGAATATTTCAATATTGTTGGATTTAAATGACATTATTTTTGCATGAAGAAATCTAATTTTCATTATTTTAAGCTTTTCTAAGTTAGGTTTGATTTATTACTAACTTTGAACATAATTGTCGGTGTTTTGTCATTCCTTATACATTCTAAACGTACTTTTTGAAATAAATAAAGGTACGGTTCAAAGGTATCTGCATAAACATGTGATGAGATATTGTTAATTAATAAGCGGATTTCTTCACAGGGTACATTTGCAATTCATACAATGGAAGAAACACACCTCATAAAAAGCCAATTAGTGTGTATTGTATAAATGAGTCCGACCCTGACCGCGATCTTGTATATGTGGAGCACCCGTAAAATGCATCAAAGCCTGTCATTGATATAATGTGATTCTTTAAAATTTTATTCTGCGATGCTACTAAAATATCGTAGCAATTACTAATAATATTTCTTTTTAACAACTTGTGATTACCTTATTGTTCGCTATAAAAACCAGGTTATGTGGTCGAAATAATTCTTCCAGAAAAATCATATATTTGTACAATATCGAATGGAACAGAATAAATTTTTGCTTTAATATCAAGATCGGTTTAACATGCTCACTTCTGACAGGCTTTTATAATTTTAGCATATCGCTTTTTCTGTTTTCCCGTTTATTCTAAAAACTGTTGAGATTTGAATCTTGATTTAATAGATGCACTTGGATATGTAATTTTTCAATTTGCTTGCAAGCTTTACGTTATAAACTACATAACATTGGTAACATATTATATAATGCCTGATTTGGCAATATATTTGCCCTTTGTAAAACAAAATGAATTGATAAATTTACTAAAATAAAAAAACGGCAACAACTCATCCCAAGTATGAAACCTTGCACACCTGCACATATCTCAATTTTTGCGCGATAATGCTCATTATACATCAAAGTTGTTTATTAATTAAACAGGTTTTAGTAGAGGTCTTTTCAAATACTAATTAGCAATGCATTCATACTGAAATTAATTGATGACTAGAATAATAAGCGGAGAAATGTGGTAGCTTTCTCATCATAAAATGTCGTAACATTGCAGTGATTTTACAAATTTGTGCAAATTTTTAAATTAAATTAGATAATGTTTAATACTAAACCACGTATATGGGTAATTATTTGAAATAAATCAATCGCGCTAAGAAAATTAAACAATTTCTGTTTCAATAAAATTTTACCTCTCAATTACTAGTAATAATAAAAACATTTGAATTACCTAAATTGTTCTACTGTTATACATCACCGTCTGTTACTCCAGACAAAAGAAACTCTTTAAAATAAGTTTATCTAGTTATCGCTAACTCAAAGCTTTAGAAGTTTTACAACATTGATTCTATGTGGTAAAATAGGTTTCAGTTTTCTAAAATTACAAATTATGAAGTATGCAATAAACATTTCTGCAGCAGTATTTTATTTAAGTTCAGTTACTTTTATCACTCGGTAAACGATTATGTCTTATTAAATATTAAAATACTCGTATTTCACTTTGTATAATCTATATATTGTTATTTAATATTGTCTTGCACATTACCTACATATGCTGTTTCATTTATGAGTGATTCAGTAGTTTTAGCATATCTAGTACCTATGTAGGTTGTAACGAAGTTACAAACCGGGCCTTAGTCAAGTTTCAATCCGCGGCCGTATATCTGTCTCAAGTCCGCGATTCGCGGAGTTCGGACGAACAACACATGCTGGCGCCACTAGTCAGCTCTCTTGTTCCTCCCGCTCCAGCCGATGTAAATAAAAGCTGTGACCGTCCACTGCTCGATTGAGTGGTGACCGACCTATCGTCCGATCCACTCGCAGCGATACCTAGGTGAGGGAGCTCCGTCACTCTCACCACATCGCTTGCTTAGCCGTATAAGCCCGCGTGCTGCGCGTTGTCACAGCCGCCGTAGTGCGGGGGAGCCGCTATTTGATGCACAGTGTATGGTAGCTTTCCGTGCACTTTGTGTCTTGTCAGCGACTCGTACCGCGCACAGGGGGTTGCTGAGGGGTTTCTAATACACGGTAGCTTTCCGGGTATTACAGACTCGTAGGCAGCTCTCTTCTTGCTCGACCGTTGTTTGTCCGTGTGTTTCGCGTTGTCACGACCGCCGTAGCCCGGGGGAGCCGTTGTTTGATGCACGGTGTATGGTAGCTTTCCGTGCACCTTGTATCTTGTCAGCGACTCGTACCGCACGCAGGGGGCTGCTAGAGAGTTTCTAATGCACAGGTAGTTTTCCGGGTATTACAGACTCTTAGGCAGCTCTCTCTTGTTCGACCGTTATTTGCCCGTGTGTTTCGCGTTGTCACAGCCGCCGTAGTCCGGGGGAGCCGTTGTTTGATACACGGTGTATGGTAGTTTTCCGTGCACTTTGTATCTTGTCAGCGACTCGTACCGCACGCAGGGGGTTGCTAGAGAGTTTCTAATGCACGGTAGCTTTCCGGGTATTACAGACTCGTAAGGCAGCTCTCTCTCTTGCTCGACCGTTATCTTCACGCGCTGGTATTCACGTTCTTTTTGTCTTACACTCTCGCTCCGACTAGCTCCTTTTATTATCTCATACTAAGAGCCGCGTTGCAACCGTACTATAAAATTACATAACCGTAGCTTGACCGAGGCTTACTTAAGTGGGGGTTCCGTTTTGTTTATAACCGCTATTAAGTTTTGTTGTTTTGAAAATAAACCGTGTTTTAGGCGATTGCTGGTTTTCTTTCTGCTCGCACCGCTTGCTTCCCCGCATCCCGCTAACATCCCTTTCAGCTTGCGGCATCCACCCTCGGGGTTGTTCCCTGGAGTGCCGATCTTCACTGCAGCTACCCTGGTCTGCACACGTAAGAGGGATCGTGTGTAGTGGTCTGAGGAGCATACCTCAGGATAATAAAAAACTGGCGCCCGAGAAACCGTTTTGACGCTGAGCTTAGTGCTTACGTTACTCATTACGTAACCGTCCGCCCTCCGATCCGAAGGCCCGTTCCGCCGCTCAACGAAAAAGGCGTCACATTTTGGCGCCCTACGAGCAGGGACCGTTGTTACTTCGAGGAGGAGCCGGAATTACGTAACCGTCATCGAGCAGAAGAAAACCACCCCGTTTCCAGCGTCTCCGAGTTCACGCATGCGCGGAATTCAAAAATTCCGCTAGCAACGTTTTCCGCCGGATTTTCGAATTGCATCAGGGAGTCCGCATAAGAAGTTCGCTGGAAACCAACTTTCACCCCCGACCACCCCCTAGTTACAAAGTTGGCTCTGGAACGTCGTAGCATAGCCGAGTGACCCCTCTAGTCCGACTAAACCAAGGACGCCGAGTCGATTGGCGCAATCGCCGTCCCCCTATTACGTAAGACGACGGAGATCCGATTTTTCACCAACTTCCCGTCGTCGGAGACCCGGCAAGTGGGGATTCGTTTCTGACAAGTAAGGCATCCCGCATCGATTACCGTCACTCGTTCCGAGCTGTGACGTAACCAGGAAGAATTTGAAATTTTCAACGACTTCCCGTTGTCCGAGACCAGTCGTGTGGGGGCTCGTTTCTGACAAGTCAAGGGTCCCCCATCCAACGCCATCGTCAGTTGAACCGCGAGCATCGTCCCGACCAGATGGCTACCGGAGGACCTCCTGAAGAGACCCTCATGGGCGATAGCGACTGTTCCGACTCAGAGTGCACCGACATCCGTGTCAGCTGGGTGTACCGATTGAAGAAGCACCAGCTGATGCACGAGCTACGGAAACAGAAGCTCTCAACTGAAGGGGCCGTACCGGAGCTTCGCCAGCGGATGGTCCGACACCTCCGTCAAGAGCTGCCGTATCCCACCACCGTCCTGGTCCCCACCGTAGTATCGGTCCCCTCTCCGATCTATACCGTTTCCACTACAATGACGTCGACGACAACCGTCACCAGCAGCTATAAAGGCCCGATACCTGCAGCTCTGGGGACAGTAGCTAACCAGCCACCGCAGGAAAGAGTATCTAACCAGCCACTGCAGGAGACAGTAGCTAACCAGCCACCACGGAAGACAGTAGCCGACCAACCAACGCAGAAGACCGAACCAGTCCAACCCATGACAGAACCAGCATCAGTAGCAAGCCAGCTACAGCAGGAGAGAGTTCCGATCCAAACGGTAACCAAGGACTAKCCACCGACAAGAGCACCGATCCAGCCATCGCAGAAGGGAGTATCGTCCCAACCGTCGCAGGAGCTAGTCACCAGCCAGTTACTGCTGCTTCCGATCCAGTCACCGATATCAAGCTCGCCGGAAAGGACAGCACCAAGCGAGCAACTGTACCAGGCAAGGACTCTGCAACGGGACCGAGTCTTCCGTCCAAAATCGATCCAGCCACCGTCAGTCACCGACCCGCAGAAGAGAGTCGAAATCGAGGAGTTCTTCGAGACACTTCTCCGAGTGACCAGTCCACAGGAGAGCAAGTCACCGCCACACGTAGTTCCCAGTCCAACCATGGAGGACCGACGGATGCCGGCAACCGTACCAGGACCCAGCCAGACCACAACACCGCCGCCAGACCCCTCAAATGCGGGGGTATATACACTGACTCCAGTCCGCCGTGGCCGCATACGGTCCGACCTGAAGCCACACCGATGGGGAATCCACTTTGATGGATCCACCGATGGAGTCGCCTTCATGGAACAGCTGCTAGACGTTATGGACCGATACGATGTTTCACACGAGGAGGTGATGCCGATCCTGCCCGAACTGCTATCTGGACTAGCCCTGGCCTGGTACCGTAACAACCGCCATGACTGGAGAGGCTGGGAAGACTTCGTGGCCGACTTCGAGCTGAATTACTACCCGGCTGACTACAAGATCAACCTCGAGAGGGAGATAAGTCAGCGTACTCAGCAGCCACACGAAACCGCCTTGGAGTACAGTACCGCCATTCGTACCCTGATCCGCCGTCATGGAGGCATGACACCGGCGCAGGAACTGTACTGGCTACACCGGAACATGTTGCCAGAGTACCGCATGTTCATCCGCCGCCAGGAATGCACCAGCGTTGCCAGTTTGCTGTCCGCCGCCAAGGAATTCGAGACCCTCCGCCAGGACCAGCTAACCGCTACCCCCCAGGATGTAACCGAAAGGCCTGAAGAAAGAAGACCCGTCCCGCAACCAAGGATTTCAGTTGATCGTGGGAATCCACCGACATGCCGACAACCCCAGGAATATCACCAGAGACAAGAACCGCCACCCAGACGTTTCAATCCACCGGAACAGACACCCATACCGCAATCGACACACCAACCGCAGGATAACAGACCCAGTCATCGCCACCGAGAAGACACATCCGACCGTATCGACACCAGCCGTCCCGTGTGTTGGAGATGTGGGCAGAGAGGCCACTCACGCAGTCAGTGCCAGAACCCCTTTGTGAAGTTCTGCTCAAGGTGTGGCCGCCGTGGAATTTTCTCACGGGACTGCACATGCCGGAATTCGGAAAACTAGATGGCAGCACATCAGTCCGGAGGCCTGAACTGCTGCCCGTACACACCGCCTCCGAAAACCGACCACACATAAGGATCCACATACAGGGAAGACCGTTCACTGCACTCATCGATACCGGATCCGTATCTTCATGCATAGGACCTACCGTTGCGCGATATCTGGAAAGAACCGGAGTCCCTGAACAAAATTCAGGCTCTCCGACCGCCAGAGTAATCGATGGCCGCCAGGTCCAGATCTCCAAGGMCTACGAGGTAGAGGTCCGCATAGAAGACGAAGCCCGACAACACCGTTTCCTGCACATACCTACGATGACCAGCGAAGTACTACTTGGAATGGATTTTCTCCGAACCATGAACCTGCACATGAACTTCCAATCCGGGTTCGTGTTTCACAGGAACCGCAACATTTCTTTACCGAACTGCCGGACCATCCAGCAACCCAACACCACCGTCACCGCTAGCACCGAGCTCAAGCCTGTCTTGAAACACCACAAAGGAGTCCCCAAAAAGGTCAACAGTACACTACCTAGGGATCCCGTACCAGTTACCGATATAGGAGTCACCGACATAATCCAGGAGAACGATGCCGCCACCCAGGAACTGCAAGATTGTTCTTGGTACCGACGCCGATTCACGGAAGTCCAGCGGCATCCAGATCAATTCCCAGATTACCGCATCACCGACCACCGACTTTACCACCACATAGACGGCCACCACAGTGACAAGATGCTGTCCAAACCGTGGAAATTATGTGTACCGAAGCCTCTCCGCCGTCGTATGTTAGAAGAGAAGCACGACGCACCGACCGCCGGACATTTAGGGGTATCCAGGACGATAGCCCGACTGGCACAGCAATATTACTGGCCGGGAATGTTCCGGGACGCCGCAAAGTACGTTCGTAGGTGCCAACACTGCCAGGGTGTTAAAATTTCACAGCAGAGGCCGCACGGACTGCTTCAGCGAACGGCAAACCGCAACCGGTGGAAACCCGTCAACACAGACCGACCCCGACCTGCAACGGAAGAAAGCTCCCAAGCCGAGCAACCGAAGACTACGCCCTCCAAGTCCAGCCAAAGGATCCGCATTCAGCCGGATCAATGCTGGCGATGTGGCGAGCCAGGTCACCGACGTAATGGCTGCTTACAGCCACCGATGTTGTTCTGTTCCCGATGCGGAACAGTAGGCATCATGTCCAGGAAGTGCGACTGCCCGACAGAGCCCAGAAGGCCAACGAGGGAAAGAAAGGCCTCGTTCGAACAGTCCATGCCGAGCAGACGGATCCACACCCGAAGGATGACTTCCCAAAGGAAGGTCCACCGAAGGATGACCAGGATAACCGAGGAACGCGATATTTTCAGTATTGTAAGTTCGCCGCTATTGACTTGTACATAGATGAAATACTTTAGAATTGTAAATAGTTAGATTAAGATGAAATACTATAGGATTGTAAATAGTTAGGATAAGTAAAATATTACAGGTTCTTTTTCCGCGCCCCCCGAAGTAAGAGGAGAATGTAACGAAGTTACAAACCGGGCCTTAGTCAAGTTTCAATCCGCGGCCGTATATCTGTCTCAAGTCCGCGATTCGCGGAGTTCGGACGAACAACACATGCTGGCGCCACTAGTCAGCTCTCTTGTTCCTCCCGCTCCAGCCGATGTAAATAAAAGCTGTGACCGTCCACTGCTCGATTGAGTGGTGACCGACCTATCGTCCGATCCACTCGCAGCGATACCTAGGTGAGGGAGCTCCGTCACTCTCACCACATCGCTTGCTTAGCCGTATAAGCCCGCGTGCTGCGCGTTGTCACAGCCGCTGTAGTGCGGGGGAGCCGCTATTTGATGCACAGTGTATGGTAGCTTTCCGTGCACTTTGTGTCTTGTCAGCGACTCGTACCGCGCACAGGGGGTTGCTGAGGGGTTTCTAATACACGGTAGCTTTCCGGGTATTACAGACTCGTAGGCAGCTCTCTTCTTGCTCGACCGTTGTTTGTCCGTGTGTTTCGCGTTGTCACGACCGCCGTAGCCCGGGGGAGCCGTTGTTTGATGCACGGTGTATGGTAGCTTTCCGTGCACCTTGTATCTTGTCAGCGACTCGTACCGCACGCAGGGGGCTGCTAGAGAGTTTCTAATGCACAGGTAGTTTTCCGGGTATTACAGACTCTTAGGCAGCTCTCTCTTGTTCGACCGTTATTTGCCCGTGTGTTTCGCGTTGTCACAGCCGCCGTAGTCCGGGGGAGCCGTTGTTTGATACACGGTGTATGGTAGTTTTCCGTGCACTTTGTATCTTGTCAGCGACTCGTACCGCACGCAGGGGGTTGCTAGAGAGTTTCTAATGCACGGTAGCTTTCCGGGTATTACAGACTCGTAAGGCAGCTCTCTCTCTTGCTCGACCGTTATCTTCACGCGCTGGTATTCACGTTCTTTTTGTCTTACACTCTCGCTCCGACTAGCTCCTTTTATTATCTCATACTAAGAGCCGCGTTGCAACCGTACTATAAAATTACATAACCGTAGCTTGACCGAGGCTTACTTAAGTGGGGGTTCCGTTTTGTTTATAACCGCTATTAAGTTTTGTTGTTTTGAAAATAAACCGTGTTTTAGGCGATTGCTGGTTTTCTTTCTGCTCGCACCGCTTGCTTCCCCGCATCCCGCTAACATCCCTTTCAGCTTGCGGCATCCACCCTCGGGGTTGTTCCCTGGAGTGCCGATCTTCACTGCAGCTACCCTGGTCTGCACACGTAAGAGGGATCGTGTGTAGTTGTCTGAGGAGCATACCTCAGGATAATAAAAAACTGGCGCCCGAGAAACCGTTTTGACGCTGAGCTTAGTGCTTACGTTACTCATTACGTAACCGTCCGCCCTCCGATCCGAAGGCCCGTTCCGCCGCTCAACGAAAAAGGCGTCACAAGGTACATTGCATAAATTATTTAAATAACAAATTAAAGGTGTGTAATGTACAAAATATATGAGTTCTGACAAACCTAGTTCACCGAAAAAGCGTAAATTGCTAGCAAAGCAGCAAAGTTTCTTTTCTATTACTATAGTTAGTAACAGGCTTCTATCTGCAACTTTTTATGTTCTAATAGTATAAACGTATTGTGTTGTGTAATAATTGCAGATGATATCTATAATAGTTTTGGTAAACTTTTGTTATGAAAATTAATGAGGAAATAAACATCACGACGGAATTTTTTTATTATTATTTGCAGACAACTTGCTTTAGATCTCTAGGTTTGATTAGGTTATTCCTGTACATTCCACGTTTCTCGGATGACAATAAGTTAAAGCGCTTAGGATGCTTTATTACTAATCGTATAACTCTTTCCTGTATCTATGCAATAAGGAAGCACCTTAAATTTGTGTGGTCTCACCGAAGAATGCCGGCTGAGCCACTAGGGCAATCAGGGGCAAAGTTACGATGTGCGCTGTGCATTGAGTTATGGGTGAAAGTAGGTAGTAACCGACTAAACCCGCGGTGTTATTGACACTAGACTTTCTTCGGTCGCTTTGGTCGAAATGATTTGTGGCCGCATCTGATTGTTGGAACTGTTTTGGATTACGTGTAAATTATGATTATAATAACGATGGATACCAAGGCTTTTGTTGTGATGATACAACAGTTCTTTTGGTGTGTTGGCTGGAAAATTTTCATGTAGGAAATTAATATAGTTACATAAGTGTAGAACCATAATTGCAAAGAAGCGATGTAATCATATGACAATAATAGTAGAAATTTGATAGAATATCATGAGCGCTTTAATTGTTTGACCATCATTTAAGGAATCGGTAATGTAACGTTCTGTCATATGGGTGTATAAAGGTGTAATTAATGTTCGGAGTGTTGGATTGGAAATCTCTTTGTCCGATGCAGTTTTGAGTTTCGCAGTGCAGGACAATAGAATTGGTCTGCCGCTTTGCAAGTTTCGAGGCTCGTACGAGCATAATGCTCCAAGACAAGAAAGAGGCAATAATTTTCTTTTAAATGATGTTCTTATGTCACTCAAACTAAATAAAATATTACGACACGAAAGAGGAAGGCCAGTTCCAGATACTTCCAATAGAGCGATGTAGAAGGTGATCTTTCGACTTCCGAGGAGCACGCACATGCTGTGTTACGAAAGTTTTGCAATATGCCATTTTCTATTCTACTTATCTTCTGCCCGCAAATGGGTCGGGCGCTGCACTTAGACTTTTCTCTCTATTATGCCCGCACCGCAGTTTAGAAGAGTCCTGCCTTCTCAAAAAAGTGCAGCATCACTTTTCAAGGTAACCCATAAAGATCTTCAGTCTCAATAATTTAAGAAGCAAATTCTCCGAATTGTTTCCCTCCCAGCGGTCTGCAGTTGGTAAGGAGGCGAATTGGAGTTTCCTCATCTTCTGAGCAGACCCTACAGGTGCTACTCTTCGCTACACTTGTGCCTCAGTTCCGGCGCGTCTCCCCCAAACAAGTGAAACTGACGACCAAGCCACTTTGTGATCTCAGCCTGCTCAGTCTCTCAGTCTGCTTTCTGGGATAGCAATGGAAGGTTGCGGGAGAAAAGGTGCTGGCGCTGCCCTTTTCGCTGACCTACCGGCCCTTTCATTGCCTTCAATCACATCAAATTAACCCGATTATATTGGTCCAACCTTATTAATGTGTTATGACAGTCCAGTAGTAGGCGGAGCGCACCCTAACACAAGTAAGCGCCCGAAGTGCCGCCTGCAATCCGGAGTACCCTCAACTCAGGTTCTCATGAGCACATGCTAGGATTGCATAAATTCCCGCTTGGAATACGCTAGGACACTCTCCCAGAGGCAAACTTTATTGTACCTCCGGAGATGTACCACAAACTCCCGCGCGTGTGCCTGTGTCCGTTTTAGACCCATACGTGTACCAAATGAGTCCTTGTCGTACAAGCATGTTTGCACCATTCAGAAACCACTCCTCCTTAGCGAGGATGTTGATTCTGTATGGTGTATCAAAACATATCGTGTTAATCTTATCTGTCGTCATTGAGACCTTGACATCTGTTTGCTACAGAGAGATTTTTGTTAAGGTCAACAAGGAGAGTGTCCACGAGGAGAGACTACAAGAGTGGAGATAATACCCCTGCTTGCGGACAGCCTCGCACGGCAGACGCCTCCACTCTAGTCTGCCATTTTAGAAGTAACTGAATCGCTATCGATAAATGTCTGCCGATGATAAAGTTTGCTAAAACAGTTAATGAATACATGCACATAACTATTGCTGATAAGTTTCGTAATGCATAATTTCATAGCTAATGAAGTGGCATCCTGGACACGGGACTAAATTGTATGATAACTCGATACAACTTTGAAAAGGGATTGTCCATCCACCAGACTCTTAATGAATGAAAGTCGTGCGAAGGGAGTGTGCCCTCATCGAACAACAGTATTTCGATGGTAGACAATATTCAGAAGGAAATTTTAACACGCAGGACGCTGTGCGGAAGCGGTATCTCAGGAAGACAGACAAAGTGGAGAAACCGTTGACAGTGATTCTCCGTATCACCTATTGACAGTAAGAGGAGATTTTAAAAATTAGTGCAAATGCAGTTTATAAAATTTTACACGAGCGTTAAAAAGGTTTGTTCCTTGTAGATATTTGAAGATGAGAAAACTCCGGCGCAAATTCGAAGAGCGCTATTAATTAAGAAGAGAAATAATGGATTGCGTTGTTTTTAATATTAGGGCACAGTAACCGCTTCCTTGTAGCAAGCTTAAAGAACTGCTTCCAGTTCATGCCTCGACATTTTTTTATTGCGTCACGACAACGCACCGGCACTCCGTGCTAAGGTTACCCAAACATTTTTGTAAAATTGTGGACTTGGATGTCAGCAGCCCTGATCTGGCGTCCTATGATTATGAATTGTTTCCAATTATTATAAAAAGGAACTTAAAGGAAGACGTTATCCTGAGCTTTTGGTAGCTTGGAATCAAGCGTAGTTCCTGATCTTGATCTGCCTCAAGAAAATGGAAAAAAAATTTTGTGACTGGTTTAAACGCATGATTAAATGTATTAATACTTGTGTAACGACCCCTGTGTGTTCTGCAACTCGCTACCTCGGGTTAAACCGTATCTTCGCAGCTAGTAAGTGGCCTCATTAAGTGGTATAATTTTAGATGTGACTTTTGGTTTTCTTATTGATAGTTCCGAGTGTCTATTTAAGAAGTCTGCATCCAACCTTTTTCAGCAGTAAGATGAATTAACAGATTGTTAATTCCATCTTTCATAATAAACCCAAGTAATCGTTCTTCCATATTCTGCACGTAACTGGCAATTTTATATTCATGATCTTGCTTAAACTAACCTGAAGTTGCAGAAAGTTTTTGAAATACACAGATTTGGATAGTTTTTTCGTTTTTAACGTAACGTTCGGGAGTAGTTTGCGATACACTAATCTGGAAATACAATATACCTTTTCACCATTTACTTCAGCTTTAACAGCTTCATCCACAGAACTCAGCTGATCTTGACCATTGCTGCATCTGAGTAACACGTTTGTGTTTGTATATGTTATGTACACTCGCGTTGTACTAGTTTTAACTTTTTGTAGGTTCTCAATAGTTGCCCTCTCTATAAATTTCATGTAGACATACAAACTATTATAACATTATAACATAATATAACTTAATCTGTGGAGGTTTTCAATATTTACTACGCTATATGCTTCCGATAATCAATAATATCTATAACAGTATTACAGTATACTACTTTTGCTGTATTTTGAGTACACACATGTGACACACGTAGAAAATTTATTCTATTAGACGACAAATTGTAGGGCATGTCGAAGTATAGACACTAAATTTCTGGTGGAAAATATTCCAAACAAAAATGTTACCATCATTACGGAACTCAAAGTGCTTTTGTGTAAGCGTGTCGTTTAATAGTTCTTTTATAGTGTAATGACCCGTTACCTTCCTAGCTTGTGTGTGCTACCTAATATTTAAATTAACTAATTTATTTATTCTGCGGAAGCTTGTTCATCTCCAAAGTTGAAAAAAGTTATGCTGAAGTTCTAAATTCTGCCGCGTTTCGGCGAAGTTGACGACCTTTGAAACTTCGCATAACGAAATTATTCAAGACTCCTTTTTATTTCATTTAGTCCCGGTTAGTTCTAATTTGTAATTCGTTATGGTTGATGCGTGAAGGTCGTTGTGCTAGAATATTTATTTACAGTAACGTCAAAATTTCAAAAGACCTAATTCGTGTCAGCTAGCAATTGCTCCTTCTTAAATAATAGCCTTTGAGAGATATAAATTAAACCTTTACAGTTGACCAAGATCTTTAGAACTATAAAAGCTTAACTAAAGTTATTATTCTGTTTTCTTTTACTTATTTAAAATTGACACATTTTTTTCTCTTTTATATGGACTTTACATGTTCAATTTGGTGCAATAAAAAGTGATTTCAGAAATAAATTTCAATAAATAGGTTCTCTACAGGCATTTTCCAATATCTTTGTAACAAATTAATATGTTATTAAGTGGCTGAATCTGAATCTCAACCTAACCAACATACGATGCTTCTTTATATCCGCAATTCCCTTTTGTTTGGAAGATAGTATGTGAGCAAGTTTTTCTCTGAATAATGAAATTGTAATCTGGTGCTCCAAGACAGTTCAGAATGCCATCAATTGTTAATCATAAAATAAACATTTGATACCAGTAGGAATTTAGGATAGCAATGCCATCTATCAGCATTACACTGACATGATGACAAAGCTACCTAGCTGCCTTAACGGGTACTACTTCCTAAAGGAAGTGACCTGTAGCCTGACAAATTGGCATACAACTGCATACTTCAATTTGACAGCAGGCCCCCACGGCACTTTTTGCAAACGGGCAAGAACCAACATACATTAAAATGCATGTCTATGCTGTGCTGTCTACACCTCAACCAACTGCAGACTGCAGATAGTACTATTTCGCTGTCATTACAGGTCATCAGTGCAGTTTAGGTCTAGTGTAGACAACACGGCATAGAACTGGTTTTGCTTATATGCCAAAGCAATGGTATGATGAAAGTAAGAATTTAGGATGGCAATGCCATCTGTCAGCATTACACTGACATGATGACAAAGCCACCTAGCTGCCTTAACGGGTACTACTTCCTAAAGGAAGTGACCTGTAGCCTGACAAATTGGCATGCAACTGCATATTTCAATTTGACAGCAGGCCCCCACGGCACTTTTTGATGAGCTGTAATGACAGCGAAATAGTACTATCTGCAGTTGGTTGACGTGTAGACAGCACAGCATAGACATGCATTTTAACATTTGATACCATCAGGCGTTGCAGATATTTTTCATTATCATGACTATCGGCAATACAATTTAAAGTATTTTTGATAGACGTTAATTCACACTATTTTTGTGTTTTGTTTAAATGCACGATAGTATTGTTATACAATTTATATTACGCGAAACTTTGTAAAACAACAGTGTCCGAGTTGTTCATAGCTCTACTAATTTACCATGAATCCTCATGAAAGCAATTCCACTTAGAACTATATACTTTCTTATGAAACGGCGTGCTCTTTATTAACAATTCTGTGTCAGGATTGTATCAAACAGTTTATTACAACTACTTACCAGCGTGTGTTACCTACATGTGCTCAAAGTGGAACCGTTAAATTGATAGATATGTCAAGGTTTTTAGAGTATAGTTCGTTTATATCAATGTCGTATAATTTAAAATGGCGGTTAATATTGCCTATAGTTATATGGAAATCATTGGTATTTAGCATAGTAATTGATATAACAATTCTTTAGCTAGTAAGCTAGAAGTTAAAAAAACAGAATGCTCTAGTAGATTGTTTTTAGATTTTGTCTGAGTTTTGCAGGCATTAGATGAGATGACCTTCGAAACAACGATATTATTATTCAACAGGTAATATTTACCAAACTCTCAAAAATATATATTTTACATTGACGGTCATGAACAGAATTAATGGTATATTTTTAAGTTATTTGCTTAAAGCATTTTATTACCAATAACCTGTGACATGAATAAAAATAAGTAACATCCACCTATATAACCTTTATTGTCCAGAGATCCAGCAATATGCTAAGAAACACAAGGTACGTAGGTAACTTAGGAAATTACTTATTTTAAGTGACGCGTTCTGATATAGGTACTACAAAAAGTAAGTATACCGTTCCATAAAAAATAATAAAGTTTAATGCAGCACTAAAAATATGTAACAACCAACGCATGTGAGCAAATGTAATAAAAAGAATGCCCGCTTTCATAAATGTCGAGTTGATGTATCACAAGTATTTTCATTGTACGTAAAAAGGCACTACCTATCGCAATTACAAACTGCAAATTGTTAAAAAGCTAATACTAATAATTTAAGTTGTTGTCATGATGCGCATTGCTAGAAATTTGTATTCATATTCACTAGATGCAAACAGTCCAGTTTTATATCATTAATAAATCTATTAGACTGGTCAAGGTTTTAATCTATTGCCGCAGTCGAAAATTTTCGAGATTTTTTTTAATTCGCCACAAGACAAATCATTTTATATAAAGTCTACGATTATGTATGTTCACCGCTTTTTACAAAATAAAAAATCCCATACTGCTTTGAAACAGTGATGGGCGTGTAGAATACGCCATGTAAATTACGCTATCATCTACGCGTAAACTATGTAATATTCTACCTTAAAAGTCTACTGTAGAAAACAGCATTGTGTAGACAAACAGAATTCTAGAAATATATAGTTTTTTTAGTGGTGTTCATCATCAGTACTACTCAAAACGCCGCAAATGCCAATATTATTTTGTATTTTATAATTATTTTATAATATTTATTCTTAATTAAACAAAATACTACTTTGTTGTAATTAAGTTTGACTAGATAAATGTTTAAATAACAATAACTTGTTTGGGTATGCGTTAATTATAGCCAGAAGACCTGAGTAAGCAGGCTAAGTGTGCTGTCCAAAAGCACTTTGGCGCACTTTGAATTTTATTATCTTTATTCTCTATAAACGGAAATAAATGGCCAATTTTATATGCCACCCTTGTTCTTTCACCAAACGTTTTTAATTGCAGGTCAGTTTGATTGTCCTATATATGTATACTGAACTAGGTACATTGATCTAAAGAAGCAAATAACAGGTTATAGTTGATTACAGTAGATACCTTTCTCTGGAGAAAAATCAACTTGCATATGAAAGATGCTGTTCTGTACTTAAGAATGTACTAAATATAGTCGTGGAAGGAAAACATAATGCTTTGTCTTTTATGTTCCAAAGAAAACTATTATAAAAAGGAAATCGACACATGAAGAAGCTAGCAAAACAGAGAAATTAGAAATAAAATGGTTTCCATTCAGGTTTATCGCGTACCTACTTGAATTTTCTACTCAAAATCTACGCCAAAATGCTTTATCTACATTTTCTACGCGTGTAACGTAGAAAATTATAATTTACGCGTAAACGCCCATCACTGCTTTGAAGTAATGACAATTAATTTTTATATTTTACCGTTTGACCTATAACATCTGCCGCCACATTAACCGACGTACGTTTATTTAAATTTTGGCAATGACGGCATTTTTTGAAATTAAAATTCAAACGAAATAGTAAAATTAAGTATATTTATCGTACTCATGATTTGAATCATTACCTATTACCTATTATATTGCTTCGATGTTTTCTTTAATTATAGATAAATCTTCTAGTTGTAAATTGTTAAAAAACATAGGGCACGTCTTTTTATATTTATATTATATTTTAGTTTACCTTCGTCATAGTATGCAAAAATGGTTACTGTAAATTACTAGTTTATACAGGGTTTCTATAAAWGATTCATGCAACTCGGGCGGCGWTTGTAATCTAAATTATTTKTGCCGCCTTTTTGTAACTGCTGCCAGGCTACAATAAGCACGGCAATTACTCAAAGTCTATGAACACGATAGTACTGAAGAKTGCAGATCAAGTTACAGTCACGAAATTAATGTTTTTATAAAGATTTTTCAACAATTTACGCTTCTATTTTTCTTTGAAAGTTAAGAAATAACAACAATTATTGGTATTGTAAGCTCGGGGAAACCTGTAGTCTACATCTTTGCAATGTGGAAAATTTGTGTAGTGCAGATTATGTTACTACCACTTTGTGGATTTTACCATTGCGGGAGGCTAAAAACATCTTTCAGTCCATTGTAGTACAATTATTTAATACGCTTGCTGTAGCCACAACCTCATAAATACGGAACATAACCTAAAAGTTATACGAAACCGTGTCACCCCACAGCCCCGTAGTGTCAGCTTTCTGCGACCTTAAAGTTGATTATCCCACAAACCACTCCAGAACATAATAATTACGTCTATGTCAAGTCGCCTGCGTCAAAACTAGTGATGTTGATTTTAAATCGATTTTTACAAAAACCGATTTTTAATGTTCTAAAATCGATCTTTTTGAATCGATTTTGAGTTGCTCGATTTTTTATGAGATCGGAAAAAGTGTGCTTGAATCGAATCGAATTCAGTGATGTCCAGATTGTGTTATAATAAACTCACTGGCTACTGACTAAAATGCTGAAATAAAAATTTGCAAACGCGCAAGGTACGTGGCGACATATAGAGTCAAAGGCTGGACCAAAAGTACTTCAATAATTCCTTTTACCTATCACAGAAAGCGCTCGCCATTACCTAACGTCAAACGTTAAAAATCAACCAATTGAAAACGTGCATGGTCATCATCCGTGTATATAAAAAATGTAGTTGTTATACTAATGCAGTTTTCTTTTATTCATGTCAATAGTTAGCAGTATCAAATATTTACGGTCTCATTTAACACAGCCTATTTTTGATTTTATGAAATCGTTTTTTTTTAAATCGATCTTCTAAGGACGATTTTTTGCATGAATCGATATTAACTATTTCGATTTTCGATTCATGCAAAAATTGATTTTTATGGTTCGTTGCAACATCACTAAACAATCTGTGGACAGCTGTTTCGGCTTATAATGCCTCTTCAGTACATCTATAGTCCCAACGCAGACAACACGGCATAGATCTGGCTTCCCTTATATATGCCAAGGTAAGCGATGTGTATGCATGAATTACAGTGTGGATGACACTATGCCATCTAGTGGCAGCTAGGTTCTCCACGGAGACGAGTGGATGATACCGTATTGCCACTAGATGGCATGGTATCATCCACACTGTAATTCTCACATACTGCAGAACATGTTGAAAATACACATTCCCACGGGTTTTCTTATATTAAAATATATCAAATAATTCAGCAATCGACAGATGACAAGTATATGTCAAAGCAATAGTTGTGTTCACTTCCTGAGAAACGCCCAGGATGCATGAATAATTTATACAAACCCTGTATAATTACTTACTAAAGCTAATTACATTTAAAAACTAGATTTAACATATTAACAATCGCAGAATCATTACACATTTGCGAAAAAGTCACTGAAATTACATCTCTCGCAAACGTATGCAAACAAAAATATATATTATTTTCATGGCTTTATTTAKGTTATCGATTTGCGCGTGAAGTACTTGTATACACTATTTCCAAAATAGATTTAATATGGCAAATAGTAATACCAAACAAAAAACAATGAATTTTAAGTTATAGCACATTAAATCAGACACTTAAAGCCTGTACTTGCGCAACACTGCTATATACCACACAGCGCTTTTGCCCTTAGCTATTATAAGTCACGCTCACTACTCCACGTTATGCCGAGATCGGTACCTCTTCCTCTACTCTTCATTCACTACTTTTTTATATTAATGTTATATACACTCTTAAAAGAGGCTAATGAGTCTGCCATAGACTGAATAAATGAGTTTCTCATCACGAAATTTCATATTAGTCTTTTTTTGAGATAAACTACTGATCATAATTAACGAGGATTTGATGGAACTGATCTTTGAGAAAGCCAAACAGATAATGTCTAAATGAAGTATTAATGAAAATAGCGCACAAAGAAGAAAAATTTACACGTAAATACAGCTTAACGAGTGTTAAGGCTCTATATTTATTTCTCAGAGACCATTTCAGAGTGCCCTACTAACATGATCGTACACAGTAGAATCAATTTCCGTATTAGCAACTCTTCAGATTCATCATTTATTATCATCACTGGATTATTTGCTTACGCTGCGTTTTTCTTGTTACAGATAGTTTTCTTCTGCTTCGTAATAACTCTATCTGGGGCAGAACCTGAAAAAGCCCCAGTGACCGTAACTAGAACAGAACTCAAAGTGTCAAGAAGTTTAAATCCAGAAGATACGCAAATGTTAAACGTTATGACCAGAGATGGAAGTGTAGCACAGCTAATCGTTAAAAAACGCGATCCTAAAGCGAAGCAATCCAATCAGCAGAATCTTCAATCCGTGGACTCCAATCCTCAAGCTTCATACTCCAGATCGATTTACACAAACTGGCTGCCAGTTTCCACCTTGTACGCACACCCAAACATCATTCGTTTGGATACTTTCACCTTAACAAAGAATTCCACAGAAGAGAAAAAGACAGCGGGCATCAACAACAATTTGGGAAATGTAATAGACAGCGATAGGTGAGACTTTCAATTTAATAATTTATTAAGAGATACTTACTGTTTAATTTTTGCAGAATCCCGCATGTACCCAAACCTATTACGATTCGTTCAGAAGACATCTACGTTAAACCTAGTGTCACTTCTGAACATAAGAAAGCTAGGTCGCTAGTCCAAGTTGATGCTGATGGAATCCCTGTAATTCACGGAGTCAGAGTTCCTGATGAAGAAAGTGACAAACATCAAACGTGGCGAAACGCAAGGGTCATCAACGGGCAACTGATACCATACGAGGACGGATACAAACCGCCAGCGGCAGTACCTGTCGGTGAACTTGTGTATGCCAGTCAAGTAAAAAACGAAAAGGTGCAGGATTCAGAGAGTATAGGACCTTTTTCGAAGGAAGATAATTTCAAGAGCGATACCAACAAGAAGCAATTGCCGATTGGCCCATTTTCGGTTAAAGACAATCTGGGATTGGAAGTACCTCCGCAGAATGAAGACACTTACCATAGCAGTGTGGTAACAAGTAAAGGAGGCGTAGGACCTTTCACCGCAAGTGACAATGGAAAAATTTCTAATTCCAAACTAATCGATTACATAAAAGCAATCAACGAGCAGGAAGCGAAAAGAGATTACTTTGGTAGCAGACGATACAGGTCTTACGAACAAGATAATGCTCAAGTACAACGACGAATGTTACAATACCCAGGGAATCCTTCTTATCCAAATTCCCTTTTGTACACCCCTCCCAGTGTAAAATTAAATCCTGTGATTGTAAACGAGGGCGTGAGAACACCAGTTCTTCAGTATGCTCATCCTGAATTGGGAGTTCAACCTGCGAAAGCATCCTCGGAGGAGGATGACTACAAGAAGGAATTCATCAGCAAAGACACTGAACCTGAGTATGTTCCCTACAAAACAAGTGGCTTTAATAGCGGAAGGCAGTCCCAGATTTTTGACAACAACGTTAACAGCGTCGAATATTACAGAAAAGACGTAGCCAACTATCCCTACAACACTTACTACATCAAACCCCAAACCGAGCAACCCTTGKGGTACAGAATAAYAGAAAGTATCAAAGACAACGTTCAAAATAGCTGCCAAAAAATGCAGCAGCTGACGAGAYCAGTTTTTGAACCAATTGTGGAAGCTACACATAAAATCKCTCATAACTTAGGTTTCGCTGCACCKCCTCATAACGCTCAAGAGAAAATTGGGTTTGTGGCACCAGCAGCAGGTACATCGGTGATACTGCCAGCGCTAGGTCTAGTTGCTGGGGGCGCAGCCTTAGGACTCGGAGCAGCAGCGATGGGAAGGTTTCTGAACCCTGAAGATATGCGTTCGTTTCCGAATTTGAGGCCAAACGATATCTTAGTCATCATGGAAGAAAATGAGGGACGTCAAGAAACTCCAGCTCAGAAGCGACTTCGAAGGAGCTTAGAAAATGATGATTTCTACATGCAATATTTAGGTGAACACAACGAGGGTAACGATAAGTATAAGCATCTGACGGCCCCTCACTTTTGGGCAGACACCCCATGCTCCAAGAGGCTGTTTTGTGATGTCATGGTTCAGCAACATCCTGATGACGTTGTTGTAATGGAGAAGAAGGTGGATTCGTTATTGTCATCGTAAGTATTTTTTCATTTTTTCAATATTTTGTATTTGAAATAATAATAGATCAATGCCACCAAAACTGCTTCAGTATACTACGATAAGCTTTAACATTCTTCGAATGTACGAGGCATGTTTTTTAAGTAAGTACCGTTTTGGAATTAAAAAAAGACGTGCAAAGATATCGCAATAATTTTATCTTACATGAAAGCCTGTACCTTAATCTACTTTTCTACATAATTTTCGTGAATATTGAGGCACCTGTCATAACGTGACACCAGTTTTTGAATACCCTCCTCATAAAATTCTGCCGCCTGATTTGTTAACCACTGTATCACAAATGTTTCGACTTCATTATCGTCTTGAAGACGCTGACCACCCAGCTGTTTCTTCAAGTGCAGGAACAAATGGTAGTCGCTGGACGCCAAATCAGGGCTGCATAGAGGATGATCTAAAGTTTCCCATTTAAAAGATTTGATGAGATCTTTGGTCCGATTAGCCACATGTGGACGGGCATTGTCATGCAGCAAAACGATACCCTTACTCAACTTGCCACGTCTTTTGCTCTGGATTGCACGACGCAGATTGTTCAATGTCTTACAATAAGACGCTGCATTGATTGTCTCATTACGAGGCAGAAACTCCACTAACAATACTCCTTTTCTGTCCCAAAAAACTGTGCACATGATTTTCCGGGCAGAAATTGTTTGCTTAAACTTCACTTTCTTGGGTGATGATGAATGTCGCCAATCCATGGATTGTTGTTTCGATTCTAGTGTGACGTAGGCCACCAGTAAAAATTTGGTCTAAAAATTCTTCATCTTCATTGTGGTACCGCTCAAGGAAAGTCAATGCACTGCCTAAACGTTGGGTTTTGTGCAAATCCGTCAATATTTTCGGAACCCAACGTGAACACAATTTCCGGTAATTCAAGTTCTCGGTCACAATGCGATACAAAACACTACGAGAATATTGAGGAAAGCAGTCGCACAATGATGAAATTGTAAAGCGTCTGTTTTCTCTCACCTTTTCGTTCACTTTCTGCACCAAATCTTCATTAACGACCGAAGGACGCCCACTCCGTTCTTCATCATGCACATTTGTGCGGCCATCTTTAAATGCTCTCACCCATTTCCTTACCATTCCATCACTCATAATGTTTTGTCCGTAAACTTCACAGATCTCACGATGAATATCGATCGGTTTTACGCCTTTAGCACTAAGAAATCGTATAACAGCCCGTACTTCACAATCGGCGGGACTCACGATTGTCGGAGACATCTTAAACACTCAGTAAACAACGTATACAAGGAAGAATCAAACTGTAATGGCGTCAGTGCGTAGACAAGAGATGTAGGTAACCAGCGCGCATGCGCGGAACGCCGACCGTAGCGCTGCGGCGGCGGAATCGCAAAAGGTACTTACTTAAAAAACATGCCTCGTAGGTTAAAAGTTTCCAGTTTTGAGAACCATAATAGATTTTTTTCCGAATTCGTTAATGGTTCAATTGGAACATACGCAAATGTGTTACCATTAACATACAAGTCCAGAATTTTGAAAATATCTTCAAGATTGATTCTCCACAATAAAATACATAGCACTCATTTGTTGACGGTAAATCTACCACAATTTAGTTACTATGGCTCAAATAGTTTACATGGCTGTAATGGAAATAAATGGTTGTTTTGAAAAGCTAACAAGCAGGCGTTTCAAGCCAAAAAGTCTTTATGGTTGATTGTATTATTACATCTATAGAATATATCGTCTGATTAAAGGACTCCGACAAATACATTATCTTGTAGAAAACCAGACGTTTAAGACAAACGTTCCTAACTGCGAGGGTAGTTTTTTTTTTATAAAATCAATATCTGGTTCCAATCATTGCATTAGCAACGCACAAACTGCCACCTCATATAAAGAGCAACACAATTTTACCTTTTCTAGAAAACAAAAGATTTATTTCTGATTTTAAGCTTTTGATATTATGCAAAAACGTGTTTGCAAACATTCAAAACGCATTTGAATTAAATTGTGACAATGCAAAATAGATGTCAAAAAAGTGATAGCCACTATATGTCTACCTCGTGATTCAATAATTTTTTCTTCAAATGCAGTATACTCGCTATAAAGAGTACCTACCCCTTTTGCTAGTCGTAACAAACACGTGTTTACATTGATGGTGCATAACAATGAAATGTCAAACAGTAAATTGCAAAAAAAAACTGGAGTATTATTTAAGTAGGAAAACTAAAAAGGTCAGGTTTCAGGTCATTGTTTCCAGCTTGGATAAATACTTTTTTGTTAAGATTCCAATGAGTACACAAAAGCTTTTAAAGGTATGAACTAACTTAAAGTTTGAAACGTTTTATACTTAAGTCGTTCACTCAACTTTTGGAGAAGGTCCAAATTAATTAAAGCTCGATATTTGCACACTAATAAATAAATATAAATACTAATAAATCCATTCCACTTTTGGATTTGATCATCTGAATATCAAGGGCAAAGGTGAAGTGAGAGCCAATTAAGAAAGTTTACTTTTGATTCATAGTTGCTTTACGTTTTTTATTTAATATTCATTAGATGTTAGTCATTATGAATAATTTAAGACCTAATTTACTCGATAAACTGGTATGTCAATATATTTTATGTATTATCATATATCTGAGTACACTTTACTGTTAAGTATTTTTGATTTACTCGAAAGTTCATTTTAAATTGTATTTGGATATTAGTTTACGATAAATGATAAAAGAAACAAATAAAAATTATTGTTATTTTTATCACTCATAACCCTTATCTATTTTTTGAAAAGATTTGGCAAAAGATAGTAGGAGTACAGCTAAAGTTCGCGGAAAATTTGCAGGTTAATTATTGTGCTTGTGAAACATTTCAGAACGTTAAGACCTATGTACTGCCAAATAGAGAAGCTGCATTTATTTATGTTGGATAATTTTTTCAGTAATTTGTATAGGAAGTTAAGTTTTTACATTTAGCGTTCAAACTTTGTAAAAAAAACTCTATACTAAGACTAACTAATAATTATTGAATTATTCTAGTGTATCTATCACTCAATATTGTACGTCGTACATCAACATAATAGTTTGAAAATCTACTCTGCAGCCTACAGAAGTCTTTTCGCTTTACTTTTCCTTGCACTTTACTTGCACTTTCATGATTCCTAGACAAATTACTAGGTTGCGTGCATACTACTTACAGATATTAGAGCCACTTTGCTTTCATGCCACACACCACTACTGAAGAAAAAATTGTTTTTAACAGTTGTCGATGTCTTTGAGAAGTGCCACGAAAGATATCAACTTATGTTGCTTTCAGCGTCCATCACATAATAACAATGTATAAATTTCTTTTTAATTAGACTGTTTTTTCTTACAAGCGCTGACAAAAATCGTCTACTTCTTAATTAATAACCCTTATCAAAGTTAAACCATTTAAAAACCGCTACAAATTGAATCAATACTTCCACATTCAATTGTCAAAATGACATTTACGTCTTTATTACTTATACTATACGATTAGTAATCAGATTTTGAGCATTTTTTCTCTCTACACATTTTTTCTAAGACAAACAGTCCTCGTGGTATTTGCGAAAATATATAAATTTTGAAATCGTTTTTTTTCCAAATAACTCGAAAATTATTAACTTAACAAAAAAATTACAACAGTGCTTTCTGATCAGAAATTTGATTTTCTATATAATACCAAAATTTAAAAAAATCGTACGAGCAGGGTCCAAAATAGGTTTTTTTTGGAAATATTTCGATAATGTCAAAATTTTGAATAAATTTTCCAAGTTACGTTTTGTGAGAAAATTTATTTCCTATCTGACGGCATCTCTATTTTTTGAATAAATTAAATATATTAGGAGATATTTAGGAAAAACCGTTTTCTCTAAGTGACGCTTTTTTGCTAATATCTTCTAAACAGTTTGCTGCACCGAAAATTTATAACAACGAATAATACTCGCAGTTATACTACTAATCACATACTGAAACGAAAAAAAAATTTGCAAAAAGGGTAGTTGCTCCTCAGTTTCACCCCCTTCCCGATACCCTACTTACCCCACAAACAATAGATCGCTTTGGGTAGTTGAGATTTATACGTTTGCCAAATTTCAAGTTCATATATTAAGTCTTTCGAAAGTTATCGTGTACACAAACAAAACTACCACACCGACACATACACAAAAATTTGTTTTTGCACAAATTTTGTTTTTTTGCGTTTTCGACCATTTTAAAGCGAATGAGCAAATAAAAATTTTTGAAAATTTTTTACTCGATACACTACTCATCCGTTGGATGTGGAAGTAATTATGTGTCACAGCTTTAAAAAATAAGTATCTCATTGAATAAGTGATAGGTTTCACCAAAATTACTTATGCGTTTATGCAGATACCAATGTGTGGCTAAGGAAGATTATTTATACGTTCGTATAAATATCTATACAACATGGGTCTGACTCATTACGTTTTCTGTAAAAAGAAATAATTTTATAAACACTCTTTCTTCGTGTAAGGAAATTTTTATATTTCTGGTCTTATTTTAATTAAAAAAATACTATTTTCCGTAATGTCGTTCTTTTGAGTTTGTTTTCTAGAAACTTTTTGTCCTAACTGACCTTTGTTTTTTTGCAAATTTATATGTCCTAGAACTCCAATTATTTTGTAATTATACCGTAAAGGTATATTTAAATGACATAAATCTACTTAACTCCAGCGTACTACTCGTATACGGCCATAAAAATATCTATATACATATACTAGCGTTTTAATTACTTCCACATCCAACGGATGGGAAGTACTGTATCGCGAAAAAAATTTTCAAAAATTTTAAAATGGTCGAAAACGCAAAAAAACAAAATTTGAGCAAAAAAATTTCTTGTCTGTGTGTCAGTGTGTCTGTGTGTATGTGTGTCTGTGGTTTTGTTTGTGGACACGATAACTTTCGAAAGACTTAATATATGAACTTGAAATTTGGCAAACGTATAAATCTCTACCCAAAGCGACCTACTGTTTGTGGGGTAAGTAGGGTATCGCGAAGACAGCGAAATTGGGGAGTAGCTTCCCTTTTTGCAAATTTTTATTTTTTTTCGTTTTAGTATATGATTATTAGTATAACTGCGGGTATTATTCGCTCTTATAAATTTTCGGTGCAGCAAACTGTTTAGAAGATATTAGCAAAAAAGCGTCACTTAAAGAAACCGGTTTTTCCTAAATATCTCCGAATACATGTAATATATTTAAAAAATGAGAATACCATCAGATAGGAAATAAAATTTCTCACAAAAAGTATCTTAGAAAATTTATTCAAAAGTTTCACATTTTCGAAATATTTCCTAAAAACCTATTTTGGACCCTGCACGTACGATTTTTTTAAAATTTTGATATTATATAGAAGATCAAATTTCTGATCAGAAAGCAATCTTGTAATTTTTTTGTTAAGTTAATAATTATCCAGTTATTTGGAAAAAAAGATTTTAAAAATTTTATATATTTTTGCTAATATCACGAGGACTGTTTGTCTGTGTAGAGAGAAAAAATGCTCAAAACCTGATTACTAATCGTATAGTATAAAAAATAAAATGTAAATGTCATTTTGACAATTGGATGTGGAAATATCGATTCAATTTGCAGTGGTTTTTTAACTGATAAACTGTTTATTGGTACCTTATACTGCTTGTAATTAATTTATTATTATAGACACCCATAGCAACACTATGGTATACAATAAACATGTTAAACAGACTTATTTGGCGGCAAAAGCCAATATTCCCAAGAGACAGGAGCTTAATGTTTGTCATTGGCAAGCAAAAAGTAGCGTAACTATAACCGCATATCAACTAACGTCTTTGCATTTTCTACCGACAAAGAGACTTCCTTATGTACACAGTCATTCGCGGAACGTCTAATAGTCTTTTAATATCCATCAGTGAGCCAGAAACGAATTTGTCCAAAGCTATTCATACGATTTATTTATCCTTGGGTGCGGTGATGGGAACCTGCGTTTCAGACGCACACCTATTAGCGCTTTCTCCGCCCTACATTGTTATACGCATTGAATGAAATATGCCGTAGAAAAAACAACTTTCTACGGACGCTTACTCACGCGTCGGCCAGCATCCGCAGCACGTTTAAAATTTACGAATAACGTAAACGTTACGTAAGAATTAATATGTGCTTGAATGGAAGCAGGTGTTGCCAAAGCAAGTGAAATTTGTCAGATTTTTATGCCATCAGTATTGATATTGTATTTTCACAAATTATTAGCTAATTGTCCAACTCAAAAGTTACTCCACTAGGGAAAGGGGGGCATGACGGGGCCCCTAACGTTTGAAGGGCATTAAAACGCTCAATTTAAATTATTTTTGAATGATTATTTATTTAGAATAACTTTTACATTATTAATCTTTGGGAATTAGGAACTTAAGGCACKTTACTTATGCCAGACAAAAGAAAAAAAAATTTGTCAGACATGTAACACCTGATTTTGACATAAGGTAGGGTAAGACGGGGTACCCTATGGGGCAAGATGGGGTATGGGTAGACATATTCTAATTTTGATTACAATACTCGCAAATAAATACTTCATCGTCGTCCTCTCCTTTTTAGGGTAGTTTGTCGCACAGAAAATGTTTTTGATCCTACTTTATACCCCATTTTCCCTTCAATGACCATATTTACCTCATTTTTTATACTTTTTTCATTCCAACTCTCTCTCTCTCCGTCTTTCTTTTATAATTCTTCACCACCAATCAAAAACATACCTAAGTCATTATTTTATTTTTAAAGGGCAAGATGGGGTATTCCATCCCATCTTGCCCTTTCGTGCTTTTTTGAATAAAATAACGTACCATAATCATAATAAATTTATGAGAATTTTATAGTGCTTACAAAAAAACAATTAGACATCAACTGACCGAGTTATCTACAAGTTGTTTATTTTAAATATAGCGCATTTGATCAAGGGCGCCAATTTAAACAAAATTGTACTACCTTACCGTCACTTGTATTTGAGATTGCTATTCACAAAAAAGTCTAAAATAGCTAACTTGTTTGTTTGAAGTCGTAAAATAGTGGTTCAAACGGGACTTTTTTTCGAATCTAATGTTGATAATAAAAAAAAACAATTTAACACTAACTGACTGAGATATTATAACTCCAACTTTAATATTTTTAATAGAACGACCCAATWCTGAATGTCCATTGGATAGAGTATATCGAATTAAACAAAAAAGTACTTAGATACCACTACCCCACAGTTATTTGGTATTGCGATATTCTTTTCATAGCCGATTGAAGTTTTGAAATAATTTCAACTAAAAATTGGGTACAAATATTGCACTAGTTAATCTCGCAAAGACCGAATAAGGCAGCACCAAAGTTCCAAGAAGGCCTGGGGTTCCCCATTCTTGGCATAGAATTTGTCGACTGGTCACTTACTTACAAATGCACAATGTTTAGAGATACAATTATAATTATATTGCTAACAGACAGGTATTGATATATCGATAATTGGTAGTTATCGATAATTATTAGGCCTGGGCGATAACTGATAGTTTTCGATAATTATCGATATATGGATAATAATCGATATATTGATATATGCTCTCAGCCCTACTATTTACACTTGTTCACGGACACAAGGCCGTCCTACATTCACTACGTTTATATTTTTCTTATAGTATTTATTTGTAGGTTCTGGCTCCAGAACCTACAAATAAATACTATAAGAAAAATTAACACAAAAGGACTCCACAAAATAAACACCAACAACTACGTTTATAGTTTGGCGGTTTACTTTCCATACAAATTTAATAAACATGTAAGGCACAGCTCTTTTGTGTGCCTTCACTACAACGATTGTCACCGAACCTATAGTTCTTAACAAACTTCTTAAAGAAAAATGAAAAATATAAACAACGTAAACACCAACTGCAGCGGAAAAGAAGAACAACGTAATGAAGATCATACAATGGCAATTCTGATAACTCAGCCTTGACGTGTGTTTCGATATTAATTTAAAACGTCATTATTTTCAATTTTCTCCAAAACTTTTAATAACAAACACCGATATCTATCGCCAGAGAAAAAATTCAATTTTGCATCTACTTATATATGTTTGACGTCTTGATAATTCCGTATCGTATGATGATTTTATCGTCGCGGTTCCTACATTTGTATAGGTTTCTATCTTTAAACTACATAAAATCTTGAATTAGATTAGATGTTTTTAAAATCTACAAATTAACAAATTGCAGAAAACAAAAGAAAAGAAAGAAGAAATTACACTACTACATTTCTAGCCTATATGTGTGATTTGCTTGTGCAGTCCTGAAAAAGCAACACGAAATTTTGGTCTACTTGTGAAATACCCATTTGTTTCCAGTACGTGTAAGCCCAACAAATTATTGCTCAAATATCAAGAAATGCGTTTGTGTCATTGCATAAATACCAACATGATCCTGCAATTCTATTATTATTAAATTTAAAATACTATTAAATCTTTGTTTATTGGATTTTTAGTCCCAATTACATTATTAATTAATATATTAAAAAAACCATATTTTTAACATGTGGCGTATTTTGCAGCCGATCATCAGTATAAAAGATATTTGGCTGAAAAAGATGAAACGTTTTTTTTAATTGCGAAGAATATGTATTTTTAAATATTCTAATACACGATAAGTGGTTAATGAGAAGGAAAACGAATGCTTCAACAATAGTCATAACGCTAGTACTATTAAATCTTGTGTACGTCCAGCCATATTTCATCTCTGCTAGTCCATACTACTGAATGCGCATGAAACTTAATAGGATACTCCGTCTTCTCGTTGACTGTGAATCTGTAATTCTTCAAGAGAGAACATAAAGCAACCTTAGTCTGCATCCTACCAAAACGTAAACCTAGAACAAACGTAGAAAACATCACTAAAGTCTGAAATGTCATTTCCTTAAAAATCAGTTATACCTATGCAATTCCTAGGTCCAACCCCGAAAGGCAAGTAAGCCATTTGTGGGATTTTCTTCCTGTTTTCCCACATGAACCTTTCTGGGTCGAATATCTCTGGATTATGATAATACTCTGGATCTTGATGGATACCATAGCTAGGTATAATGACTAGAGTCCCCTTTTTTACTTTGTGGCTTGTATTCGGCATTGTATAGTCCTTTGTGCATTTCCTCGTGAGAAAAGGAGCGGGACAATACTTTCTCAAGGTTTCTGAAAATAGTAATTACAGTTGTTATTATACAAAGAAGCACAGAAGAAGTCCTAAAGATTGCCCGACACAGTACAAATAAATGTTTACAGAGTAAAAGAACTGATTCGTTTAAAACGAGTTTCTTACAAAATACACGTGAACTATCTATTACGTAAGGGGCTGCAATATTGTCTGCCAAATTCACTAGCTTCGATATTATTAAAATTCTCGAAACCAATTGCCACATTCTAATAAGCTTGAATTGTTATTAAAAAGTTAAATAGGTTAGGAGTGTCAAATATCTCTGTTTACCTACCTCACTTTGCAAGAACTGAACGAAATGACATACTAGTATTAGAGAAGCCAAGTTATCTGCATATAATGAACTTCCACACTTCTTAAATGCAGTGTGGTATCTGCAATGTTAATTTCTTGGTGAACACCAATTTTAATACTGAATGAGATAGCAGGCATCCGTCACAATATTTTATTTGATAATATCTCTCTTCTAGCAAAAGATCACTCGCAAATTCCGAGAAGCCATTTATGTTTTTAGACACCCTAGAAACCTGACCCGTAAAGCTGGCTATCACATCTACAGTATTTGGAATCCAATTAGACAACGGCTGTCGCCAACCTCACAATCTAATTCCCAATCGTCCAAGTATCTCCAATGCTTGCATATTTATGGATTTTTGCTAATATCACGAGAACAGAAAAAAATGCTCAAAACCTCATTATTGATCGTATAATATAAGAAATAAGAGCGTGTCATTTTGACAATTTGATGTGGAAGTAGGTATTAATTCAATTTGCAGCGGTTTTTTATTCGCAGCTTGTCATACAGAATATGCAAAATCTACAACTCACTCCCAATAGAACTAAGAAATACGGGACTAAGCTCATTTAAAATACAATTTACAATAATCTATTAGAACAAGCTTAATTTTATTATTATTATAACTATTATATTATTATTATTATTATTATTATTATTATTATTATTATTATTATTATTATTATTATTATTATTATTATTATTATATGAAATATGTGCCCGGTCTGACCCAAAAAGGCCAAAATTCAATTTTTACTGTAGTTCATAGGCATTACACTATACTTCCATTTTTCATTGATTTCACTACGCTAACTTACCTTCTACAACACAGTCGAGGTACTCCATTTCGTTGATAGCATCGTATGTAATCTTTCCATCGTATTTTTCCAAAACACTTAAGATTTCTTTCCTAAGTTTGTCTTGGATGTCCAGGTTTCGAGATATTTCGACCATAGCAAAGGTCAGAGTATTGCTGGTGGTATCAAAAGCAGCTATGAAGAATATGAAAGCTTGTGCGACTACGTCTTCCAAAGCCATTTCCTCCTTTTCTTTTAGCTCGACCAATAGTTGCATCAAGTCTCTCCTGTACACAGTTTTTTTCTCGCGCAATTTCACAGATTCTTTAACAACCCGCATAAAAAAATTTTCCACTTCTACGCTAAATCTCCTCAACCCTAACCGTTTATTGACGTGATAGGGAAGGAGATTTATGACGATGCGGAAACAAATGTTTCTCGAGTTTGTGTTAGTAGCTTCTTTCGAGTACTTCAGGAATTCCGCTTCTGGATTGATAAGCGTATTACAGTTGATACCAAACGCGCAGCTTCCGAAACTATCCATGGTAATACGCTCGAATACGTCTTTGATACTTATTGGATCACCATTGATATGCTTCTCTAGAATATCAGGAACGTACTTGGTGCACTCTAATAGAACATCAAACATCCACTTGAGCTGTCCAGATGTAAACGTAGGACTCAATTTTTTTCTCATATTCCTCCACTCCTGACCGTCCTGGGTCAACAAGTTATTTGACAAGGGATCGTCTCTCTCATTCTTGTAGAAACCTCTGTCTTGAAAATGATCGAAGTCTTTGACTAGTACATTTCTTATTACTTCCAAATCGCAGACCAATAAAATTGGCTTTGTGAATAAGTACACTCCGCAGTACTTTAGTCCTTTGTTTTGTATCTCTCTGTAGAGTTTCGCAAATAACACTGCTAAACTCTCCTTATGTTTGATTCTATCATAAGCCGAACCCAGTAAAAAAAATGGATGAATTTGAGGGATGCCCGCTCTTGTCCAGTACGTGTGCGCCCACCATCTAGAATAAGCAAGAAAGCTAAATATAACTATGCCGATTGTAGCAAATACGATTGTACAAAAGATATTACACATTGGTAACATAGCGCAACCGTAGCAAAGCTTCTGTTGTTAAATATCTTCTTATCCTACTTATAACTGTCTTCATTAACAATAAAAATAACTATATGACTAAAACGACGATAATATGCCTGTAAATATACAAAAAAAGTAGTAATGACATAGTTGGAATGGAATGGAACAACGATAACGTAGCAGTGTGATTAACACTGACAAAAAATGGCTGGATGAAAAACGAATCAAGCAAAAATGGACTGTGGTGATACGAGAAATGAAACAGCGATTGGAGGACAAGATAATTTCGATATTCTACTAAATAAACTAACTGATATAAATGACAACATTGCTGGTATAAAGAAATCGATAACTGCTATTGAAATAAAAATGCAATTTGTTGAATTCTCTTGATGCCGTCAACACGGAATGTAAGCAAAAGGCAACTGACATACACAAGACAAATATACATCTGGATGCGCTTGAACAACATACTAGGCGCAACAACTTGCGATTCTTTGGCATCACAGAGAAAACTAATGAAAATACAGACAACTTAATATTGTCTGTCCTCTTGGAATATCCTGGCTCTAATATTAATCTAGAGCACATTGAAAGATAGCCCAGAATTGGCAAAAAGCAGTGATGGGCGTTTACGCGTTAATTATAATTTTCTACATTACCCGTGTAGAAAATGTAGATAAAGCATTTTGGCGTAGATTTTAAGTAGAAAATATGAGACGAGTATGGCTATTGTATATTAAGTGTATTGTGCAAATTATTTTGTTCTAATTTCCCTGTTTTATGGGTCAATTCTTAAAATTTTTTAAAGCACTGCAGTTTTTTAATATTTATATTACAAATTTGCATAACTTATTTTAGTAAGTCATCAGAATACCCAAACGGTTTTCTTACTTCTTTGGGACAAAACATGCGTTTAGAAGTCTATTCTTCTACGAGTATATTAGGTATAATAGGTAGCATATGAAATAGCCCGTCTTCTTCCGTTTATAGACAAGAAAGATTATAAAATCATAGTTTAGAGTCATTTAAGAATCTATTGACTGATTGAGGGCTCCAAAGCACGCTTGTGCCTTCTGGCCCTAACAACTGTTTGCCGAAACAAGTTATTGTTGTTTAACGTGCGTCTAGTTATTTTAATTACAACGAAGTAGTATTTTGTTTAGTAAGGAAGCAACAAAAATAATAATATACAAAATAATACTTTCATTTGAGGCATTTGGAGCTGTTAAAAGTACTAAATAATACTAGTTTGCTGTTTATCTACATAATGTTATTTTCTACAGTAGTTTTTTAAAGTAGAATATTACATTGTTTACGCGTAGATAATGGCGTAATCTACATGGAGTATTCTACGCGCCCATCACTATGGCAAAAAGGCAGAAAGCAATCAGCGTTCTATAATGGTCCGCTTCTCGTCGTATTGCATTAGGGCAGAAGTTATGAAGAATAAGCATCTGTTTAAAGGTGGTGAAATCACACTAATATTATATAATAGTTTGATAATAATGGTCGTATTATGTATTTTATTTAAGCTTATTAGGATATTTCGACCTAGATTATAACTCTATACTTCCAAGCTTTCAACTGATTTACTCAAGTCTTCTTGTAGTTCCCTGAAGAAGACTTGAGTAAATCAGTTGAAAGCTTGGAAGTATAGAATTATAATCTAGGTCGAAATATCCTAATAAACTTAAATATTATATAATATATATTTTGGAAGCAAGATGGAGTGGTCGCTAGCATCAACTCGCCAGCTAAACTAGAGGAACTCGATACCGTCAGTGAAGAGTAATCTATCTAACAGTTTATATGCGAATATACATTTTTTATTTCCCTAGTTGTAACGCATTCTCGCTTACTCAAATGTTTAATTTGTAATTATTGGGAACGGGACGGCGTGGCATGTCTCTTTATTTAGCTTAGTTGCGTATTTCTAGCATTCAATATAGGTACTTGTTTTCTTTCACAACTACTGTTACTTCTTCTTAACTGTCTTTTCAACTATTTTTCTTTCTATCTCCACTTTAACTAATGCCACTTCGTGTTAGGGAAAATTTAAAATTTATGCATATAAATATAAGATCTTTACTTTGTTTGTAACTTTCAAGAATTTAGCTTATATGTTAAAAAATGCGAATTTTATTTGATTGGCGTATCTGAGACGTGGTTGACGGATTGGATGACTTGATGATAGCATTACATAAATATACACTGTTTTTTTTAATTAAACAAAACAAACAGTTTTTTTTTTAATTTAATCATGTTTAAATTGTTTTAAGCATGTTTTTTCTTACTTAGTTGAAAACATGTTTAAAACGTTTTAAACACTGTTTTAAACATGCACTCACATGCAAATTACTATGTGTATTAGTGAAAACAAATACCAGTAAATGGCGCAAAGCGTAGCAGTTGTCTAAAAATCCCTAGGTGACTACGATTGCCTGTTGTCATTTGTCATTTGTATTCGATGTGTATGACGTTTACTCGACAATTTTAGTTACTATGAGCAGGTTTTTCTTTTCTGTTTTAACGAAAATCAACTCTGTTCTTAAAATCCAGACCAATCCCATACTGGTTACTGGGTTGATTTTAGCTAATATCAACTTTAACAAAGAGAAGAGAAACCGACCTTGTATGTTTAAAGTTCAACAATTACAATGACCAGTAGGAGGAATAATGCAGTGTGGAATTACTTCGTCAAAATTAAGGTGCAAAATAGTACAATGCGAGCTCGATGCAAAAAGTGCAAAAAAAGATATGCTTGCACTAGTAAAAATATTTTATTTCTTTTTTATATATACGTATTTTTTTTCTTCTTTTGCTKGTTTACTCCAAMTATTAAAACTATATTCTTTTATGCGACGTTTCGGTGGATAATTTTCCACCTTTTTCAAGCTTTCATTATTTTTTCTACTTTRTAATACAATTCTGAAATTATAAAACATATATCTTTGATAATGAAATACTATAAAAAATGATAGAAMCTAGATTAATTATAATAATTTATTTACCTGTATTATATKTATCATATTCTGTTGTGGTTATTAAAATAATTTTATGCTTTTATTTCTTTTTTGGTTTATTTTTGATTTTGTCAGTGTCACTGTCATGTATTTAATTGAAATTTTTGTAGTTGTTTTTATACACTGTTTCCAAATTTTGAATTTATCGTTTTATTTGGTGGGTTATTTATCTGTTAATTTTAATTATTATTAGATAATATTGTGGTATATACTACTAAGCCCTTGTATATCATTTCTGTTATTTACTGTTTTATTTATGTTTTTCTGTATGTGTATCATTTCTAGTAATAATCTTTTCTGTGTGTGTTTTTCTGTTGTTATTATGTTTGTATTATCGTAGTTGAAATGATGTTGTTTTTCTATTTCATGTTTTCTTAGAGCAGTTTGTTGATTGTTATTGTAATTGCAACATAAAAATTACAATAACAATCAACAAACTGCTCTAAGAAAACATGAAATAGAAAAACAACATCATTTCAACTACGATAATACAAACATAATAACAACAGAAAAACACACACAGAAAAGATTATTACTAGAAATGATACACATACAGAAAAACATAAATAAAACAGTAAATAACAGAAATGATATACAAGGACTTAGTAGTATATACCACAATATTATCTAATAATAATTAAAATTAACAGATAAATAACCCACCAAATAAAACGATAAATTCAAAATTTGGAAACAGTGTATAAAAACAACTACAAAAATTTCAATTAAATACATGACAGTGACACTGACAAAATCAAAAATAAACCAAAAAAAGAAATAAAAGCATAAAATTATTTTAATAACCACAACAGAATATGATACATATAATACAGGTAAATAAATTATTATAATTAATCTAGGTTCTATCATTTTTTATAGTATTTCATTATCAAAGATATACGTTTTATGATTTCAGAATTGTATTATAAAGTAGAAAAAATAATAAAAGCTTGAAAAAGGTGGAAAATTATCCACCGAAACGTCGCATAAAAGAATATAGTTTTAATATTTGGAGTAAACCAGCAAAAGAAGAAAAAAAAATACGTATATATAAAAAAATAACTCCAACAAAATAAAAGAAGATACAATATTTTATTTCCTGTTTGTTGTTTTTTATATTCCAAGGTTCTGATAACTATTTGTTCTATTATGCTAAAGATATAATTATCTAGTACGGGTTGGATGAACGTCTTATTTATTGTTTTGTTGTATTGGACCAGAAATACAAATTTTTATGTTACGATAAGGTTAAGATTTTTATTTGTTGTTTTAAAATGTTTGTAATTTATAGCTACAGAAAAAATGTTAAGTTTATTATTAATTTCTATAACTGTTGTATCGATAAAAAACTGGGCCTGGTTTAGAATTTAATTCATTTTTATGCAAACGTAAGGTGACATGTAGATATGTAATTACTAATAATCCTGTTTATCTATTTGTGGAGAGTAAACGAGCCTAGTAGTAATAATTAATGAATTACATACAATAGTCGTAAAAAACACTGTTTAAAACAAAGTTTTAAACAGAATAAAGCTTAAAACATTCTGTTTTAAACATTTTTATTTTAATCATGCCAACCCTGCTGTATAGAAATGATCAGAATGGGCGGGGTGGCAATTTATATGCGTAATTATCTTTCGGTTGCTAGAATCACTAATTTGCCCACTGATAACTCGGAGCAGCTCTGGCTGAAGCTATAATTAACAAAAAAATCTATTGCAATTGGCGTGGTGTTTGAGCGATACATCTGTGATGCGTTTCCTCAGTGTCATGAAATAATATGTGCAGGTGATTTTAACGTTGATTTTTTGAGGTTTGACTCTCCGGCTGTTAGGCAGTTCAGCAATATAACTAATTCTTTTGATTAGAACAAACTGTTTGCTCACCAACAAGGGCTAGTGGTTCGTCTGGTACGCGTTTATATATATTTCTGTGTACTGAGAATGTGAACGTTGATAATGTTGATAATGAGAACATTCCTTCAGACCATTATCCTCGTTGAACAGAGAGATGTACAGCCTAGTCTAGTTAGAAGTTTTAAAATCATAAATGTGGATAAATTTAATGATGAACTTAAGATTTTGCCATTGAATGATATACTTTACGTCGACTCTGTTGATGAAAAAGTATTATTATTCAACAATATCCTACCAAGCATATTTGATAAAGATGCTTCTCTACGAGAGGTGCACATTAAAAAAAGAACTCTCGGTTGGCTAATTGATAATATCAAATATTTAATTTCGCAAAAAATAAAGCTCTGTCATCATAAAAGGACTAAAAACATATCTCGTTGGAACTATTACAATGATGTACGTAATTTTACTAATAGAATTGTCAAAAGCGAAAAGAACGCTTTCATAAACTCGAAATTTGGACGGGGTCAGGACGGATCTCAACTATTTAATATAACCTAATTTTATTTCGAAGAAAAAAAAAGTTGCAAATGCACTTTTTTTTACTATAACCAAGAAACGAAGAAAAATATCGATCCCTGGTTTTCAAATTTATCTTGGTTGATTAATGAGCTACAACAAATAACAACAGTTTATTGGGTTTCATTTGATTTCATTTTTTTTTAATATTTGAGGAAACATATAATTTTTATAATTTACGCCTCATATTGTCAAACAGTACAGTGAACATATACCTATTCGCAGAAATTTACCTACCTTATGCAAAACTTCATTAAGGTTATATTGTCTAAAGACAAATATATTGTAATAAATACATTTTTCCATATTAAAGAAAAACCTACTCGATTTTTCGAATGAAAGCAGATATTACAAAATGCTCAATATAATAAGAAATAAAAAAACATTATACAAAAACATATCTTTTTTGTCATGAGACGTAATTTTTGTGATCTTATAGGGATTTACTCATTTCGCATGATGTATTAAATGTTAAATGTATTTTAGAAATGTCCCGCAATGATGTTAATATAAAACATTACCTAGAATTGATGAAAATATTTCTGAAAATTGTTGTTAGCTCAATGTTTCAGATAATTATCCAGCAGAAATTTGAGCTCAATGTTAGCATTTGTGATGCTAATTGTTATGCTGAACGGTTTGATCATGTGAAGTCCAGGTGGGTGAAAGAGATCCGAAAACAAAAAAAAACTGAATAAACTATATTTTTCTAGAAAGAAAATGCGGCTTCATTAAATCAGTGGTACGATTCCGGAAACCAGCGATTGCTAAACGTTATATTCCACACTCGCCTAAGACATTCACTTTTTCCGATACCCAAAGGAATTTCACCGAATGTGGTCCAATGTCCTCTCGCATTTTTGCATAACTAATGATGTCGGACAGTGAACTAATTAAATGATATAAGGGCAATCACCTGAATTTAGGCCTTCGAGGCGAAATCATTGTCTGGGTCAGAGTGAAAGTAACCGCTGCGAGGTGACCAACATTCCTGCTCATCTCAGCGCGTCAGGAATGCGAGTCGCCTTCACTGGAGTGCCGCGGTGCTCGCCAAATTTCCTGCTTTCAACCAGGAAAAACAACAAATATTTGATGTACGCATGTTATGTAATAACAGTCGAATTGTCCACGTTGCCTTCTAATAACGGAATAATGCAAATTTGAAGAAAATCGCCATGGTTGCATTTCATTTTTCACGTCTCTCTTCACTGAGTGTGATCTTGAATCGAGGATATTTAATAACATTGCAACTTAACCATTTACTTCAACAATTACCGTGTGTTATAAATTATGTTGGTATAGCGGATGTTGGATGTAGCAAAATCTCTCGGCGAAGGTCTAGAAAGGTTCCCGTGGTTATAGGTAACTGTAAACCTGAAATAACCGGAAACTTGAATTACCCGTCTCCTTATCAGGATGTTAGCCTTCCATTATCTTGTAGTCTTGTACTGACTATTGAAATTTTAGGTCAGTTCAGAATGACATTTATATTCCTATTGGTTTTTTCTTTAGTCTCCAATATTTACTTCGTTTATTCTTACCTTTGGATATAGTAAAACAGGCCATTTTCGAATATACAGATATCTATATCAATTATATTATCAATTCTATATAGTGGAGCGAAATCTGACACAAATCACAAAATACAAAGATTGTTTTTTCTGACGTAGAACCAGGTAGTATTATAATGGCTTGATAAAGAATGTAATTTACTATTTACGATCTTTTGTCATTCGTAACGATATAAATATTTTTTAAAGACCCGCTATTAAAAGCAACTTTGATATCGTTAAAATTGTCGTATCTCTGGTAATATTCTCGATAAAAATTTGATTTTTTTTACAGGTTTAAAGTACGTCAAAGAAAGCTTTTGTTGATAGCAACGCGGTTGTTGTATGTAAACTAATTATTTGTTTAAACCTTAATAAAGACTTTGTTCGCGTTTGATTGTATTGCTATTTTCAAGGAGAGAAAAACTTTTTTATTTATAATAATTTCTACAACATGCAGCGAAGCAATTGAAATAAAAGTTTATTAGTTGTTGTTTATTAGTAGGTGCTTTTGTGATGGAACGTACGAACTGACATACTGACAATGGGACTGATAGTGATAAAAAGAACTGTTTATTCTTCTATTTTAAAACAGTGTAGTTATTAAAAGATATATTCTCTTTTGCATAGTAGCGGTAACTATCATTATACTTAAAACAATTAGATTTGTTGCCACATTTCAGGGCCAGCTTTATACACTGGCACTTTTTGATAGTGCATGTTCTGTTAGAGCAATACCGATTTAAATATTGGTGTACAACGTTTGGTACATTTCCTTCACCAGAAAAAATACAAATGCAGCAATTATTTTAGAATCTCCACCCGATGGATTTATCTTTGCATTGTTCTATTGCGGCTAGCATATTATATTCACAGTTACTACAAACACCTGTAATTGCGAAAAAAGTATTTGTCTAATTTATAATGAGCTTTTGTAATACCTACTTTCAGAAAGATGTGAACCTCAAAAAATTAGTAGAAGGCATCTTCACTTGGAGGAAGTTTGGAAGATGATTTTTTTAATAATTATTAATATGTTTGCTCAGAACCTCAAATGCTGAGCTTTTTCCAATTTTGATTTGATAATTTAGTCAATGAATGAAGCAAACATACTTAGATTCCTATTGTGTCGGGTAAAGAATCTGTACCAAAACATCATTTTCTGTCTGTGATGACGTCTCTCATAACTCATAACTTAACACCCGGTCTGCTAAACAAAATACACATGAGTCGTCTTACTTCCAAAAGCTTTTTTGTTAATTTCTATTTGATGAAACTGTCAAGTCTAGTGTAGTGAAATACTGACAATTCGCTATTCGCTAGAAGATATTTGTCATCGATAGTCTTTTTTTGGAATGACTAAGTTGGATTATTTTTGAACGCGCATTTCATTGATTTGTCTCTAGGTTTCCCCGTTATGGATTCGAGGGTACATATGTATATGTTTTAACATAAACAAGATTTTCATTAGATTATAAAAGATATCGGCATATACATACACATATCGATTACTCCGGTCCTTTCTTCATCGTTAAAATTAAATTGGCTTTTTCATTAAAGGAATCGACATTTAAATTATTAAAGTTTAATTCATGCTGTAATTTTTTTAACTGGAAGAGTTTCCGAAAAGTCGACAAAATTTTTTTGAAAGCATGATATTTTATTACTTGATATTGTAATTTAATTTAATTTAATCTTATATCCATTTTCCAAGTCTAATTTTGCTTTCAATATTTTAATGTTAGTCTCGTGCAAAGAGAAGATAAAATAGAGAAAAATTTAAAACGTGGTGCTATATCATTATTATTATATTATTATTATTATCATTACTATAGAATTGTGAAGCTACAAAAGCATTATAGAAATATTAAAATTATAACCGAATAGGCTCTAGCAACCTGAATTGTTTCTGTTTAAACATTCATTTACCATTATTTCAAAAATGGATATGTTGCACAAAGTTGAATTAGAATTTTAAAGGAAACTTGAAAAGAGAAAAATCTGCAGGGTGTATTATTTATAAAAAAATCGGCAGTCGTAAGTGGAACTGTATAATTGAAAGTTATGTCCCACCATTATATCCGCTCATACTGCAAATTGCAATCTAATATTTCCATTAAGATAGAATCCGTCATCTGTCAACGTACTAATGGTTAACCCTGTATAGCCATAATGGTTATAAAACTTAATACTTAACACTTAATATAATTGAGAAGGAGAAGACTGGATTAGCAATTTGGAACTGCACGCGAGTCACACTTTATCGAAACTACCTAGGCACTTTATCAAAATTAAGGTGACTCTAACTAAACCTTTAAACTTACTCATAATTTAATCAAAAAACCTTTAGAACCAAAATTGTCTTTAACCTAATTAACGCGACACTAACTGATAAATAGAACATTTCCCAATATACAGGGAAGCAAGTCGGCAAAATGAAGATTATACTTATTCAGCAGAGGACTATGCAATACCTGGTTGAATATTGTTTAATTGCTTGGTTACTATAAAGCATTTAAAAGAAAAACTGTGAATTATAAGTTGTTTTAACAATGGGGTTGTTGCCCTTGACAGTAAATCGTTATTATAACACATGTGCGACTTTGCTTGGACCTAATAAAGATAGAAGCTGGCAATAGAAAAAATATTTTTAATGTTTTTGTATCATATTTTTACCTTTAAAGGTTTACCGTCAAATTCAAATATTTCGTGATACGTCACCGTTCCTGGAGACGCACTCCGCTATTTCGCCGATGCACAGGATGCCGGATGCCCTGTTGCATGCTTGACACGTTTGTCGCTGTTGAACACGCGTGTTCTGCGGTTCTGTGCCTTTGTACCTTTGTTTACGTTTTGGTTTGAGAACAGAGGACGCGCTAAAGTTTTGTTTTTATTTACTTAGTACGTTGTTGTTAAAACATAGACTGTGCAAGATTATGTGAAGGGATCTTCGGACAATTTACCAAAAATTGACTTACACATGATTGACGAATTTTACATGAATGTAAACTCGTGTGGCCAGATCGTTCGATTTTACGCAAATTAGGCGATTTTGCCATTTAAAGGTTGCGACTTGAATAAAATGATGCAATGGCAGCTATACATGCTGTAACTCAGGTTTAAACAAGTTTACCTACTTAATAAATAGTTATTCCAGTTTTAATATCACTTGAAATATGAACTTATCCTTCGGCTGCCATAAAATGAATTCTGTTTGCGATATATCCGCTGCAAGTTATAATTTTAATTTAATATATTTTACGTTTTAATATTTACAGTGAAAATGACTAACAACGAATCGCGTTTAACACATCCATTCGCGTGTAGGTTTTTATAATTCATAATTACGATTGCGAGTTTGGAATAAAATGGCAACGCTGCTGCGACTTCGATTTCAGAAACTTCATCTCGGCCGACAGGAATGCCAGGATCAGAAAATGGCGTGGCAACATCACATAGTTACACCGCACTAAGCGCGCCAGGGAACGCTGACGTCAGAGATTCAAACTTTAAACATAAACTTTTTTATGCATTAACTAAGCGCTTTGCAAAAAATAAATATAATAGGGGTCTATATTTTTTCATGTAGATTCATATTCTGCAATAAAAAATGGGGTCAACAGGCCCAATGGGAAGCACGCAGAAAAAAATCAGTATTAGAAACAGTATTCGAGGCAAACATTATTATAAGCGAAGCATGAATCAAGTTTTATTTTTGAAGAGTTATTTATCTGTAGTGAATTAAATGACCACGCTTATTTACCAACCAGCACTTTCTAATGTATAAACGAAATATTAATTCCATTGCGACAAATACATATAGACTGAGGTAAATGTATATATGTTGTACCTACATTTAAAGTCAGATAATCAGATTTAAGTATTTTTTTCTGTAACAATTTTGGTCAGTTAATTGCACATACTAATTAATTGATGTACATTCTTGTATTTTTTAAGCAAATAGAAAGTTAATTTTGAAACGCTTGTATCTATTACCTGAGGAAATAAAATGCTTCCACCTACTTTCTGACACTGTCATTATCTCTTGTGAGGAAGAAGTTGATCACTTCTAGAAAAATAAGCAGGTGCGTTACAGGAAAATAAAGGAAAGTCTTATTATTGGCTGGTTGATTATTTATTAATTCATTACAAAGAGAAAATACTGATTTATGATTCAAAAGTACACGCTTCTGTGGCTTCTGCAAAAAAAATGCGAGAATGGCCATAGCGAGTACGTACATAATTACTAGGAAATGTATGGAAAAGACAGTCGTAATCATCGTTAATCACGTATATACGGATTCTTTCTCGGTCGGTAATGTTGTATTTTGATTTATGTGAGACATACACAGCTCCTGTGAGAGGAATAAATAGCGTGTGGTTTATATTCACTTGTTGACAGAATTATCATCTTGCTTTATCTACTTTATCGAAATATTCAGAAATTTCTTTTCTATCAAATTATACCGCTTCATTACGAATTTTGAAATATTTTACCGAACTAGAGAGTTCTTGAATGTTGAACCACTTCACAACCTCATAATTTGTTGACCCTTGATGCTGTTACAAAATATTTATGTATAAGAACAATAATGACAGCAAATAGTAATAGTAAGAGCAATGTGGATGTAACATGGATTTTAAGATATCGTTACTAAATTACTGCTATGAAGTAATCAATGTTTAAAAAGTGAATATATTACTGGGCGCCCTATGCAAAACTATCAAACGATTGTAACTGGGCAGTTTCCTAAAGAATTGTAAGGTCAAATAGCAATTTGTTCTCAAATAACGGCTTTTGATTTATTAAAGTAAACTTTATTTTTTTCAGAATACATCCAGAAGTCAGCAAAAGCGTGGTCTATCATCTGGAGGAAGTCATGGATGCGGTGAAAAGAAGAAATTGCGCCCGATTTGTCTGCGCTAAACGATTCCTGACATCACCAGCCGTGTAATAAGCGTTAAAGTTTAGGACGATAACTTGGAACCTGTGAAGCAATGTCTTCGATACCAAACCAAATAATTTCGCATGAAGATCATGTCTTTTGCAGAAAAGTGAGAAATTATTTGGAGATTTGACCTGCCTACATTTTAAAGCAGTTTGTATGCTGCTTTTCAGGAAGTGATACAATGTACTTTGTAAATAATTAATCGTTATTTATATTAAATAGGTTTAACGTAAGCATCAACCTGTTAAGTTATGCACAGTAGATTAAGAGTAATACTGATTAAATAAGATTAGTGAGTAACAGTTAATTTAATTTTCCCTGCGTATATGGTTTTATACAGAAAACAATATTATATCGCCTGGTCGGGGCGGATTATAAAACTCCACATAGCATATTTCTATATGTTTTGGAGGGATACGTAATTCGCGTATATCATTGCTTACTCAATTTTGTCAAATAACAACCGTATTTCTTTAATTTCTGTTTTCATCCGCCTTTACTGGAGTCATAACGATTTGTTTGAAGAGCTTAATTAATTAAAATTTACGCATTCAAGTATAACTGTATTATTAAAATCTTTAAGTGTTTTCGAAACAAAAAATAGAACACTGAGATTTACAGTCATCCTTAAAAAGCAGCTACCGTTCGTCAAATGTGATGAGTGCTGTCTTACAGAAAAAAGCATAGTTTTTAGTCTCTAAAGATATTTTCTTGTGTATATTTCTAAGAAAAAAGATGATAATCGTCAAGAGAAAATTACTTCTAATGGAATATCAATAAGATTTTAGAATAGAGGCATACATGCCCATTAAAGCTTAAGTCAACATAATATAACAACTTAGATATTTTTCTTTCTGTCTTGGTTCCTGCCACGATAATCTGTTTGTTATGTATGTGTCAATGCTATGGCAGTCTTACATGATTTCCAGGAAAAGTTAAATAAGCTAAACCTATATGTGATATCTTGGAAATTATTATTTTGCCGAACGGGGAGCTGTCGAACTGCACCCCAAAGAGAAGGAAGTCTACAAACTGTCAGAAACATAATGAAAAGTTTCTGTAAAAGATGTGGATCGCTCTAATTATCTAAACTACATGTTTGGAGAATTTTAGGAGTGCAATTGTTAGACTAGTTTTTTGCTTCTAAATGTCAGGAACTGTTTAGAGATTTCAATGATTTTAAAAATCTAGCTTTCTTCTTAGTATTATAAAAATCTGGTTACCTGAGCCATATAGAAATATGTTTAAATTTTACACAGAAATAATTATCCTTGCAGCGGTGGCGGGATCAGTATTTATATCAAAAGTGTTCTGATGGCGGAGATCACTATATTCCGAAAGGAAATGAACTACTTTGCGTTTAGTTTTATGTTTACAAGAAAGCATGGTGCTTCTCTCTGATTAACCTTAGCAGATGTCTTGAATTTTTGACAACCTTTTTTCATCTATACTCTTAAGTATACGATGATCAACTCACAAAAAATATTCTATCTAGTATTGTGACTTTATATAAAACGCTTTTATTATGTAATATCTTCATCATGGATCACTTCGAATTAATTTTGATATCGCTGTTTTAGGGTACATGATTTAATTCAGTTATAAAAGATTTGACTAGCATAGGTAGTCTTCCTTTTTATAGCATTTATTAACATGTGAATGTCGATATAAAGTCTGATTTAATTTGTACATTGCTTGTGAATAACTGTTATAAAATTTTAAAGTATACTGCGTATCGAGTGTACAAAAATTTGATTTATCATGATTTCTATGCAGATTTAAACTACTGACCTGMCTCAGAAATGTATCAGATACAAMTATTAAAACTAAGAAAGGCGAGGGCGAAACAAACTGATAAGTAGGTACATAAAAAGGACACTTTGTACAATTATAATTAGTGCAGTTTTTAAATAACTATCAGAAAGAAAAAATAATTGTATACTTAAACCATATCAGTACAACAGTAACCATTTGTGGAAAGCTCTATATGTTTTAAATGTCCAGCAAAATGGGAAACACTGCATACCTGCAGTCCTAATAAAACAAGTAACTAAGCCTTGTGGGTGTTTTGTCTATCCAATAATTGTGCGAGTCAAACAGAAGAGTAAAAGAACGCTTTATTTTGTAAAGTGCTATTATATTTTGTCTTCAATATAAATCTTACGCTTTTGCTATTCGCAAATGTTAGGCAATAAAGCTTCTGTACTTACCACCGTAACAAAAAAATAAAAATTGGCGTGCGTCATCTAGCGGTGGCTTTACGAACTACGACTGCTACAGTGGGTAAGTACAGAAAAAAACAGCGAATTAGGTCTTTCTATCCAGGCCATTTAGGTCTCTAGCTGGTGTAAACAGATTTTGCTCCGTCAGTTTTTTTTCTGTAATTTTGTGCAGTCGTAAGACGGTTTCAGCAATGTACTAAACTTGGGAGTTCTTTTACCTTCTACTGAATGTTCTAAAACGTTCCATGTCTTCACAACACGTCGATTTTCAACATCTCCACAGGAAGACGGTTACGGCAATGGGCTAAACTTTGAAGTTCTTTCGTTTTTTATCGATTGAATGTTCTAGATTGACCCCGAAACATCGATTTTCGACAACTCCGCAGCGCGGCGGTTACGGCAATGTGCCACAATTTGGAGTTGTTTTGCTATTATCTAGAAAGTTCTAAGACCTCAAAACGTCGATTTTAGACACCTCTACCGGTTACGGCAAATGTCCTACACTAGGGGGTTTCTTTCGTCTACTAAACGTCAGTTTTCGATTTTTTTATCGCAAACACTTWCGCCAATATGTCACGCTTGGGGTTGTCTATTTTTCGGTACAATTTTCTAAAATCTTTTCTAACCTTCTAAAAAGTCTGAGTTTGCCACAACAAACGGTATCGGCGAACTGCCACACTTGAGGATTCTCTTGTCTTCAATTGAATCTTCCAGAATATTCTACGACATTCTGGATTACGTCAAGCAATATACTTCCACCTGCGACTAATTTTCCTGAATGTTCTATAATGTTAATCTAAAGATCGATTTTCGATTTATCCATGGCGAGACAGTTTGAGGTTCTTTAATGCAAGCTCGCACCCCCAATGCTAACATCCGCTTCAGCTAAACTGCTTCATTATCAATGGAAGAATATAGGCTACCAAGCCCTTCAATCACGAGTCTGTGGACTTAGATTGCAGAGAAAAGTGAACGTAAACAGACAAACAGGATAATGGAGCTTCGCTTATATTTATATTGCAAGTTTGCAATAAATAATACCTCTGGAGATCCATCCATATTGGTAAGACTCTTGAACTCTTATTTTAAGTAGCCTGCATGGCAGCATGGGTTGTTATTGCAAGGTCCGATACGAAATCTGTAATGCCTCAGATTTTTAACGTTTGAATTCAGTATTTAATGATTTTTACAGTCAGAAGCTTTTGTAGGGCCGATCTGGGAATGATATTCTACATACTGCGTTTCGCCTACCACGGGAACAGCAACTGTGAGTCCCTCTTCTTTTGCTCATCGAACGCCGAGAAGGCTCAGCTATACATGTGAATTTTTTCTAAATGGAGTGTATCTCATCCATCTGCCTTTCTTCTGTTAGGATGGGATTTAAGAAAAAGGTAAGACTGAAGAAGAAAAAACAACCGATTATACTATACGGAGGACCTATAATAATAAACGAACCGAATCATGACCGACAGTCAAGTATACGTCACAAGGGGATAAACGAATTCCTGGATATACTCTGTGTCTTAGGAGCACACAACAGAATCATTCTGGAGTAAGTTTGTGGACATTGAGATGGAAGGCAATAAAAGAGCAGATCTTCTAACAAAAAAGGGAGCTAAAGAACTCTTAGTAGCATCTAAGGCTGCCTGTGAGCTAACATATCAGTCTGCATGGTTTGAAGTGAGGGTACTACTGAGAAAGGGGCATCAACTTTACTTGATTGACGTTCCCGGACCACGACAATTAAGTATTTTCATAGGATCAAAGTACAGTAATTGGACTGCCTACGGGACAGCAATTTTAAAGAAACGTTGATTTAGAACTGGTGTAATAAATGATGCTACAAGTGGGAAATGCATCGAGGATGATGGAACGCCATGCCATATTCTATGCGAATGCCCAATACTAATGGAATATACAACATTTCTGTGTGGTGCCGTTTTTGGAACCTGAAGTGATTGCACAAGTGCCTGTATCCTAAAATTCATATGCTATCCTAAAATTTATTGAGAATACAGGAATACTAGGGTATAATAAGCTGAAGCTCCAGTGCAGTGGTTTCTCAATACCACACCCTATGCTATTATAATAACAATAGTTGTATCGCTGCACTTCTTGCTAGCATTGTGCACTATGCCAGTTAAGGATACTATGAATACTGATTTAAATATACCTGAAATTCCATACGATTGTTCTGAACACCTACCCAAGAAGGATTTACCTCATTTGCCAATTGGACTAATTCATTAAAACTTTGGTTAACAAAATACTACACAAAATAAACTAAATAATTAGAACGAAAAACTTCATGTTCGTTTCAGCATGATAATAACGTTTTTATATGGAATCGTAACTAATACCCTAATTTATCCCTCAGTGTACGCGTAAGATTCACGATACTCGTGTCTTATCTCTTCAGTTTACCCTTGATGTCTGGTTTTAGATAATAGTAGGGTACTGTTTCAAACTGTACAATGAAATTTTCTTCAAAATAAGAGTCTAACACAAATCATATTAACGTACTCACTTAAAGTTTGAACCCCGTAAAATCGCAATCGTAAATTTGTAAAATTGGCCGTATCGCAAATATTTAAATATTAAGTGTAAAATTGTAATTTCGCGTGATTGAAATAATAAAAACTTAAAAAGCACATGTTGTAAAATATATATGCGGACTGAGAGTGTTGGAACTACCGTTCATAAAGGGATGCCGAGTTACAATGACGAAATGTTCGCTATGTCTGTTAGACTGCCCAAGTGTTTTAACAAATAGTCGAATTATCTGAGGAAAAAAGTGCAGAGAGTGGCTTGGCGTATATTGTCTTGTATAGAGTATCTTTATGAACTCACAACGATAGACCCGCCGGGCATAAGAAAATGCCATATTACATTGGCCAAAAGTGTCACCAAATGGTCCATTTATCTGACGAGCCTGAGAGCTGAAGAATATAATATACGTATATGTTGCCTTATGGAGATAATATAAGCGGACTGATAGTATTGAAGCCACCTTGCTTAAAGGGATACCTTGTTACAATGGCAATATGTGCGATATATCTGTTAGACGGCTCATTAACAAATGGCATTTTTTACCTGACACACGCAAGTGCAGATAAGACAGGTAGGCGCGTATTGTCTTGTATAAGATATCATTGAAACTGATAGCGTCAGACCCGCCGGGTATAAGGATGCCAAGTTACATTTGCCAAATGTATCAACCAAATGGTTGATTTATCGTACCAATGTAACTGCAGAGGAGGGTGTGTATAGTATAGTATTGGAAACAACGTCTAAAATACATGCCGAGCAACAATATGACAGTGTGCGATATATAATTTAAACTGCGTTTCAACAAATGATCGATTTAATTGACGAACGCAGAATGGTTAGTCGTGTATTGCCTTGTACAGCGATCCGCTAGAACAGTAGCGCATAAGAAGATGCCAAGTTACAATGGCCAAACGTATCATAAATGGTCTATTTATCTGACGTACGTAAATGCCGCGTAAGATGGCTAGGTGTGTTACCTTGTGGACATTATATGCGCAGGGTGAATGATGTTTTCGGTAAACGAAAACGAGTTTAAAAAAAATATTTTAAAATTACAGCGTACAGCTCTAAAGCTATCTAGGAACTGAACTAACAAGCAAAACTACATGTGTAAGAAATGTCGGTATTGTAATATAATACGCCGACTTGATAAGGTGTCGCATGAGTGCGACATACAGGGAATCTCGATTAAAGTCCTGCGTTGGCGGATTTGTGCACTGGTTTCCCAGGGGGCCGAATACATGACTGGTGATGGTGTTGAAACCACCGTGCATAACGGGATGCCGTGCTACAAGTATTAACAAAATGTTTGACTGCTCAATTGTTTCAATAAATTATCGATTTATATGCCGAACGCAATTGCACGGGCACTTTTTTGCTGTGTATGGCGTATCAAGATGAAGCAAACGTCCCAGACCTGACGGCCATTAAGTGATGTCAAACGTATCACCTCACCAAAGATTGGGTAGGTGTGTGTTGCTTTATGGGCAGTATATACGTAGACTGACTGTTGGAAAGACTGCATAAAAGGATGCCAAGTTACAATGACAAAATGTTCGATGTAGTATCTGATAGACTAATCAGGTGTTTGGGCTCCTGGGGGACTGTATTTTTGAACTTGTATTTGCTACTTGAAATGTATATACTCGCGTTTATACCTAAAATACGTATGGTAGAGGCTTTTTTTTAATGAATTTAAACTAAGTACATTGGCATTAATAATTGTCTAAAAGTTATCTGGCACACATAATTTCTAGATTTCTGTGCTATAAAAAACATACTGGACTGCACACAGTGGAGATCATCTTATACATGACCCATACCATTGAAAGTTTAACCTTCGGTCAGAAAGTGCAGTGAACAAATCTCCTGAAAACCACTCATCATGATGATTCCATTGTTCGTTCTAATAGAAGCCATGCGCACCATGCCATCCCAATCCATTATGAAGTTTCTAAGATGCGCACAAGTCTTGAATGAGTTGGTAAGTTGTGGTCTTCCTTGACGATGACCAGAGCTCCCTCATTTAGTTGGCCTTATTGAGGCTTCCATTTTATTCGCTCCTGAATTTCTTATATATATTCCTTCGCCCATCGTTGCCAAAGATGCTGGATAAGATTATGCATATTTCGGCAGCGAATGAGGCGGTTATCGTTAATATCGAGAACGGCTTCATCTGGTGTGGCAACTAGTGATCTGCCACCCAAAAAGTGAGCCAAGGATAATGGCGCAAAACTATTTGGATCGGATGACAGTGGAGTTAAAGGCCTGAAATTTAGTATAGCTTCTGCTTCCGCAAGAACAGTTGCAAATTCTTCAAAAGTGAGTTTGTTACTAGCTAAAACGCGTTTCAGATGATGCTTGAAGCTCTTTAGTCATGCTTCCTCCAAACCCCTAAAATGCGGAGAAAGGAGGTATAAAATGCTCCGTTTGCTTAAACGAACCTTTTACAATCTTAAAAACTGTAATTACTAATACAGCAGAAATTGGAAAAGATTTTAACAAAACTACTATTACTGCAAATGTTGACAGATAGAAGCCTTGAGTTGTTCCACGGTCATCTTTGGCAGACAGGCCAGTATCGAACCAATAAAAACACCAGCATGCATTTTTTTCAAAATAATGTTATAGTGCTAAACGACCACTGTAGAATTATTATTTATTTATTTTTATTTAATAACGAATATTTTGAATGAAGTTTATTATGCTCCAAATATTCTACAAGAGTGTTAATTAGTTGATACCATTCAGGTTACAATGAAATATCAAATTCAGATTTCCAGTACAAAAAGAACCCTTAACAGGACCTTAGAAAATGTTAGAATGGATAAGAAACTTTAATAAAACATTAAAGAAAATCTAAAAAGAAATGCAAGAAAATAGTGATACTAAATGCTATTATTAACTGCATTTTAAAATATTAACGTTCGTAGAAGAAATAGTGGAAACGAATATCATCTAAGTGATAATATAAGTAGTAATAATTCTATAGTATATAGTAATGCATATACCGAAATAGTTTTGCCAGCTTTGACCGGGAATCGAACCCAGGACCTTCTAATTACTTATCAAACGCCCTAACCACTGCACTACCAGAGCTCTATTCAGATTCAAGGTCAAAGCGACATACAGGTATATACATCAAAGTTTATATGCCGCTTTGACCTTTTTTTTACAGATCTCTATGTAAACAAATACTTGTTTAGCACTTAACTTGTTAAGTCGTATGACTCTTGCCTTCGCCCCTAATTTTTTATTTCCGCTTATTGGAGGTTATCTGTAGCACAACGACGCACAATATAATCTGCTTCAGGCACCTTCTTATGTCTGATGCTTTGAACCATGACTGAAAATAACTGCTTTAAATCAAATTTACAGCTTCAATTCACAGAAATGTCTGTAAGCGAAAGTAGGAAAATGATCAAAAATTCTTTGTTTACATCCAGCCCGTTAAGCATGCCATACAATAACGGAACTCGAGTAATTTAATAAGATAATTCATCGCACTTACGTCACGCTAATTGAAAGAAAGTTGAAGAATACGTAAAACGTTCTGAAAACAATTGCCTGGAATTGTATCATTTTCTACACCGTCGTAAACGCGTTTGTCACCGAAGAAACACAACTCTGCATGGAGGATGAGCAGGAACAATACATTTTTTTACAATATCGCAATTGTCCCACGCACGCACAGAAGAAATATAAATGTTAAAAATCGCATAGGTAATTTTCAGTACAGTCAACATGGAAGCAAACCAAAAGCTGATCGTTGCAACTACACTACTCATCCTAAACGTAATTAACGCTGCGATAACTTCAGAGCCATATCAAGAAAATAACATATCTGGAAGGTATTTCAATGAAATATAAAAGACTTTCTTATTATCTATATACGGTGTTTCAGGGGTATAGATCCCAAAGGTATGTTGTCTTCTCTGGCAGGAAGTTTAATGTCCAGAGGTTACGTTCCATCAGCAAACGGAGCGTCTCAAGTGGTTTCGCTTAATTTGACCAATCTGTTCGTTTTAATTTTGCTGAAAGCGCTGATATTCGCAGCCGGATCACTAGGTGCTGGTACCTGGAAAGGTGGATACGCCAGAAGCGTGGATGGCGAAGAAAGATTGCTGACAGATGAGGAAATTTTGATGTTTATAAGTTACTTAACTGGTAAGTGTTATTACTTTTATAGAAAGTGAAAATAATAGTTTTACTTTACAAATGATTCAATAAGTTAAAATGATATACCTAAAAATGTCATTAGTAACATATCACTATATGTTATTAATCATACAATTTTAACGAATGTACTGCTTTAATTATATAAAATATGAAGTCTGATATCGCACAGTTTAAAAAACTTTTGTATAAAAATAAACTCACTCAGTTAGATATATTTGGGTATTTGTTGCAAATGAATATAGTTAGTAACTCATGCGGAACTTAATTTTTTAAGTTTAAAAGTTAAAACTTTCAATGGATAAACTTAGAGATAATAACGTCTGTTCTGTTTTATCAAGAAAATTTTTTGTATTGAAAAAAATATTAGTGATTTTAGTCAGCCAAGTATTAGAAACTTAACATCAAAAGAGTGAATGCAACAGGTCAAGCAGTAGCATAAATAAGCAGTTGGCAATCAATTGCTTACTAATTGGTCACCTACAATTTTGTGCACCTTTCAATTTACGTAATGTGTTCCTTCATGGCCACCTGATCAATTTGGCAACAGCGCTCACAAGGCCGATTTTGTTTAAATCGAATAGATTGATACATGACGTACTCCTTGCACTAGTGATGTTCAGACCCATAATTTGGAATCTAGATTAGGATGTTACTGGCAAATGATCGGCAGAAATTTTGATATAATCGCTAATGAAATTTTCGAGACAGAACCAAAACGGCGGATTAATAATAATAATAATAATAATAATAATAATAATAATAATAATAATAATAATAATAATAATAATAATGTTTAAGATAAATCCGCGATGTAAATATTTTATTTGGGTAATAACACATTCACACACATGCTGCGTATCACTCCCCATCAGGCTCGTATTTTCTTTGGTTTTTTAGGTACAACCCTAAGTTATATGTCAAATTGTAAGTCATTTTGAACTCTTCAAAAATAGCATAGTGAGGGTCAAAAATTTTTTTTTTTTGCATATTGTGATATTTTGCAAATAAAGTTAATTTTTGTAACCCTGTATAATAAATATTGCTTCATAGTTGGATGCCGATTTTTGTCTTCTTCAATTTGTGTCATTACCATGTATGCGTAATTTTTACTCATTCTTAGAAACAAGAAAAACTAGTCGCCGCCATGTTCTGTTATAGGGCCGTTCACAATTTTTAAGTGTTAGTTTAGTAGCTTATTATGGTACAAATTATGCCTACATACCCATCGCTGCACACAAAACCCCAAAATTTTGAATAACTTTTAAATAAAAGTACAAAGTTCGTTCTAAAGAGAGAGAGGCTAGAAAGCGAAACCCTGCGATGAGGCTAGTTTGGTTTTCTACATCGCCTCGTCACGGGATTTCATTTCCTAGCCTCTCTCTTTAGAACAAACCTTGTACTTGATTTATTTAAAAGTTACTTAAAATTTTTAGGTTTTGTGTGCAGCGATGGGTATGTAGGCACAATTTGTACCGTAATAAGCTACTAAACTAACACTTAAAAATTCTGAACAACCCTATTTAAGGAACATGGCGGCGACTAGTTTTTCTTGTTTTTCACTAAGATGGAGTAAAAATTACGCATACATGGTAATGACACAAATTGAAGAAGACAAAAGTCGGCATTCAACTGTAAAGCAATATTTATTATACGAGGCAAGGTTAAAAAATATTTACAAAAAAAATAGCTTTAAACGCAAAATATGATAATCTGCAAAAAAATTTTTGGATACACACCAAGCTATTTTTAAAGAGTTTAAAAAGACCTAAAATTTGATATATAACTTAAGGTTGTACGTAAAAAAATTAAGAAAGTACGAGCCTGTGGAGTTTTAGGTGGCGGACCCTGTATATTTGCATTACAATCGACTCAGTATTGAATTTACAACCTTCACTTCGTGCTTTGAGAAAGTCTGTGAAGCACTACCAAAAGGCCAATCATTGTTTTGTCAAATGCAGAAGATACTGTTCCAGCTGGTATTTTTGTGACATTTAACTACAACTACCTCGACGTTTGACGAATCAAGTATATTTTACTTTAATGATTCCGTTGCATTCAAACTTGGACGAAAATTTTTGGCTTTCGAAATCATTTAATGAATGCATTAAATTTAAATTAACAAAAGGCAGCGATCATTGACCAGATCCTTATTACAATTTAATAAATGATGGAGTGCCATATAAAATTGTTGTTGAATGTGTGCGCGATGCAGATGTGATATCTGAAAAATTTGGGAGATTGTTTATGCCAGCAAGTACCTACAAAACAGGTTATTTTAAATGTTTTAAGTGAACGAATCGCATTTTCTTTTTTGAGAATCAACTATATTGCTACTTAAATGTAAATGTGTAAAATGTACAATTGTTAATAATGCTTTGTTAAATAATTATTTCAAGGTACGTGCAAATAAACTGTAGCTCCAGATTTAAATATAAGTAATGATAAATACTTTATTTTTAGAAATATTTATCTAAATATATTTATCGTTTCTCTCTTGTTACGTACATGCCTTAACATCTAGGGAAATCTTACCAAACTGTTTGGCATATCAGGTTTATTGTTACTTCAGAAATGATGTATTTTATATTTAAATATACCAAATAAATTGTTTCACTAGAAATAATGTAAGTACACAAAATTTCTTTTGTAATATATATGGTTGTCGTCATGCTCATAAAATAAATACTTTGTCTCAATATTTTAGATAATTTATAAAAATAAAACAAATCTTAATGTAATAAGTAAGTAAAATGCAACAGTTAATACTGCGATTATGGCAGAGTTTGCACGCCATGACATTTACCTGGCTTTCCCTAGTGCACGAAGTGCTTGCCTTTAACTCAAAATTTTGTTCCTTATCAAGTAATCACAAATATTTCTCCACTGATACAACATTCCACCAACTTTGCCGCTGGAAGTTTTTCTGATTTTAAAAAATATACAGTTTACAGTGTCTGGATACTTCGAAATAATACTACGTACCTACCCCAATTTTATTTCGCTCCGTTTCAAGCGAACTTGAAGCGAATATGGCAATTGATTTGCATTTTCAAAACGGATGTGAGCTTTTACGGCAAAAATTAAAGACTGCAATAAATTAAAATTTGAACGCTGAAGTATTGCCGTCTAAAGGTTGCAACGTTTTCCAAAATTATTAGCCGATCTTACACCACTTTATTTTAAGGTATTGGAATGCAGCTTTTAAAATAATATCAACAGAGGTAAACCGCTGCAGCACGGTAGATCGGATTCATCGACTTTTTTTAACTTGGATTTATTTGGAAAAGCAGCTGTTGTGTATATTTCATGTGACGCAGCAACGTGTTTTTGGGGTTCAATGTTGTGGTCGTAGAATTTCACATTTTTTCAGAATAAGTGAAACGTCAAGAATAAATTCTACAACCATGGCATCAAATCCAGAAGAACTTTTTACAGTGAACGGCTCTATATCTAGGTAAGGAGAAAAATATCTCAAAATAAAAGGGTCCTAGGAGATATACCAACAACAATGGCTTGACATTAATTTGTTCAGTACTACCAAGAAAATTTTAAGTAAAACAAGTCATGTTCTAATGCTCAGGCCAATGCCATGCTTAATGTCAATTAGGTATCCTTAGAGAACGCTTTATTTCAGGTTTATATAAGAACTGACCATTTAAAAAGGTCGCTTGTGATTTCGATGTAACATTTTAACGAATGTGGTTGCGCAAAAACTTTAGTACATGCAAATGGGTATATTAGAAGTGGTATCCTTTCGAAATACAACGTATATGGTCGACACTGTTCGCTGTCGTTTAGAAATTACAATATTTAAATAAAACATTCGCGGTCAAATGAAAATTGAATAAATGCGATTGTCGGATTAGGTTAGTAAGTAGTAAGCAATAAATCACATCCACAGGCGAGATCTGATTTCGACAAATAGCAAGTAATTTTGGCACACACAAATCAAGTTTGCATTTAATCCTACAAGAGAAAACAGTAAGTTCATCATTAGCCTGTTGAATTTCCCTAGCATTCACTAATAAAACTTCAACAGAAGATTAGCTTATTGCATCTGCTGCTGAAGACAATACGGCAGAACGATATTTTTTTTAATTTCTTGTGCTTAGTCATATCCAGCAACATTTATTAGAAAATGGTGGAACAAACATATGGGATGCTATTGATCACACCGATTTTACTTTGACAAATAAATGATGTCAGTTATTTAAATTTCTTAATCAAAAAGCTACCTACACTTCTTAGGTAAATCTTAGCTAAAAATGTTGTTTTAGTATGGTCGGTTTCCGGCACATTATTAATAAAACACTAAATCAATTCCAAACAAACATTTTCAAAACATATGTATTGGTCGATGGCAGTACTTTTTCGTGACCTACAAGATTTCCAGACCTCCCATTTCTTGATTTTTATCCGGCAGGCAAAAGATCAACGACGCAATTTAGTTTATTTTCGAGAATAAAATTAAATCGTGCAACATTCCAATCAGTAAATACTTAAATTAAGAATGGTGGTTTATGCTCCGAACAATTGTTATATTATATAAAAGAGTTGATGTCCTCAGTGCCATCTAAGCGGAACTCTGCGAGCTAGGCAGTCTAAAACTGTGATAGACATCTATCTGATGGCATCGGAGAAGCTTCTCTGTCGGCCATCTGCACTGGTCAATCTACTTTAACCCTACAACTAGTTTCGCCCTTTTGGGGCTCATCAGGTAAATTTACTGAGTAAATTGACCAAAGCAGATAGCACTGAGGGCATAAGCTTCTTTATACACTAGAGACGGTCACAGTGTTAATGTGTGCTACTAAACATTATGTACCACGAAAACGCTTATCTGACATTTTTATACAGTCTGTGAGAGAACCAAAAGGAAGCTAATTTGTTCATATTGCAAAGAAGATTATATCCTGTTGTAGGCATTAGCACGTTAATAATTAGAAATAAGGGTTGCACAAACAGAACAACACAACATTCTGAACGTAGCCTTTCAAGATAAATAAAGCCAAGATATTTTCGGCGTGTTATGCAAAATTAAATTTTTTTATTTCTTTTCTAGTCCAACATTTGTAACCAGTTGTATACCTATTTTATTGTTCATTTTCTTTAATGTAATTCTAACTTGATATGGGATCGACGAAAAATTTCTTTATTTGCATGTGGCCTGTGGGAGAAAAACAAAGCAGGAATTTCCTATATTCAATATATCAACATAATTAGAAACGTACCCCTATTAGGCTATGTATTTATGTAATTAATTAAGTATTTATATCAAGAGCAATCTTCGCGAATTTTCTGCAAGACGACTTAAAACTTCTTGTGTAAAATAATTTCTTAAATTATTTATATATTTTCTTCGTACACTATTCCTTCTTCAATAATTGTTGGCCTTAATCCGTTGATATCTGGCACATTCAGTGAAATCGCTCTCAAATTTAACAAAAGATGAGTCGATACATTTTATTCCAAATAATGAAGATCCGCGATCCATTAAAATTAGTAGGATATTCTTTAGCTTTCAATATAGGTACACTTTTCCAGTGGCAAACTAACTCCTCCAGAGGTCCGGGGCGACTCGCAGTCTAATGAATTGACCAATGTGCATTTAGTTTAGTATAGTACCAAGTACTCACACTACAAGATAAAGAAATTTAAGCTAGAAGTGAATAAGCTGCTGATAAAGATAAAATTTTAATAACTATTACTTTGCAGAAAAAGTGACTCCAAAGATAACTATCATTGTCAAAACTGGTCACGAAACAATAATAAATAATGAAGTATCAAGTGAATATCTGATTTTTTATAGAGTACTATTATAGTTAGTTTTCTAATTAAGATTAATCATCTAACAAATTTAAAGATTACGGATAAAAAGTGGAAACCGAAAAACAATGAGCTGTACAGTAAATATTATGTTAACTGACTTAATATGAAATAAGTTTTGTTTTGTTTCAAGGTGCTCCTGGAGACTACGGCTGKTTAAAGTCAATTGCTTGTCGCGATCCTGAACAAGCCAAGCGCTACGCAACAGCMGGTGAAATGTTGCTGAAAGCCACCAAAACAATATCTGTAAAACCAGACGTCAGTTATGAATATGCGTTACGTGAACTCGAAGAAGCAGCAAATGCGGGAGCCAATGGTGAAGATTGCGCGAAATATACATGCGGAAACGATGTGAATTTCAGCAACACCTAAATTATATACGTCACAAACCTACTTGTTGCATTTGTAGTTTATTATTGTTTATAGAAATACACGATATTGCTGTTAATTATTTGCTCATAATCTACTTTATCTTTTATAAAAAAAATTATAATGAAGAGCGTTTGACAGAAATTTGTGAATATGGAATGGCTTTTTCGAACACAGAAATATACATAAGTGTACCTGGAACCAACGAGCCTTTATTTTTATTCTATTATTGATTGTTATAGTAATAACAAGAGATATTATTAAAGTTAACKAACGTAGGGTATATCGAGCTGCCGAAAGCGGATCTAACTATTTCCTTCTAGAGGCAAAAGTATCATTTCCTTTCAGTAAATTAGTCAATTCATATCAAAATCTACTAACAAAAACAAAACGGAATTAGTGTCCTAAGTACACATTATAGCTCCGTTAAGATTCCTCGGTTGTATTCCTACACAAACTAAGACTAAGTGAGATATTAAGCCACGTTGAGAAAACTATACCTAAAAGAATGTACACAAAAATAGTAAAGGTAATAATACATGAAGCTGCATATGAAAGTCTAGGAATTGAGGGAAAATATTAAGAAATAAAACTTATTGATGGAATAACGTTATAGAAAKGATAGTTATGAAAAAGACGAGGGCCTGTCAGAAATGACTAGGAACATACGACCGGGAAGACTGAAAATACTATATAGGGATAAGTAGGAAAGTAAATGACATAATTAAAGCAACAAATGAAACCTGGAAACAAAAGTGCGCGGAAATTAATAAATACAGGGACTGAATTAAGACTACAGAAGCTTGAAAAGCAATAAAATAACTGCAGATCAAATGAGAATAATATGTTAAACCTACAACTCCTACAAATAAATAAATGGAAAAAGTATTATATAAAATTTTTACAAGAAGATAAAGTAGAATTTGAAAGTGAAAATAGGTATATAATAGATGTCCCCAACGACAGGTGTTCAAACAGATTGTACCAAACGCCGAGGAATTACCGTCTTATACTTCAATGGTCAGACATACAGCAAGATTCTGAAAAATAGAGTCGAAAATGAAATGTAATAATCTGAAGAACAGAGCGGCTTTAGTATTAGTACTATTTAGTATTAGACAGGTCATGGACAAAAGGTTAGCATATAATTTAGAAACCCATCTTATCTTCATAGATTTACGGAAAGTATATGACAGAGTTACTCTCTCGAAATTATGGTCGGCGATGGAAAAAATCAGCAAGTAAAGAGAACTTTCATTAACGCTATAAAAATTGTTATACAGAAAATTTAAACAGGGTCAAAGTTTGAAACCTAGAGTCATCAGAATTTTAGGTAAATAAAAGATTGATACAAGGGCGCTGTATAGCACCTTCACTTCACTTCACTATTTGAATGATGCACTCAAAAGTTGGAAAAAAAGACTATGGAAATAAATATACATGACAACAACTTGTAGACGACGCATACATGTTAAGGAAATTGAATGAGGAATATTGGAAATAGGGCTTTCAAATGAATTTTAGTAAAACTGAGTATATGATAGTGGGACACTTAGAAATGGAAGACAGAAGTGTAGTAAAGTGCTTTTAGTAGAGGGAAGCAAGGAGGAAATTAAACAGAAAATAGAGAAGGGCAGAGTTGCAACAAGACAGTTACACTCAATTATATGGAATAAAAATAAAAATATAACAACAAATGTGAGTAAAAGAGTCTGCAAAACGATAGTTAAGAGTATTGCGCTATATGGTTCAGAGGATTCGGAAATAACAAAGAAAGTTAAGAGCCAATGAGATGGATTTCTGGAGGCGCAGCTGTGGTGTGACAAGAACAGAAAAGAATAATTATCTTGGATACAACAGAATGAAGAAGGATGAATTGGTATGGACATGGACATTTGAGAAGAATGTCAGAGAAACGGTGGCCATCAGAAATATTCCATTGGAAACCCCCATAACGTAAGAAAAGAGTAAGACCTAAACTCACATGGAATGAAGCAATGCAAGACAGATGTATGTTAGATGGATGGTGTAGTTCTCACAAAAACTTTATTGTACTCATTATTGTGCTTCGATTACAAATTCCTTTTAAAAGCACACATCACAAAAAGACACGCTAAGGTATCATTTTAACAACCGGTTCAGTTTGCTTGGTATTTTTTCTTTTGCCTATCCTGTATTCGGCATAGCTCAGATAACCATCATTGTCAGTGTCATCTTCTTCCAGCACTCTATCAATGAGTTCAGTATAATGTGCATGGTCCAGTTCACGCTGTTGAGGATCTTCTTCCTCCGAATCTCGATTGTGGTTTGCGTGGAGGATAGCTTGCAGTATCTCTAGTCCATCTAACTTCGCGTTTTTGTCAGTGTCGTGAACTTGGAAATAGTAGAATTCCAGTTCTTCGTCGCTCATTTTGGTCAGATCTGGTTCGTCGATTACTTCTTCCAGATGCTCCTAAATGAAAACAGTATTTTATAGAGGGATGTTTAACAACATAGTATTCTGTACCTATGTAGATAAAAGCAACAGTTAACAGTCGGTTACTTAACTAACATGCAACTGCACAAAAACGGCTAACACACATTTCATATTCCAGTGCGTTCTTTTCAATTACTTTCATACGTTCCTTTTTTTAAATATAGCCAGATTACCATCAACCACGCTGTTAAATGTTGTTAGATGTATTTTCAAAATGTTTAGTGTTTCTTTACATAATATTGAGCCTGGTAAAAAATAATATTACTAACTTTTTATTCTTTTAGTTTTACTAAACAGCAGTAAAAGTTAAGATAATAGAGACAAAAGCTTTGCTAAAAACTAAGGGTTCTTGAAAAATGTAAGATTAGAAGCTCCAATTGCAGATAAAACTTATTTTTTGAAATATAACCTGCAGTTCGTTGTGCTATCAGAAAGTTTTTATACAAACCACGTTTGAAAATATGATGAGATAAAATCTCCTTTTCATTTTTATACTGTGGTAGTTAGTTTAGAAAAAGTCCTCGTAAAATAAGTACCTGGTACCACGGTAGTGCTGCTAATGTTACGCCACTTAACCTAACTGTGCATTTTACCATTCTGGCAGGCTATAAATGTTCTTTATTTCATCGCCGTACAATTTAACAGGCTTACTGGTCACAGCCTCACAACTACGATACTTAACCTAAAATTTATACGAAACCGTGTCACTCCACAGTTCCGAAATCTGAACGTTTTCACAAAACACTACGGCATATGTTGAAAATACACACTCCCACGCGTTTTCTCACATTAGATATATCAAATAATTCGGCGATCGACAGATGACAAATATCTGTCAAAGCAATGGTTATATTCTCTTTCCTGAGAGGCGGCAAATTGATTTAATCGATAATTTCCATTAGCGCTTGGATGCGTGGACTATTTAAAGATATAGGTAAAAAGATTTTTCATTCGATTAAGTATATATTGGTTGTAGTTAAATCGCTACTCTTAGCTTCCTTATTAGTTAAATAAAACTTTTTCTAAAACCCTGCAAACACCGTACAATTTAATCTAATAAATTTTTAAGGTTCGTCCAGTAATTACAAACAGCAAACATTAACTAACGTTTTACCTGAATATGAGCGGTATCATGCAATAACTCCGCATCCTGCGTCAGCTTTTGATCGGAATCCTTAGTTGGCCTGTAATGAACATGATGCTTGACAATAGCTTCTCCTCGAGGATGATGCGGTCCTCTAACACTCCCAGCCACCAAAACATTCAACACCAACACCTCCAGAACTATTATCATGTTGTCAACCATTCCACATGTTCATCTCGTGACTCCGCTAGCTACAAAGACCAACTCTGGCAGCAACTGTAACAGGTGTGGCGTCAGGGGTGCATTTTATTGAATCTCATTGAAATCTAAGTGTCACAGGATCAGAAATGACAGCCTAATGAAGGACTCTTGTGTAGTGCCCTCGGGGAGGGTTATTAGCGTTAGATAGCATCTCTGGTTACATACAGAGGGCGTGCACCTACATATGTGTCGGACACAAGTGCAGCTTAGGGGATGATTCGGGTACATGGGGTGGAAAATTTTAGGGGTTGGGATGCATTATGCTAAAAAGGAACGGCAGCGGATAATAGAACAATAAGAACTTACCTCAAACACCGTGCATGCCGACTTCATCGGTGCGCAAGTACGCCGTGTACATTTTGGTAGATGGTCGCGAATCAATATATTAAGGGTGGTGCAGTGTCGCCAAGTTAGTTTATACTTTTAATGGCAATGGTAGTAGTAATCAAAAATATGCCGACGTTTTACATTTATCAGTAAAGTATACGGCTAGGTTAATGATTACAATGTTTATTTGTTACTGACTAGCTTCACTGATGGTTCTATTGAATATGGTTTCGAATATGAAGTAGTATTACTTTACGCAAACATTTTCAGTGAAACGAAGATATATATTAGGAGTAATACCGCATATTAAACATCAGTTGATTACAAAAATAAAGCAAAACTCTGCAATAAATGCAGACATTTTCAACCATGCATCAATGGCCTTTCTTGGAGTGTAAAAATTATAGCGTTAATTAAATAAAATATTGCAAGCCCTATATAAGATTTGGAACAAATTAATGTAGACAATATAAATGTTAGAAAAAAATAGACATTTGTTGACTCCACTCCAACATAGGTCTGCGTTGTCCGAGAGTCATTTTTTTATATGACAACCAAGTGGTATAAATCAACAATACATTCGGTGCTTGTAATTATTATTTTAAGTTACTGCTTAATTCTCAAATTTGACGTCACCATTTAATTGCGCATAATTACGAGTTCCACAATTACCGCACTCTTCATTATTGCTTCCGAAAAATTTTAGATTTGTTTATTTTGCCATAAGTAATGTTTGATCAATTGTTTATCTTCACCAAACATTTATGGTGGAAAACCAGTGTTGAACAAGTAAATTGTAAAATAAGTCTGTAGTTGAACTACAAATTTAAGTTACTCTATTATTCTTTTCGGGCTCAAATATTCTACTCGTATAGTTATTACACTAGGAGTAGATCAAATGCGTCAGTTCCTCTAATACATTTAATTAAAAATTTGCCAGAGCTATAGTGATCTTTTGAGAGCCATCACATGTGAAGGCTACAGGATGACATATTTATAAGAAGAACTCAACTCGCATCGGCTTTATAACTGAAACTGAAAGCATCATTATGTGAATACTTGTCGTTTCTGTTTGATGTAACTAAATGAGATTATAAGTTAATCTTGCAAACATAACTGATTGTTGATAAAAAAAAAATTGCTATAAAGGCACAGGATGCAGTAGAAAACTGGAAAATCTATATAACTATAGGAAATAGCTGAATAACCAAGGTACTGTAACAGTTAAATACCTACTAATATTCGTATTATTGTTACATGTAAAGTTATCGTTAATCGTCGATTCTTATTTTTTATTCTATTTATTTCATCGAAAAACTATCTAAATATAAAAAAACTGTACTTATATTTTGTTGACAGAAAGTTAATAACAAAAGTATACAAATATAGAATAGAATAACATAAAAGGTTTTTTGTTAATTATATTCAATTTCTTCGTCTACGTTTTGTTTTTATTTGTCAATGTTTTGTTTTTTATTGCAAAAAAACGACGCTCCTCCACATTTTGAAGTTAATGTTCGCTTATATCTGGAGAAAACATCTTCCCAGGTCGGTGGACAGGACGCCTGAAAATTAATAAACAATTTGCTAGGTTGCCTGATTTAGGTTCATCGGATTTTTTTCTCTAGGGTCATTTAAAAAGTCTAGTGTATAAAAAACACAACGCAATTTTCAATGGCTGGGAGCCAGAATTATACACGGAATTAAAAAAAACTGGTTATAAAATTCGTTATACAATTTCTGTGATAGTCTAGGCTTTTGCCTGTCTGCAGAAATATAATTTTCAAATCGTTAATAGGACATAAGTAATGTGGGAAAAGAAACGTTAACGGAAAGTGATGTTTATTATTTTTAGTTACTTACTTTAACAGACTCTTTTAATAAAGATATGGTAGATTCACATAACTGATTATACTTGGATATTTGAAAACTTGAGTAGGCTTCTTTACTGACAAGAAATCGAAAAGTAACAAATTAGCTTATTCGATAGTGGAATCGATTGTCTAAATGTAGTATTTTCCACGAATAAAAAAGGTAAGTACATAAATAAAGATTTGATAATAAATTATTACAGCATGGAACTTTTCATACGAGGTTCTAATAAGTTCCAATGACGTGTTTAATTAAAAGTATTAGTGAATATTATATTAGTATTAAAACCGTAAGGTGGCTTCTAGCTACTTATATATTAAATGAAAAATTATCTGGAAAAGAGGTTTAGATTTTCCTTCCACAATTTGTAAATTTAATTAATTAAATAATAAAAAACACTATAGGTGTGCATCACTTCTATCAGTCTTTTGCACAGTCGAAAGCTTATAATAATTTACCCTACAAATGTGAGAAAATAAGAAAAAAATATTATTTTCAACTCCACAACAGTCTAATAATTGGTTAGTGTAAAAATATCAAGTAAATATAAAAAATGTGACCCCATATTATCTGAACGTTAGGCTGTACAAAAAAGGATCCAAAGAGCGTACAAACGTTTTATTCGGTTATTACTCTTTAATGTAAAATTTAGTAGGAGCTGCTGGGGGTGAATTATTGTTTTTACTTTCACCTTTCTATTTCCCTCACTTGGTGCAGATACTTAACATAAAATTAAAATAGATAGCAACTGCTTGTTTGCTTGCTTGATACACACAATTATAGTTCAGAAATAACTACGTAGCGTACTAGCTACTATTTTACTTAGAAATTTCAAACACTGGCAACATCGACGTGCGCGCACACCGAGATGGAAACAGGAAAAGTCGTATAGTTTCGCCTTCCACCGCTGCACGACGCCACCGTCGAAGATCGTTTTCATATCGAGTCCAACGAAATTATCTCGTTATCCCTTTGAATACTTTCAGCAATTGTATCTGCAGTTAAATAAAGTAGAAAATGAAAAGATATTTAATAACGTGATATCCGCTTTTGATTTCTTTCTGCTCGGTCTTTTCCATTCAGATTGAATTTCTGTTAGTAGAAAAATAGATTGCGTCCTGTGTATAAAAGGAGCGTGGGTGGAATGATGCTGGTCGCAATTTTGTTTTTATTTGAAAGGTTTCTTAATTGCMAACGATTTGATTTCGTTTGATAATGAGAGCGGATATAAAAGCATTCTTTTCCAAGTTCTTGGTCGGAAAATAATGTACCTGCGATTATGCTTTAAATATTACACTAAATGCTTATGTGCTGTCGCTTCTGAAATTGTAATTAAAAACACCATTTAATTTTGTCCTTTAATAATTTTCGGAGAGCTGTCACGGTTTGACGAGATATGGCGAAAAATATTTTAGTCACAACAATGCTACTTGTTACGGTTCTTAATCTACAATAATTACTGAAAATGACTACCACCACTTAGGACGTATAAATCTATCCGATTACTTCTTGAATCTAACATCATTTTTCACTGAAAAAAAAATATCTAACAGATTGAAGTTCGATAGGTTAACTAACCAGTCACCGCAATTCCGACGCAAATGCTAATTATAGGTAAGTTGATGATACCGAAGATCTTGACGTACGCACCACCTGTTGTGGTATTAGGTATGCCCACAAACGCCAATGGCTCTTATAAAGATTGTTTATTGCAATTAATGACAATTACGTCAACGGAAGCAGCCACAGATATAAACAGCCCTTGCAAAAGCTGCTTCAAGATTTTCCACAAAATCACGTTACGTACAGTTCAAAGCATTTGCATTTCTTTTAGTTTGTCTTTTAAATTTTGTCTTAATGTGCCTACTTCTTATAGACGTTATATTACTTGAAGCATCCGATAATTGTTCTTTAAAGTCAATATTTGCCTTTTCAACCACGTCTTTTTTAATACTGTATTTAACATTTTATTTAGTAATCTTATTAATTTTGTCAGTAATTGTAACGGTATATTATGATCCTTTATCGTACATTTGAGTTTTATGCAGTTAGCAATCCAAATGTATTATATTCAGTGTGCTGCTTTTCGAGATATTTCTATAAGAAACTGAATTTCTGAGTAATTAAAAATATTTTTTAACTTCTTACATTGCATGTGTGCTTCTTGTATTGCATGTCAGGACAAGATGCCAGATAATTTGAAGCAGAGTGTTGACTAAAATAAACAGCTGGGAGGTTTAACGCTTCGTACTGTTGCTGCTAGTTGCTCTTGTTCATTTCTTCGGTATTGCGTTTGCATCAAATATAACATCATTATCACGACTGCTTCTACCGAAGGCATTTCTTAACCTACTAAATGTTTAAAGAGTATTATTGTTTACAAAATCAAAAATATTTCGCATTCCTAAAAAGGCCTCGTGTTAAGCAATGGTCGCTAAAAAAAACAAACAGGAAATGCTCCCGCTTTTATCGCGAACCTTAATTGCGTTCTTTGAATAAAAGAATAAATTAAATTAAGTTCTGGCCACATAAACCAGTTGTTCTAATACTTTACGGCTTCCACATGTAGACTATGAAAAACGCAAACTATTGTTGCACTGATTACATAGCGTTATGTGTGAAAAACAAAGCTATTAAATAAACTGTTTTCTACATTAGATAATATTTTCTCGGAAAGACCGCTGTCTTTTGAAAACTCTGACAAAAAAAGTAGGTACGCGTTTGAAAAAACACATACGTGCTACTGGGCTGCAACAGATAGATAAATCTTCCGTAGCTGAACACATTTGACTAAACACATGATTGACTTTAATAAAACAAAAATTTTACATAGAGAAAAATATTATCACAAACGTTAAATAAAAGAAGCTATACAAATTTGTAGGAATACTAATAATTTTAATAGGGATTGTAGAAATTATGAGTTAGGTGACATTAGGAAGGCTATTTTGTAGTTATCTTTTATCAAGTAGTTCGTGTATATCTAGTAGGTAGGTAGTTCCTTTATCGTTGTTAGTATCTTTTTTATCAGGTTGGCACGTTGTTTCTATGACGTCTCGCTTCCTTGGTGATTTGTTTATTTACTTTTAAAATTTTGTTTGAACTTGTGTCAGGCAAATTTTGAGGTTCTTCGTCTTTACAGGTGTAACCGAAACGTCAAACTAGTAACTTTTTGTCAGTGTTTTCAAGACACAGAGATCTATCTTATATTATGGACGCTGACAGCATTCACCCTCGTATGTTCTCTACATTGTTATGCTTTTTCCATACTTTAGTTATTACTGCGAGCCCAGAAGACCAACTATTAGGGTTCTTCCCACACTTCGCACATAAACACAATACACAAACATTACTTCAGGAACACATCTTATTTATTATTTGCCTCTATTTTTTATGTTACTAGAAGATATTATTTAACGCATTCATCAAAAAGATGGAAAACACTAACAATACATGAGTATGCGAAACATTTTTCGCTTGCTTTGTATGCAGTCTACAGGGTCCGCCACTTAAAACTCCCCAGGCTCGTATTTTCGCAATTTTTTTAGGTACAACCTTAAGTTACATATGAAGTTGTAGGTCTTTTTAAACTCTTTAAGGATAAAATATTGGGTGTCCAAAATTTTTTTTGTTAATTATTATATTTTGCAAATAAAGTTAATTTTTGTAAATATTTTTTAACCTTACCCTGTATAATAAATATTGCTTTATAGTTGGATGCCGCCTTTTATTTTCTTCAATTTGTGTCTTTGCTACGTATGCGTAATTTTTACTCCTTCTTAGTGAAAAACAAGTAAAACTATTCGCCGCCATTTTTGTTAATAGGGTTGTTCAGAATTTTTTAAGTGTTATTTTAGTAGCTTATTACGGTACAAATTATGCCTACATACCCATCGCTGCACACAAAACCCCAAAATTTGGATTAACTTTTTAATAAATAAAATACAAAGTTCGTTCTACAGAGAGAGAGGCTAGAAAACGATACCCTGCGATGAGGCTAGTTTGGTTTTCTACATCACACACTAGCCTCATCGCAGGGTTTCGTTTCCTAGCCGCTCTCTCTGTAGAACGAACTTTGTACTTTATTTATTTAAAAGTTACTCAAAATTTTGGGGTTTTGTGTGCAGCGATGGGTATGTAGGCATAATTTGTATCGTAATAATATAAGCTACTAAAGTAACACTTAAAAAATTCTGAACAACCCTATTAACAAAAATGGCGGCGACTGGTTTTTCTTATTTTTCACTAAGAAGGAGTAAAAATTACGCTTACATGATAAAGACACAAATTGAAGAAAATAAAAGCCGGCATCCAACTATAAAGCAATATTTATTATACGGGGTAAGGTTAAAAAATATTTACAAAAACTAACTTTATTTGCAGAATATGATAATCTGCAAAAAAAAATTTGGACACCCAATATTCTATTTTTAATGAGTTTAAAAAGACCTACAATTTGACATATAACTTAAGGTTGTACCTAAAAAAATAAAGAAAATACGATCCTGGGGAGCTTTAGGTAGCGGACCCTGTATATCTATAATAATAATAATAATAATAATAATAATAATAATAATAATAATAATAATAATAATAATAATAATAATAATAATAATAATAATAATAATAATAATAATAATAATAATAATAATAATAATAATAATAATAATAATAATAATAATAATAATGTAATGGAATTATCTCTCACTACTGTGAGCTAAAAATGTTAATAAGAGATACCGATCCAATGTGTATATGCCTGCAGGAAACCCATCTAAAACCAGATCAGCCATATACATTGCGCGGTTTTGACATCGTCAGGAAGGACGCTGTTCCTCAGGTACGAGCGAAAAGTGGTGTAGCTATAATAATGAAGTCAGGAGTAATATTTAGGAAAATTAATATTACTACATCTCTTCAGGCTTTAGCAGTACAGTTGATCGCACCCGTTCAGTTTGCCATCTGTAACATCTATCTACCGGATGGCAACTGGACTGAAAATGATATTATTGATTTAATTCTACAACTTCCTACACCATACCTTTTGGTTGGAGATCTCAACGCTCATAACCCACTATGGGGATCAGACAGAATTGATCAGCGAGGCCGTAAAATTGAAAATATTCTCGATCAGTTTGATGCTGTGCTGTTAAACGATGGGTCTCCTACATTTTCGAATGCCAGATCTAGGACATTCTCCGCAATTGATTTGTCGGTATCGTCACCCAACCTTGTAAGCCGTTTCCAATGGAACATTTTAGATGATTTGTATGGAAGTGATCACTTTCCTATCGTGATCGATACTGGCACAGAAAAAACAGTCATCTATTCTCTTGCCAAGTGGGATGAGAAACTTGCTGATTGGACGGCTTTCAAATCAATTTTAGAGAAAGATCTTGACACGATAACAGAAATAAGCGTTGAATCTCTGACTAAATACTTACTTGGAGCAGCAGAAAAGTCCATTCCAAAAACCGAACCAAAAATAAGGAAAAAAACGGTCCCTTGGTGGAACACTGATGTCTACAATAAAATTAAAACCAAAAAAACACTGTTCAATAGATACAGAAAGCACAAAACTCCTGAAAACCTATTGGCCTTCAAACAAGCAAGGGCTTGTGCTAGAAATGCTATCAGACAAGCCAAAGAAAATTCTTGGAAACTCTATGTATCTAGTATGACACCAGAGGTACCAATGACCGAGGTTTGGAGAAAAGTTCGTGCCATAGCTGGMAAAAATGCGTACRAACCTCTAACATGTATAAWAAAAGAAGATGGTACACTAACCCAAGACCTGCCTGAGATTACCGAAGTGCTAGCAAACCAAGTTGCTTCTGTTAGTAGTAACAAAAAWTACGACTATGAAATTTTACATACCAAGGTAACAATGGAAAACATTTTAGMTTTCTACACAAACGAGAGACTCCCTTATAATTGTGATTTTACTCTCAATGACCTAGATAGGGCTCTCTCTGAATCTAAAAAGACCGCACCAGGGTATGATTCAATATCATACTCTATGATCCTCAATGCTCCATCAGTTTTTAAAGAGAAACTACTAGAATTATACAATATTTTATGGAACCAAGGTACTTACCCTGATCAATGGAAACAAGCAATCGTAATCCCCATCCTAAAAGAAAACAAGGACCCCCTTCTACCAGCAAGTTATCGACCGATTAGCCTAACTTGCTGTATCGGGAAAATTTTAGAAAGAATGGTAAGCAAACGCCTTATGTGGTTGTTAGAAGTACAAGAGCTTATAAGTCCATGTCAGTCAGGTTTCCGCAAGGGTAGGTCTACCCTCGATAATTTAGTCTTCTTAGAAAATGAAATTAAATCTTCTCTTAACAAACGTGAGCATGCAACTGCGGTCTTTTTTGATCTAGAGAAAGCCTTTGACATGACCTGGAGATATGGCATATTAAGAAAACTACATCGTTGGGGTTTTAGAGGTAATCTACCATCTATTATCTCAAGTTTCCTGAGTAACAGAACTTTTAAAGTCAGACTAAATGGCATATACTCGAATAGCCATGTCTTAGAAAATGGGGTACCACAGGGTTCGACCCTTAGCGTGAGTCTATTTTTGATAGCTGTAAATGACTTAGCAGCTGACATTGACGCTAGGGTTAAAGCCTGTATATATGTAGACGATCTATGTATAATAACTTCAGCAAAAACAGTTGGTGAAAGTTCAAGGTACCTTCAAAATACTGTAGATAAGATTATCTTCAACGCTGAATCTAGTGGCTTTAAAATATCTAAAGAGAAAACCCATTTAGTTCACTTCTGTCGGCTACGCAAGCCACACTATCAGCCTTTACTTTTTATTAAAGGCATACCAATGATTACAAAATCTGAAACAAAATTCTTGGGGTTAATATTTGATTCAAAGCTCACCTGGAAAAATCATATCAATAATCTGATCTTACGCTGTAAAAAAGTCTTGAACCTAATTAAATGTCTAACACATACAAAGTGGGGCGCAAATTATGTTACGCTTATGCGATTATATAAAACTCTAATTCGTTCCAAATTAGACTACGGTTCAATAGTTTACTCCACTGCATGTAATACGACGCTTTCACTTTTGGAACCTATCCAAAATGCTAGCTTAAGACAAGCTCTAGGAGCCTTCTATACTAGTCCCAGTATAAGCCTGTGCGCTGAAGCAGGGGTCGAGCCACTAAAATACCGACGAAAAAAATTATTTTTGTCATACCTAATTTCAGTAATCACTAGACCTAGTCATATTGCCAGAGAGGCTATGTTGAAACACGCAGCCTCCAAACAAATTGAACTTCCTGAGGTGCCCGATTTGCTACATGAAGACTCACCTTGGAAAACAGATAACGAAGAGCAATTACGGGCCTACAAGAACCAATTATTTGACCTAAAGAAAAGTCTCCATTTAGATGTAGACGAGGAATGGAAAACCACCTGGTCCAACAGTAAACTCAGTCCTGGTGCAAATAAAGCCAGATCCTCTCTCACCATGTTTCGGTGTTGATCTAGACCGCCAAAAAAGTGTTGTTCTGCACAGACTCAGAATAGGACACACAGTACTTACCCACGGATACCTTCTTGAAAGAGGTGAGGCCCCCCATTGCAACACATGCAATGTACAAATTACAATTTCCCATCTACTCACCGAATGTCGAGAATATGATGTGCAGCGGCGGCGACATGGAATAATGGGACAGTTGCAGCAGCTCCTATCTGGAAAAGAAAATTTTACAAGTGTTATTAACTTCCTGAAAGAAGTAGATTTTTACGAGAACCTGTGATGCATAGCTGTATTTCTGTTTACTCGTCTAAGTATCTGTGTTAAGTAAGAGTTATCCTGGTCAGAGCTAATGACCTTTGCTGTCGAAGCTCTGAAAGGATAAAGGCAGGTCCTTTGTCTTTTCAAAAAAAAAAAAAAAAAAAAAAAAAAATAATAATAATAATAATAATAATAATAATAATAATAATAATAATAATAATAATAATAATAATAATAATAATAATAATAATAATAATAATAATAATAATAATAGCCATTTATTTCAAACATACACAGAGGCGTGAAACAAGTCAAACATTACAACCATGTATGATTAGAACAATATAGACAAATGGTTATATTAAATGAATAATATGTTAAAATGACACATTAAAATAATCCTCTAAGGAATATAAACAATGATTTTTCAGGCATTTTTGAAATTGTATTGCTGGTAGATTACGAATCTCATTTGCAATCACGTTGTAAATCCTGGCTGCTTGGTGTACTGCATTTCTTTGGATTCTGGATGTCGTTGCTTGAGGTAATTTAAGGTAGCCATCCTTCAGGCCACGCGTCCAGTAGGAGTGATGAGGGTGAATTAAAACGTTTGAGTTACGCAGCCTGCGCTTTATGCGGCTGAAGTATATATAATGGAGATTGGGAAAAACAAGAGGTATTATATTAATAACTAGCGATCCACCCCATCGCACGGGGAGTAGAGCATGTTATACCAACAACAAATACCTTCCAGTCGTCACCTCCATTTGCACTAAGTCTGTTTATTATAGGAATGCGCGCGCATTGCTCAGTTTATATAAAACAGTGGGCGACAGCGGAAGGCGCGGAGGTGATCGCATCGAGAGGGTCCCGTCATTGGTGTGGGATACGCGCTTGAATTTATTTCATTATTCGTTTAAATTATTTAGTGTAATTTAGTGCATGAAATGCTTAAGGTAACTAACGTATCTAAGTTGATAAGGAATGATACTATATCCGTCTCGATAGCTTTCCAATTACCGCATTGTACGTGACCATTTTTAGAAGATAAAAAGGTGATAGTAAGCTATCCTTAAATCCTTAAAAGATAGATATATGCCATCGCGGACTTTTTTGTAGATCTATAAAAGACGAATATCCCACCACGAAAACCGTGAAAACAGGTTAATTATTTCCTTTCGGAAGTAAGGCCAGATACTTTGAAACGTATCTATTCGTTTTTCTGATCATATTTATTAGCATACTATACTAATCTTTGTTTTACTTACAGAGACTAGAGCGAGTGGATATAATAAGAAGTAACTAGGCTCACAAGTATAAATCTGTAGAGGAGTTCATTTTCTGTCTAACACAATCTGAAACAAGGCATAATCTCTCATAAAAACTTTAAATAAAAAAATTAAGCTCATACTTCCACTGTAACGGTTATAAACCTTTAATATAATACGCTGGGAAAAACACTTCACATATAGCTTGAATGTATGGATAAGGATAGTCATTGGTGTAAATATCTACAAAAAATTGTTTTAAAATCTTCTGACCAGTGTTTGAAAACGAAACCTAATGAGATAAAAAACCTAAAATTTGAACATTTTCACTACTAAAATGACCCAACACCATAACCATACTATTTAAAAGCTTTTTTATACTGAAGAATATCAAAATCTTATAACTGAGTAATAATAAGTATATACATATAATTTGTAAACCCGCTATCCTATTGTATCCATATTATTCGAACATATCATCTTATTCTTCAGTCAGTTATCTAGCTATTATACAAGTTATATTTTTATGGTATTCGAGGTACCAATTAGCATCGAATCTTAAAAGCAGGGAGCAACAGGTATTCGACAGTCAGAGCCAAACGGTTATTTTTGTTTTTTTTTTTTAGTTTGATTTAGAGGGACCTAATTTAAAACCTATATTGTTTTTGTATATTGGGGACTGACAATATAATGCAGGGGTTAATAAAATAAACAGAAGGGAAATATGGATAACTGCCGTGGGTAGAAATGGTCTTCAAGAAAATTCAAAAATTGGTATGATAAGTTATTTGCACAAATACCTATATGAATTACCTTATACTGTAGAAAAATAGATAACCACTCCAGGTGTAGAAATTATATTGTTATACATTGCATTGAAAATAAAATTAAAGCTATCAATCCATTTATTTGATCCAAAAATAATAAGTAATGGTAGTTAACAGGTATAATATTCTGTAAATCCTATTCTTTATAAGTAATCAATAATACATTATAAATAACAATAAAACGCAAAAGTTAACTAAATAGTAAGTTCCTAAAAAAAACTACCATTGCAAACCTAAAATAATATTCAATATACAAATAAAATACAAAAGTTTTCAAATTAGAAGATGTAATACTTTCATTTAATCCTAAACTGACGCAAAATACAACCAAAACTAAACCACTGTTCTGCACAATGGACTCAAATTTGGGGCCATCTTTGGGACCCAACATTGCGGTACTTTATCTAAGGACTTTGGATACATACATACGTCATATTAAGTGGGCCATTTAGCAGCAAAGTTAGAACGTCATAATATTTTAAATGAATTGACGCTTCGAAAATCATCAGAGAACAAAGTTTTCTATATGCGTACTGGACCCTCCGTACACATCTACGCAATCATAAACGACAAGGTATGATAGGATGTAATGAAAAGCAAAATCAATTTATGCCCGTATACCTACACTGATGCAGTAAGCCATTACTATTAGTGAACCTCATCCTCCGTTAAACAGTCAGCCTCCATATAAACGTATCGAAATTGTTCACACTACTGCTAACCTTTTTGGGTGGAATATTTACATGCAGGACCCGACTTGCACCGTCGATAACTCGATAAGGGACCCAGATGAATGCAAATATTTTGGCAAAGGGATTTCGGTCAAAACGGAGAGAGCTGCAGGTAACGGTACGGTCGTCATTAAATGGAGCGAATACATGCAAGGAGAATCCTGGTTCCCTGTGGCAAGCCAGCCGTGCAGGTATTTTAAAAGCTCCCCGGCACAAAACTGCGTGCGGTACGTTGCCATGACGACCGCACATCGCCGCGAGCTCGAGCTTATTGATCATCCGGTGTCTAAACAGTGCTTTGCCCAAAACAACTATACATAATTTAAGTTGGCTAAATTGAAACCGACGAAATGAATATGAAAGTCTGCGGGAGACTTTTAACCGTGCAGCCGATATTGCAGGGGTTACTTGAGATTGGCGCTTTCAGGGTAGATTTAATGTATTTTGGAAACATACACATATTTCTGGTAAACAAATAACTTAACTGTCAGAACTGATCAAATTGTCATGGTCAATATACATGTTTAAAGTACGTACGTTTGCTTAGGCAGGTAAAAAAATTGCTAAATAGGTTTCGTTTCTTCTGCCTTCCTATAATTTTGCCTCTGTAGACGTTTTTCTGGCCCTTTACTCATACTCTATGTATAATATGCTGTTGTTTAACAAAAACCTTTACTCCTGTATGTTAATATTGGTTTATAAATGATCTTGTATACCTTAATTTTTGTTTTATTGCTTAATGCATTGATTGTCTCGTTTTCCCGTTTTTCAGTTGCTCATACATGTTTAAAGCTACTACCTTGTTCTGTTCTGTTTGTTATATTTATTCTTAATGTCTTATCGTTTTGTCCTTTTTTATAGTGATATGAAGGCTATGATTAAGCAATAATCAAGGAATAATGAGCAACCAGCTAGTCTCTCTAAACATTTCTTACCTAGGAAAATAAGAATTGTGCAGATAAAATACACACAAACCTTTGTTTTTATTGATATTTTAGTAAATAAAGAAATCAAATACAATATTTCAATTTAAAAATAATTCAGTCAAACGAATTTGTAGACTTATACTGTACCAACAATGTGTGTAATGAGAGTGATCTACGTCCATTATTGTGCAAACACGCTTTTTACAATCTGTTGTTAATTGGGTGGAACCTAATAACTGTATAAAAGACAACTTGAAAATTCATCAACTGAACTGTTTGCTGCAACAGATACATGCGCCGGACCACATTTTGTGTCAAATACCTATTTGACAATGTTCAATGCAGAGCTAGCCTGCCAAACTCTTCTTGTTGGTTCATTATCTTTACTGTTCTAAAATGACTTTTACAATTAATAAGTTAGGTATTTATTAAACACAACCACCTATGTAGTCACTGTTAAATACCATTTCTATTTTACAGTGTAAGAATTTTCATTTTTTATGGTCTTATAATGTTTATGCTGTAATCATTCACCTAGGTCAGCATTTAACCAATTGTTATTAGAACCTGTAAATCTTAGCTCGTAATTAATGGTTAAATACTGAACAGTAGTAAAAATACATACAACTTTACATCTTAGTACCGTAAGTAGGCTCAAAAATGGCAGATGAATAAGCTATGATAGTCTGATGCTGTAGGTCAGAGAACAGTAAGAAAGTAGGTACAGTACAAACAGACGTTTTATTCTATTCTATCTTCTGCGGTGCGACCCCGCAAATAGGCAGGGCGCTGCACTTAGACCTTTCGATCCATTGTGCCTGCACCATAACTTAGAAGACTCCTGCTTTCTCAATAAAGTACAGTATCTCTTTCCAAGGTAACTCGTAAAGATCTTCAGTCTCAATAAATTGAGAGACGAATTCTACAAACATTTTGCCTCCCAGCGGTCCGCAGTTGATAAGGTGAATCGGAATCCTTCTCTTCTGAGCAGACCCTACAGGTGCCACTCCGCTACATTCCTATTATATACATAGGTGTTTATTGAGTCGGCATTCTTCCGTAAGGACACCCACCATTAATCGCAATTGAGAACGACTCAGACTTAAAAGCCATTTGCGTTCCTGAACAGGCGTAGGTCCAGTGATGAAGGCCCTAGATTACCTCAGTTCCGGCGCATCTTCCCAGTACAAGCAAAACTGACGACCAAGCCACTTTGTTACYYCATTCTTCAGTCTGCAKTCTGAGATAGCAATGGAAGGTTGGGGTCCTATATAAGGTGCCGACACGAACTTTTCGCTAACCTATCGGTCCTTTCATTGCCTTCAATGCCTCAAATCAAATTAACCCGATTTTGTTGGGCCCACCTTATTAATGTGTTACCGCAGTTCAGTAGTAGGCCGGAGCGCACCTTAACACAGGTAAGCGTTCGAAGTGCCGCCTGGCTATCGCAGCAAATGTAGATAATGCAATCCGAAGTACCCTCTACAGAGGTTCTCATGAACGCATGCCAGGTTTGCCTAAATTTCCGCTTGGAACACGCTAGGGTACTGTTCCAGTGACAAACTTAGTTCGGAGATGTCCCACATTCTGCGCCTGTGCCCTTGTGCTACAAGCATGTTTTCACCATTCAGAAACCACTCCTTATCGGAAATATTGATTCTCTAAGGTGTATCAAAACATATAGTTGTGGTAATCCTACCTCTCGTCATAACCGTTTGGTACAGAGAGCGCCATACGCCATCCCCCCCCCCGGATTTCAAATTACCTAATCCCGGCTTCATACTCTACCCTTACACGTATATGTTCCATTGGCATAAGTACCTCCATAGATGCAGTAGGTGACGTTCTCATACTTTAACGCTGTCCTGATGCTGTTTTTCGCTGTGGAGCGCTACCATGCCAGAGCGGGATATGTTATAAGAGGTCTCACCACAGTGTACAGCCAATATGCGACCTATGGTTTAACTCCCCAACTGTTTCCCCAAAAACGTCTGCACACACCCACAGTGTTGTATATGCCTTTCGACTGATTTCGTAACATGATCCATCCACGCCAGTTTCGAATCCAAGGTTACACCTAGATGCCTCACCGTCGGTACCGGCTGCAGTCTTACGTTTTGAAAAGAAGGCCGTGTTGCGTTGTGAAAACTGAGTTCCATCTTTGCCGGATTAACTGACAAGCCTCTCTGTACACATCACCTGCTGGACCTGTTTAGAGCGATTTGCATCAGCTCTGAAACCGGCCCCACAAATTTACCTACAATAACAATGCACAGGTCATGTGCGTATAGTTTCCATTTTTGTTAAGGTAAAAGAGAAGAGATAATACCCCTTCCTGCGGACAGCCTTGCACAGCGGACGCCTGCACCCTTGTTTCCCCCCAAAAGTTAGCTTTAGGTGACGACAACAAAGAATCGACTCGATCCATTTTGCAATGGCTCCATTAGCGGTTCTGCTTGCTACCGCAGAACAAAGAGCATCAAATGAAGGATTGTTGAAGGCTCTTTCAATATCCAGAAAGGCAGCTAGAGCCCATTCCTTTCTGGAATATTCCTCAACTCGGCAAGTGAGCTGATGGCGTGCTGTTCCCGTAGGCATGCGGATTTGGGTGTAGAAATATGTCAACCAACACCCGATCCCTTAGATAACGCTCAACCAGCCTTTCACTCGCTTTCAACACAAACTGTGTCAGACTAATCGGCCGAAAATCCTGATGCTGGTCATAGTGAACTCGACCAGCTTTTGATATAAACACAACGCAACACCGTCTAGAGGACATCGGTATGTGTCCCAAAGCTATTGACGCTTTTATTATGTGATAAAGCGTCTTATAGTGATACCAACCGCCTCCCTGAAGCGCGGGAATAATACCATCAGGTACCGCCGATTTAAATGATCAGAGGAATTGATTGCCCATCTTGGTTTGTCAAATGTCACAATATTCGAGGTCATGTCCCGGGCTTTCTCAGCCCTGGTTTCTTTGGCCATGTTGTCGTCCAAACCCGTATCTGATCCCGGAAAGTGAGTCTGAAACAAACACTCTTGTACGGCGCCTTCAGTTTCCGTATACAAGCTATCCGGCAGTTACAGAGCGCCGACCTCCACCCCGCTCTTCCCAAGAACTTTTAAAATGAGATGTTTAAACCTTCTTTGTGTTTCCTTATAGGATTCTCATTCGGCTCATTTAGTCGCATAGCCCGTTCAAACCTTTTACGTGTTTTCACTTTGCAGCGACTTTAATTCACCGTTCAACCACGTTGCTTTTTTGTTTTGTGTAAACCTTTTTAAAGGGAAGTTTTTATTCAAAAAAGTGATTATGGCCCCTGTTTACTCTAGCGGTCAGATCAGGTCAGGTCAGATACATAGAGATTTTAGCCGACAGGTCCTTCCGATATGAGTCCCAGTCGGTTTTTCTTGGATATCTGAAGGTGCACTTTGACTCTTTCACATTTAGTTTGAATTGGATATACGTGTGGTCCGACAAACTTGGTTCCTTCAGTACCCTCCAAGCATGAAAATATCTTACCCAGGCTGTAGGTAAGAGTGATATTTATTACCTTCTTTTTCTGACGCTGGTCAGAAACATTGGTTCTGACTCAAAATTCATCACCTCGAGCTAGGAGGTGGCTACATATTCTAAAATCGCTTGTACCCTCTGGTTCGTGTCGCTACTACCCCACATAATGTGATGGGCATTTGCATCACACCTCAGACTGTTGTTTCTACTCCACTCAACCAGTTCACAAAATTTATGTGACAGTGACAGATTAGGCGAGTCGTAACTACGGTAGATATGCCGAGGTCACGACTGTGTCCTGCAGACCTGATCCATCTCTTAATTGACATGTTAGCGCTACAAGGTCTCTTCCAATGAAGTTCCTTAGGGGTCGCATGCGCAATCTTTTGCTCTTTCATCCGACAGTACCTGAAAACAGAAAAGTTTTTGCAATTAAAATCTCCCATTGGCCCTTGGTGGTAAACCTAAGGTTCTTGAATTAGAGCAAAACTTGTGTGCATTGCAGTCAGAGGCCGTCGTAAAAGATTCAACAACTCATAGCTGCGATACAAGTTAATCTGTAGAAATTGCAAGTCCTTCACTTCCATTCTGAAAAAGAGGCTCGCGTGTCTTGGCCCTGGTTCATCTGAACAGTAATAATAAAATAAATAACTTAAGCTGAAAGCTTATATCTATAACTGCCGAGTGCATAAATATTCTTTTCTATTCCATTCGTTTGTGTATCTTCCATAAATAAWTTAGTTTCAGTAAAGTTWACTAATATTTTTAGTGTTAGTGTAGTTTAGAATCGGATCGATCCATAACAACCGATACCATCCGCATTATGCACATCAAATTCGATATTCTTGATTCCAGATCGAAAATGCCGCATTGAGATCTAGATCGAGAACTGATTTTTACGTTTTCTTGAAATCAAGATCGAGAATGTTAAAATCTCGTCTCAGTTCGTCTCACGGCGACACTAACTGTTTATATAAAAAACTAGCGAAATGTACATAACAAATTTAATGCAAAGTTTAAAATATGTTGAATGATGTAAATAACTTGAATTGTATTATTGCGTGTAATTATTATTATTATTATTGTTAATACTATTACTGTTTGGGCTTAATTAGAACATGTTATTTTCCTTTAAAATTCAATAGATAGCGATACAAACCAGTCCGCGATTTAAAGACAAAAAATTGTAAAAAGCCCGTTTTTAATTATTATTGGTGCATTTTTGGGGGCAACAAATCCTTTTTTCCACTCATATTTTTTGGGGACACCGAAAAGGGTGAGTGCCTTAAATATGTATATTTTTTATTACTATTACCGTGTATCGTCACGGCCGCTACAATGACTATTATTTTTATTGTTAATATTATTATTATTATTATTATTATTATTATTATTATTATTATCATCGTTATTATTATTATTATTATTATTATAAATATCATCGTAAATTCCGGTTCAAGTTATTGCTTTGATTATCTGAAAGTATATTTGCTAATCAATCATCAAGACCACAATATAATAATTTTTTAACTATTTACTCTACAAAAGATATAAATATAAAATATCACAACCCACAATTAGCAAAAAAAACATCATTGTGTTTCAAACAATCCTGAAAAATTGTAACAAATTACAACGAATATTAAACCGGTTTATAGTGGCATATAGCTTATCATAATTAATGGGCCCATGGTCACATTTAAATGAATTGATGACGTTTATACTTTTATCATTTGACCCGAAGAAGTACGAGAAACAGCCGTCATCCTTGTGCCTTGTGCATGAAATTGGTAACAACATTAGTAATAAAATGCATGTCTATGCTGTGCTGTCTACACCTCAACCAACTGCAGATAGTACTATTTCGCTGTCATTGCAGCTCATCAGTGCAGTTTAGGTCTAGTGTAGACAACACGGCATAGAACTGGTTTTGCTTATATACCAAAGCAATGGTCACTTCCTTTAGGAAGTAGTACCCGTTAAGGCAGCTAGGTGGCTTTGTCATCATGTCAGTGTAATGCTGACAGATGGCATTGCCATCCTAAATTCTTACTTTCTAACATTAGTAATTCTTGCTGTGAGTATTTCGTTTTGTAAATTGTTAAGTAATAACATTTCTCCAATTATTTCATTGTATGTTATGGATTGGATCCTTAACACTGCTATTTCCCGGTTGTCATTTGGATTGCCATTTATAGTTAAATACGTTGATGACTTAGTGATGGCAAGGGGAAAAAGAATGAAGAACTACTAGAAGTACTTAATAATGTACATACCTCCATACAATTTACAATTGAATTAGAATCTAGTAGTAGTATACCTTTCCTTGACACTCGACTTATAAGAACTAATGACAATAAAATTTTAATTGATTGGTATATCAAACCCTGTGCATCTGGTAGATAATAATAATAATAATAATAATAATAATAATAATAATAATAATAAGAATAATAATAATAATAATAATAATAATAATAATAATGTTTAAGATAAATCCGTGATGTAAACATTTTATTTGGGTGATAACACATTCACGTACATGCTGCGTATCATTGCACACCCTTGAAATATTGTTTTTTCTATTTAGTTACATATATTCTAAAAATACAGTTTTGTTGCTTATTTATTAGCTTTTTTAATTAAAATAAAAATTATTTAATCTGGAGTAACGTGCAGTTTACTTCTTTTACGGAAATTAATTGATTTATGCCAATTATTGTTGTATGTAGTACGCATGTACTTTTGAGGAATAAAAGGTAACGTATATAGTGATTTATTTTGCTTTTAAAATAACTAGTTAAAAATTAAAAAACAATTTAACGCTTAAAGCGTGACTTCGAGGGCTATTAACGATGGACGCAAACGAAAACAAACGTTCAAGGGGCGCTGATGATGAAAGGCAAGTGTTGTAGAAAGACTTTTTTAATTACTGTCGTGAAGCATATTTAAGGAGCTTCTAGCTCTAAGTTAGGCCTTGCTTGTGTTGTCACAACTAGCTAATTTAATGTTAACATCTTTGCCCGGTCATTCACGGTAATGGCCAAAACTGGCTGGAGAATGTATGTATTATTGAAACTATGCAATGTGTTTTCATTTATTTATTTTTGTGTATAAAATATGTACCGCTAAAGTAAGTCTAGTACTAGAAAAAATATTACACTCACTTATTAAATAAGGCTTTAGTAAAGATATTAAAAGAAGAATAAGAATAATTCTTCCACCATGTTCGATCGCCAAGTGGACGTGATGGATAATATCATCCGTTACGTAACACAGAATTTTACTTCCTTTCCGCAGTTTCAGCTACTGGTTTAATTAAACGGTCTTTTCCGCTTATTGTAATCACGTGATATTTACGTACCAGCCTGTAGTGTTTAACTGATTTTTTTGATACTGGAGTGGACAGCAAAGCCCTTGCCTCTAACTTCGGCAATTCCGTTGTTAATTTGTCAACATTTAAAAACTATTTATTCTTATCGCATTTGGTTTCTACGATTGGATTTATTTCTCAGAAAATCGATGGCGCAATTCATCACAATCCATGGCAAATTTGATTTTATAAAACAAGATGGAGCAGCCTCACTAATCACACAACACAAACACAAGATCCGTGTACCTGTAACATATATTTTATCATCACTGGCCGCTAACCAACGGGCAATGACGACATCTTCCGGACAACGATGTTAACAACGCGCTTGTTCTATCAATTATCAACATGACATTATCGTCATTGATTGGCCAATATGGCTGGATTATCGTCCGTAAAATGTGTACTTAGTACTTAGAACAAATGTTCAAGTACTAAGTACTTTACATGCACCTGTACAAGTACAAGTACATAAACCTTAAAAGGACTTAAGTACCAAGTACGAGTACTCTAAATGTCCTCGAAATACCGAAAAAACAGCTAACGACGACATCTGAATGCGTAGCAATTTCTTTAACTTTTCTTATTGCGCCTTTCTTTTGAAACAACAAATGGTAATTTTTCCTATTAGATACTATATATGTGCAACTTTAACTTTATGCAAAAGGAAATAGAACCTTAGTATTATTCGGAACTAATTGTTTTCCTTTTTAAGAGCCTTATCCCTCTACCCTCGTGCAAATCATTTCTCCTACTGGAAACAAAATGTAAAAAATTGCCACCCGCGGCGATACCGTGCCTCATCCCGTTAATCAGTGCCGGTATTCATGAGCATTTAGTTCTTTACGGGGTGCACGTGCAGGTGGCGTGTCGCCACTTCCAAAGCGCACGTGCCCTCCCAAATATTTATATACTGCAAATTATGGGACTCCACCTCCACCATTCAGCCAATTTAACAACCGACAATCACACAATCAAAACATGTCAAAACACCGTCTCAAGCTGTATAATTAGCGCGACAATAAAAAAGTTAACGTAACAAGGGTGAGCAATTTATCCCACGAGAAAATTGAGCGCAAAATATTAGTTTAGCTGAGAACCCACGAATAAATCTGGAGGCAAAGACATAGAATAAAATTTATTTTAACTAGCATCTCATTTTATACATTCGGAAAGTTAAATGGGCATGTATCAATATTACATAGCATAAAATAAATAGCATAAATTAAAGCGTTACTTCAAAAGAGCAATAAAATACTTTGTCTCTATACCTATGGAGCAAAAGTCTATTTTATAACTATGAGTGAATTAATGGAGCCGTACAACAAATACAGCTAAAAACACCATTAGTAACCAATGCATGATTCAACACCGGCGGCGTCAATTTCTGAATTCTTTCTGAGTTCTTGACTGCTGCCAAACTACAATATGCACGGCGATCACGGAACATCGAGAGCACGATTGCACTAAAGGGTGCAGATCAAGTTACAGTTACGAAGTTGATGGCTTTATAAAGATTTTCCGGTTCTATTTTTCCTTCAAAGGTAATAAATAACAATAATTGTTAGTATAGTAGGCTTGTGGTAACCTCTAGTCTACACCCTTGCACCGCGAAGCTTTGTGTAGTGCAGCTAACGTTACTACCGCACTTTGTTTGTGAATTTTACCATTTCGCCATGCTAAAAACATCTTTCAGTGCATCATAGTACAATTATTGATCAGGCTTACTGTAGCCACAGCCGCACAAATACGATACATAACGTAAAAGTTATACGAAACCGTGTAACCTCACAACTCCGAAACATGAGCTTTCTGCAACTTTAAAGTTTTTTATTGCACAAAGCACTACAGAATATGTTAAAAATACAAAACTTCCACGCGTTTTCTCAAATAACGCAACAATCGACAGCTGACAGGTGTACGTCAAAGCAATTGTTGTGTTCACTTTCCTGAGAGGCGGCAAACTGGTTTAAACTGATTAAACTGTATACAAACTGCAAGCTCGAGGGAATGTCTTACAAATTCCTATTCATATGTTTCAAAGGTGCATTCATTGTGAAACATTTTAAATCAATTAGTTAGCTTGGAAACAAGTTGACTGAATACATACAGCAACAACCAAATGGAGCGATTTGGAAAATAAACAGTCCTTAGATGAAAACTACATCAGTCTTAAATTACGCAAAAAAGTAAAAAACTAAACCTTTTAGAGCTTTAAAAAATTAAAAAAGCTTAACAATCAGAAAAAACGTTTGGCAAATACGCACATCTAGTACGCTTTTGATATTGCCGAAATTTAGAAGTCGGGTCTTAAAAACCCAGGCGAGAGACTTTTGAAACTCAATGTTACAACGCCTGTAAAAAAGAGACATAAACAAAGTTTTGCACATCTGAGTTAAGTATAACGTTGCCCTCTCTTGGATAATGACCGTTTAGGTCGAAACGATCGTCAGAGCCAAAACATACGTTCAATCAGTTTGTTTCCCAAATACGTAATTGATTAAATTTACATTCATTCTCACTGGTGGTCCTCGTTCAGTATGTCTTTGGCTTACTCAACGAAAAATAATTCATAAACGCCAACGTGTACTGAGCCGTTTTTCATGAATAGGAAGTCGTCTTCGCAAAAGTAACTGACAGAAAATGTGTAAACATCTAGGTGTTTCAGAGATGTGTCTGCTGAAAGCCAATTAAAGGAAAGGAATACAAAAACGATAAATCTTACTGATATGTAAACATAATTTACAACAGACATCTCAGTCAGAAATAAAACATATGAGTGTGCAACATGCTTAGCGTAAACAAAATTAAAGCTGAGTCTCTTTAGATTAAATCTAGTACAGCGTTCTTAATTTTATTAATATGAATGTGAATGATATTAATGCTAAGCACTTCATACTGGGGATTCCAAATAACACTAGCATACTCCAACTTCACTCGAACAAGTTGAATAGTATGAAACTAGATCTATCATACAATTTCCTTGTGTATCTAAACACATACCCAAGGCTTTTTTACACGCTTCACTGACAATGGCATGATCATTGAAACGTAATCTCACGTTAAAAGTCACCTTCCAAACTTTAAATCTAGTGCATATCTCCAATAAGGCATAGTCAATTGGCATTTATTGAGACAAAGTTCCCCTGAAGAAGTTTACAGACCTAGAACTCTGTTAACAGAGCAATAAATCTTTAAAATCTTCGGCATACAAAAGAAAATTGTCTCTAAGGTCATTAATATAAATAACACAGTAGGAATCCAAGAACGGATCACTTGGTACACCCAATGTTGCTTGTATATAACGAGATGATAATCCTTTATATCGCACGCCACGCTTTTTTACAACAACGTCTGATTTAAAGAAAATTAAAAATTTGATGTATGCCCAACACGCGATAGCTTCCGAGCAGGATTCCAAGATCAATAATTGTGAAAAATCGTCTTAATATCGTCTATCTATCCATTTGTATCTAATGTACATGCTACACAATCTACCTTGTGGCGATGATATTTATGTCAAATTAGTAACGTCAGAATGACCATAGACAAGGGCAAGATAAATAGATGGGAAACCGGTTACCTTATAAAATAAAGGAATTTGGAGGAAAGGCATTATTGTATTCATAAATAATTATATTTACTCCAAAGTAGGGTCCACTTACTATTCAAATAATAAGGTTTTTTTGTAAACCCTACATTTCTTACCGTCCTATGCAAAATGCCAAACAACATGGAGTTGTGTGTTTATACAGTTGACACATCTCAATTAAGATTTCGTTGAACAATCTTTAAAAACCAAAATATTTTGGGCAAGCGATGTTATTACATCTCTGAAAATGGGTACATCCGCTACGCTTGTAGCAAAAAGTCAACTCAATCGCACCATACACGGAACAAACATCATAATTAATAAGGAGCGTTCCTACTTCATAATCAAACAAAATTTATTAAATTCAACTTCCAAAGGAGCGTGGTAAACACTACTATTTTTTTATCAGCCAAATGTGCAATAATTAACACATTTTTTGTCTTCAGTAAAAACAGTATTGTAATGTCTAATAAATAAGTAATAAGTAGCATTTTCTAAACCTTGAATAAAAAGTTGCGAAGTCTTCTATATCCAAAAGAATTGTTTAAACCACAATGTAATACTTCAGTTCTAAAACTCTCTTTTATTTTTGAGTCAAGTTACAAGTAAAAAATTAAATATAAAAAGGGATTAGAAGACCAATAGTGGCCATCATTTTGTTACTATTATGTTTATCAACTGAACGTGTGTATCGTTTGGTTAATATTCAACAGTTTCAAAATTTTTACATTAGTAAAAAATATTTGAGGGATTTTTAAATATTCAGGTCATAATAATATATAATCTAATAATCAAACTCAAAAATGCACACTATTTGGGTGTCGCGATTTGCACATTTATCTATTGCTAACGGTTTTCAATTCATGGCTATTTGTATAGTTGTAAGTTTGCGATTTACATATATTATTAGAATTGCAATTTTCGTATCCCTGTTGGTATTGCAGTATTAGGGCTTTTAACACAAACATCGTATAATATTAAAATGCATGTCTATGCTGTGCTGTCTACACCTCAACCATTAAAATAAGATCAGACATAATTATATTCCCCTAAAGCTCATTTTGTACTTATTATTAGACATGTGAATAAATATTGAATGCTTTTACTTTTGTATTAACAATTTTCATATAATTGTCATTTTAAAATCTCTTACGCTTCGTTTATATAGTTTTATTTAAAGTCAATATTTATAAGTGCAGTTACAACGCGTCAGGTTGTTTTTACTAAGTAATAAGGTTATTAAAAGACAAAAACTTGCATTACTTCAATTATGTATCAGGGAACTTAAAATCCATAAACACATATATATTTAACAAAACGTTTATAGAGAGCATTCAACAGCTAATGCGGTCGTACCAAATAATGAGCATTTGATGAATAATCCAGTAGTATTTAATTGCTGAATCATGGAAAATGTTTAAAGTTTTTCATCAAACATCTTGTCAAATTGTATCTAACCGATTCGGATCATTTTTCCCGTCAGTCCATCACAGACAACTTCCTACAGCAACATTTTTCTTGAGCGTGTCGTACCGAGAAAGAAATGGGGAGGAAAAGAAGCGATGAACAGAAAATTGAATTTATTTTTCAATCATTGCTGACTGATGGGCACTGTCCGGCAGTGGGGGTAGTGTTATTACGTCAGGGAAAATTCTCCCAGCATCAATTTTCGTTTCCACTATATCGGGATCCGCCTCGGACTTTTTCTCTTTGTCACGTTTTGCCTGTCTGGTATAAATAAAATGTTTTTCAAATTATCTTTGACGCTCGACTCGGCGCCCAACGAGGGTAACGCCGAATTAGGACCAAAGCAACACAGGAAATTTGGTTGATTGGACGCGTTGCGTTTCCTGTGCAATCAGGACCCAAGTTTTCGACGACTCGGTCGGACTGCATCTTAAAAAACAATGTTTGGTGTGGAGTTCAGTTACATTCACGATACAAAACAAATTTATATAAAAACATATTTAGATTTTATAAACGAATGACACAAGTTTAAATTAGAAATCACGTCATAATGACTTATAATGGAAAATCTTAATTCCCTAACATGTCGATACGTCAAACAACAGAATGATGAAAAAACAAACAAAATCAGTTGGTAAGTAGGCATTAACTTTTACGTAAATGTATTATATTATTTTTATATCTTGCTGGTGTTACTGGAAAATAAGTGATATTATTATCTTTGTTATTGCAACATTTCGGTGGATAAACTCCACCCTTATCAAGCTTTACTTTTTTTGTTATGTTATACAAATCTAAAATTATAAAAACATATTTTTTTAATAACTAAAACATTATTAAAATGATATCTAAAAAATATAATAATTTAGTTACCTGTATTGTTATATCATAATATATTATTTTTACGGAATTAATTTTGTGTATCTTCGCTTCTTTTGGTTAAAATATTGAATAGACTAAATCAGTTGTATTAGGTCTGTCAGTGTCAGTGTCATTTATTTAATTGTAATTTATGTTGCGGTTTTTGTACACTGTTTCCACATTTTTAATTTACCTTTTTATTTGGTGCGTTATTTATTTGTTTGTTCTGATCATATTAGTTATTAAATAATTTTGTTGTAATTTTTTATATAAATTAGGATGTTTCGACCTAATTGATAACTCAATATTTCCGAGCTTTCGACTGTTTATTCTCTAGGGAAATACATAGTTTAAAATATTGCATAAGAATTAGAACATTAAATTTTTGAATTTGACTCCAAAATAAAGTATATATTGTTAAGGCCTTACAAATCAATTCTATTATTTACTATTTTATTTATATATTTTTTGTATATATATCATTTCGAGTAATAATCTTTTCTCTATTATTGTAGTTGAAATGATGTTTTTTTCTATTTCGTGTTTTCTTAAAGCAGTTTCTGGATTGTTGTTGTTATTTTTATGTTGTTTAATTCTTTTTTTTAATATTGTTTTGTTTGTTCAATGTAAATTTTGCCCCTGTTGTTACATGGAATATTATAAATAATTTAGTAAAAAATTGTTTTGTTGTGTTTATTGGTTTATGTGCTATTGTAATGTTGTGTGGTTTGAGTATTTGTTGAATCATTTGGACAATTTTGGAATGTAAGGTATGGATATGTATGTGTTATTTTTTATAGCATGTTGTTTTAATTTATTTGATTTTATTATACTTTTTATTAATTTGATTGGGTAATTGTCTTGCATTAGGAAATATTGTGCTTTTTTATAATGTTTGGTCTATATTTTTGATGAATTAACATTAAATCTCTTTTCGTAATGTTTTTGATTGTTTCGTTTTTGTGTGGGATGGTGGTTGGATTCATTGTTTCATTCAATGTTAAATCTAGATAATTTATTGTGTTTTTCAATAGTGAAATAGATTTTGTTCTGAAAATTGTTAAAAAACTTTAATACATCATTGGCTTTATTATTAGGCTCTAATAACGCATGCTGAAGCTGGTTTCCAGAAACGATTGAAAACTGGAGTAGTGTATGATATTGTGTGGAAAGATGGATTGATCCTCAAACTATTTAATACTCTGAAATGTGGAAAGATTGTGAAGCTTATTGAACGAATGTTGTCGTAACGTCACTTCAGTGTTTCTCTGGGAGAAAAAAGTAGCAAATTCAGGGTTTTGAATAATGGTCTTCCACAAGGATGGGTTCTGTCGTCTATTCTTTTGAACGCGTACATAAGTGACCTTCCAGTGACTCAATCGAGAAAATTTGTGTATGCAGACGACATGGCATTGGCTTTGTAAAGTAAAGACATTTCTGTCGAACAAAATATTTCAAGAGACATCAAAATTATGAATTGCTATTTTAAAGCCTGGCGCTTGTGCCCTAATCCGTTGAAGACAGAAGTAACTTGTTAATTTTCATCTCAACAATCATCAAAAGACAAAACAACTTCAAGTTATGTCAAACCACATAACTTCTCGCCAAAATACCTTGGAGTGACCCTAGATGCGTCTCTAACGTACAAGAAACGTTTAGAAAACAAGCTTGCTGGTACAAGTTGGGGTGCAGATGCAACTGTTTATACTCCGTACTTTTGCAACTGCCTTGCTTTATAGCACTGCTGAGTACTGCTGTCCTGTTTGGAAAAATAGTCATCACACAGGAAAAATTGATACTCAACTGAATACTGAAATGCGACTAATCACTGGAACAATTAAATCAACTCCATTATCTTGGCTTCCGATTCTTTCAAACATTGCTCCTCCGGAGATTCGCAGACAGTTTACTACATATAAAGCTTGGCAAAAATATAATTCAGCTCCTAATGAGTTTTTGATTTCCCGAGATCTGTAAGATCAACAGCTTATAGACGATCCTACAGAGAAGGTTGCAGGAACTGACCTCCCGAGAAAGTCTTGGGTCACTCTAAATTGCCTTAGCACTGGTCATGGGAAATGCAAACTATTTTCTTAATAAATGGGATCCATCAACCCTTCTTGTAAATGTGGAGACCCCCTCCTAACAATTGAACATATGGTCAACAGATGCCCCTGTACATCATGGCCTAGTGGTTTTGCGTCTATCCATCGTGTTGAAGGTGTTGAAGATTGGCTGACGACAATCGAGATCTGGTTGGAGTTTTTTTTGCGGTTTTCTTCAATACTCTATCCAGAATAAATACATACATGCATGTATCTATTCTAGATAGAGCGCAAATGCGAGATCTCTTAACATAAAATGTGTAAAAATGTATATAGTTTTTTTTTTTTTATTATTGTTTCTTCAAGATCTTCCATATATAGTTGTTAGATAGTGGTAGATATTGGACTGCCCATTGCCATTCCATCTAGTTGTGTATAATAATTGTTTTTGAATAAAAATAATTTATTTGTATGGTAAATTTAAGTGCTTTAATTAATTCATCTTCTGGAATTGTTTTGAAATCTTCGATTTTATTCCAATTTTTGTTTATTGATGGTTCTATTTCTGTAATGGGWATGTAAGTATAAAGTGATTTGACGTCTAATGATACCATTATATGGTTATCTGGTATTTAAAAATTTGCAATTTTATTTTTGAAATCAAAAGGGTCTTTTATACAGTAATTGTTTTTACCTGTTATGTTACATAAATGGTTTTGCGCAATAGTGCAGGCACTTTGCTTATTACCTAATTAAAAACAAATTTCGTGTTACCCTTTCTAAATGTCATGATATACAAAAAGGAAAAAAATATCAAGTTCAATATACAATGGGTAAAACCGGCAGATATAATCTCCGATTTTGTCCAAGTTTGGAAAGATGCTGAAAGAGATCACTTTCAACTTGAAAGGGAGCCAAATTCTATCTTGGTTTCAAAGTTATTTCTGCATACCTTTAGCCATTACTTCAAAATATTTAAATAGCACAAGCTTTGAAGCTACGCAACTATGAACTGTTGTCCTGATTCGGGTCTAAAGACAGTCGTCGGTCGTCGTATATAGACCATCTACATCCAGCACCGGAGATGGAAGGACCTCTGAAGAAGCTCGCCACTCGTGCTAGCGAAACGTTAGGAAGCAATTCCAACCGACGACAGCCTTTAGACCCGAATCAGGACAGTAGTTCATCACCTGGCCGCGAAAGCCTGAACCAATTCGTTCTACGCAACTATATTTTTTCAAATTTAGATTAAAATAAAACTCGTGTTTTTAATGATTTACAGTGCAGAATAAATAACTGAAGCAGTGTGACTGCTAGACCCTTTAACCAAAAACGTGGAACAGCAAATTAGTTGTCAGTAACGTGACTAGTTTAATGGCAAAGTTTGTCACAACAGGCTCTGTTACAAACAAAAAAAAACGTGACCGTGAGCGTCAGGGCCGGCGGGAGGCGGGTTCTACGCTTCCCCTGGAACCCAGCCCAACGCTTTGAAAGGTGCCGCGCCCTTCGAAATCATTTTTCAGGACCCCTTGTATAGCAGATTTGTCATAACTACCCGAGTATCTTTATATTTTTTGGATTGTTTGAACTGTTTCGTAACTCTGGGCATTAAAATTCTCTCAGTTTGTCCTATATAAAGTCAAGCATGATGATTACACGAAAAACTGTATACGCCAGAAATATTTTTTGTTAAACTCTTTTTCTTAATTAAAGTTTATAGATGAATGTAATAAATTACAAAGGGAAGAAAATTAGCTATATTAATTTCTATACTTTTAAAAAGGCACAAGATATCTACATAACGAAACTAAAAATGAATAAGACTAAAAATAGGCATGGTGGATTAATCTTTTTCAAGTACATCATGAAAAGTTCAGCCAAAAGAGGGCTAAGATAAGAATCCTGAAGTTTGTACAAAACTGTAATTATTGAATGAAAATAAATTTTAGTTTATACAAATTCAGTTAACAAAAGTTATGAATCAGAATTTTCAAAAAGTAGATCACTTAAAATTTTAATACAATCCTTAGGAGAAATAGAAGGGAATAAATATCAAGACTACTGAGTTTGTGTGTCAAATCTAAAATATTTTAATAGAAAATAAATTATCAAGATTTAGAACTTCATGGAAAGCTAAATTTAACCATTTTGCTAATTTTTAAGAAAGAGCGATTACGCATGAAACAACTGGCCTAATAGGATAATCCTCTTTATGAGTTTTAGGCAGACCTTAAAGTTAAATCATCCAATTTTGAATTGCCTGATCACTTTCAATTGAAACAAAGTTACCAAACTTTATTAATGTATTCACTATCATCTAAAATAACGAGACAATTTCCTTTATTAGCTTTAGGAAAGTATAGGTTATCTTTAACTCTCTTGTTGCTAATTCTTACAAGTAATTTAGATTTATCCGAATTGACATTAGATCGCTTATTTGGTTTCGTTTAAATTTTCAACAGTAGTTTCATTTAAACGTGGTATTAAAATTTTTTAATTTCATAATTTATATTTTTAATAATAAAATCACATTTAACCGCAAATAAATGGATATCATTAATGTTAACGTTTTTGTTGGAATAAATTTCAGTCTCTCATTCAATAATTAATATTTTCTATCTGAAAATGAGATTTTGAAAATTTCAAACTCTATAATGAAGATTAAGAAGTTGAAAATGATTAATGAAGTAGGGTAAAACCTATATGAGGGTCTGTTTAGGTATTTTCGGAAATCTGTATATGTGACAAGTTTAATTGCATTGAGGTTGCAAATATTTTTATTTTTATTATTTTGAGATAAGGAATGATTGGAAAAAATTAGCTTATAATGGAGTTGGTTACTATAACAAACTACGTAACAACTTTTAATTTAAAGTGAAGTTTTATGAAACGTGCGGAAGCAATGTGTCTTACAAAAATATATATGTAAGATTTTTTGTAGGTACATAGACAAAAAAATTATAAAATGTATTTATTAGTGTGAATTTTGGCCCGGCAAAATTTTTTAACTTGGCCACGCAAAAGCTCACGCCACACGCCGATCCTGGTGAGCGACCTGTCCAAAATGACGCCTTTGAAGTGGATGTTTTTGCTCCTGTGTGTAGAAAATGTAGAAAAATCAGGCGTTTCAAAAAGTAATGTTTATTGGATTGTCAAAAATTGTAAGTTAGTAAGACACAGGTTTATTAAAACATTTATTTCTCTAATGAAAGTGCGTTCATGTGTAACGGTGAAGTGGAATTTACACTCTAAGGCCTCAAAAATTGTTCGTCTGAGTGACCAAGTTGTAGGTTTTTTAAAGGCAATTTGACTTGTGTTATTTTTTTCGTAAATCTCAAAAAAAACTCTTTTTTCAACAAGATGGAACATTGCGGTTACCTAGACGATCATAAAAGTCCCATCGAATGCCCAGCTAGGTTGCCCGACTTAACCGTTTTTAATCTTTTGTGTTGGACGCCTTGGACTGTTTCAGCACTTTTCCAAATTTTTATAAAATCAGATATTTTAGGGGTTGCAAATCTTAGTTAAAACACCTTGTATAATTGCATTAAATAGGTACATTAAATAGTACAGTTTCACCATTTAAACTAAAAGGTCGGGTTTCCTCAGTTAACCAGCAGATTGTTACACACTCACAGAATACAACATAGTTAAGTACAGGGTTTCTATTAATGATTCATGCATCCAGGGCACTTATGGAAATTATCGATTAAATCAATTTGCCGCCTCTCTTGATTTGGACCAGAACTTTTATTAAAAATTGATCAAATATTCTTAATGCTATAATCATTCTCACTAGCACCGATTGAAGATGATATATTTCTTTCTGTAAAGAACTTTCGTGTAAGACTTTTTGTGCTCTAGCAAATAACGTCCTTATAAGACAATTCTTTTGAGTGGGCGAGTGGTGAGATGCGGCATGTAAATATCTGTCTGTGTATGTTGGTTTTCTGTAAACCTTGTGCCCTAACTGTCTAGTGTTTACTCTGTAATTTAGGATATCCAAGAAAGGCAACCTACCATTGCTTTCTAATTCCATGGTAGATTTTGTCAGGATTTTGACTGTTCAAATTATTGAGAAATGTACCTAATTCTATACCATGGGCCCAAATAGCAAAAGTATCATTTAACACTAGCGGATAAAGATTAATTTGCCGATGTCAATAATACACATCTGTGCTCAAAACATTAAAATATTTTGTATTTATAAGAAGCTCAGTGGAAGGGGCGCTTTCATCAATCCTTGTTCCAGCTATCGCTATGACGCCGTAATGTGAGCGTTACGGGTATAATTGTTTTGCTTTTACTGACTTGATAAGGTAATTTTCTTAGACTTACTACAAAAAGTGCGCATATCTTAGATGTTACGACATTTCCAAAGAATTTAAAAAAGGAGCCTTTATAAGAAATGAACTTGTTTAACAAAGTATTGTACGCCATCATAATAACATCAAATATATACCACCAGCGTGTGTCAAAACCGGAGAATTTAGTTTAATAGCGCCCTAAGCCGATTATCGGTCCATCAATGTGGACGATTCTCCCTGAGCAACATGATCAAGGGATTATCACACTGGACTGGCTGTATATATGTAGGGCCACGGGGCGCGCTGATGTCCTGGGGGCGATTCGGTTCCGAAACTAAATGCGTGTGGGGCTCGATCGCCCCACATCAATTCGACGTGCCACCTGTCCCTCTCGTAGGACTTGTTAACAGACGTAATCAATTCGCTATTTGTGTTGCATCGGTGACTTTTCCGATTGTTGTCGTACACTCCGTACTGTAGTGGGAAACCACCTTCGCTTGATGTGGGGACCAGATAGGATAGCCATTAATAGCTGCAGCAGCAACTTGTATTAATCACTGTTCCATCCATATTTTACTATTTGTACTTAATGGTCAGCCCAACTCGTTACCGAAGTATCTGTACAATGATACGCTATATTAGTGTGATGTAGATGTGGGCCATTTTGCTGCGGTACGTCAAGATCCTGGATCAAAACAAACCAAGTTGTCATAACGTGCGTAAAGTTCAGTGCTTGGTGCAATTTTTTAGTTTGAAAAGAATATTTTAATGTCTTTCTGTGTATGTTTGCGTAGTTAACACTCCTTCGCTTTACTTAACGAAAATTTTATTCAGTTGCAATGTATTGTTCAAAAACTTAACATACGCTAAGTACCTGTGTAGAGCATTACAATTTACAAGTTGTACCATAAAATGGTCAAGTATTGGGTCGCTGGATGTTCTTGCTGTAATGAGAGAGACTTGTAATCTTTAAAGCACTTTTAAGTTGTTTTTGCCACGGACAATTCCAAAAGTTGAGATAGTGTCATCTGTGGAATCTTGTATAACACTGCTTCCGGAAGATCAAGCGGTTAAGATTAGGATGGATGTATGCCACACCATTAGAAATGCACGTACACCCTAACCTAATGTGACATCTGAGGAAATGAAGGCTCTTAAGGATTTGAATACACATAAGTCCATTATAGTTACTAGAGCAGATATAGGTTCAGCCACAGTAATTTTAGATAGAACAGATTATGAGATTAAAGTTAGAGAATTGTTAGATGAGAAAACATATCAAAAATTATCCCGAGATCCTACCTCAAAAATTTCCAAAATTACTAATGATCTTATCAAAAGTGCAAATCTTTCGAATGAGAAGTCGCTTTTAACTTTTTCCGATTGCAAGGTACCTAAATTGTATGGTTTGCCCAAAATCCAAAAAAGCAATGTCCCTTCAAGACCCATAGTCAATACGATTGGCAGTCCTTGTTACAGATTGACAAAATTTAGTGCTAACTATTTAAAACCTTATGTAGGAAAACCCAGTAGTTTCATCAAAAATTCTTAAGACTATTGATATTATAAAAGGTTTAAGTATTTCAGAAGGTGATATTTTAGTTAGCTTTGAAGGGTTCCTTTATTTACGAAAGTATCTATCCCTGAAACGATAGACATTATCAAATCCAAGCTTAATAGCGATCTCCTAGGTGACACGATATACAGATTATCTGAACATTATTTAAAATCTACTTATTTCTTATAAAACGATAATTTTTATGAACAAAAATCAGGTTGTGCAATGAGTTCACCTCTAAGTCCTCTAGTAGCCAATTTGTTTATGGAAAATTTTGAAGAGGGAGCAAACAACAGTTTTCAGTTTAAGCCAAAATGTTGGTATAGGTATGTAGATGACACTTTTGTTATTTGGCCCCATGATATACAACAGTTAGGTAGGTTTCTAAATCATTTGAAAAGTCAAAATCCCAAAATAAAATTTATTATGGAATTAGAAAGTAATGGTAGTTTACCTTTCTTGGATGTCCATATTTACAGAATAAACACTGAACAGTTAGGACACTAGGTTTACAGAAAACCAACACATACAGGCAGATATTTACATGCCACATCTCACCACCCTCCTCAAAAGAATAGTCATATAAGGAAGTTATTTGTTAGAGCACAAAGGATCTCAGACGAAAGTTTTTTTAAAGAAAAAATGAAATATATCATCTTAAATCAGCGCTAGTGAAAAATGATTATAGCAATAAGAATATTTGGTCAGTTTTTAATAAAAGTGCTTATCCAAATCAAGTAAATTTTCAGCCAGGACAAAGTAAATTAAAGTTGAGTTTGCCTTATGTACAAGGCCTTTCGGAAATATTAAAGAGGATGCTTAGAAAACATGAAATTTTAGTTGTTGATAGTACGTATAATAATTTAGATAAAATTTTAAATTCTACTAAAGATAAAGACCATTTAGAGAGTGAATGTGTTCACAAAATTACTTGTTCTTGCGGCAAGTCTTACATAGGTCAAACTAAAAGAAAAGTAGGTACGCGTTTGAAAGAACACATACGTGCTACTAGGCTGCAACACATATATAAATCTTCCGTAGCTGAACACTCATATTTGACTAAACACATGATTGACTTTGATAAAACAAAAATTTTACATAGATAAAAATATTATCACAAACGTCTTATAAAAGAAGCTATAGAAATTTGTAGGAATACTAATAATTTTAGTAGGGAATGTGGAAATTATGAGTTAGGTAACATTTGGAAGGCTATTTTATGGTTATCTTTTATCAAGTAGTTTGTGTATACCTAGTAGGTAGGTAGTTCCTTTTGAATCTTTTAAAAAATTATCCAAAAACAAGATGGTGGATTTAAAATAGGTGATGGTTTGATATAGTGATTAAGGCTTTCAGGGCCGGGCCGGTGTCCGTACTCTTAGATACTCTCGGGTTGGTTGGCCGTGGTTGTGGCGCTTTTCAGTCTCTGTTCGACGGATATGGCTACGTCCACGATGAACTCGGCTCTGAAGATGCTCACCAGAGCAGTGGGCGAAACGTCAGCGAAGAAGAAATCGCCACGACCACGGCCAACCCAACCCGGAATTATCTACCAGTGGGGAAGTGTGGAATTGCTATAATTAATTTTATAACTATTCAGTATCAGATTTTAGACTTTTCTTTCGAGTGTATTTTTATGTAAATAGGTCTAATTTTTATAACTTATCGAAGGTTGAAAAACAACCAGCCCTCGTAGATAAACTTGATTGGAAGAAAAAAGTAGTTTAAAGTTATTGATTATGAAAGACAAAAAGCATTTTCTTGATATCCTTTGAAACGCGTAAAAGCTGAAACCAGCAATAAGTTCGTTATTTACTTATTTTGGAAAATGTAACATTTCTTCAGCTCTCAATTTCTCGCTTTTGTATGTAGATACAAAAATTTTGAATCCAGTGGCGTACTCCATAATATTTTAGGAGGTCAAATTTTTGAGATATAACACAAACTTGCATTTTTTTTAATTGAAAGCTTAGTTAGCTTTGCTATGGTTGAAAAGGCATACTTTTTCTGATTAAAAAATGTATACATTGTAATGTTTATTTTTACTAATTTTAGAATTATTCTAATTTTTTTAAATAAATTAATCATATTTTACGTTTACATCCAAGAGTCTATGGAATAAGAAAACACACGATATAATTTATATTATTAAATAAAAATTTTAATTCATTAAAAATAGTGTATGCATATTTGAAAACATACATAAGACCCCTGAGAGCGCTCATGCATTTTTTATCGATAATCTAGGAGCCCACGTAACTAATCAAAATGATTGTTTATTTGGAGATAAGTACCTATGCATTGTTTATCATCAGGTATTTACATCCATTTTGACGAAAAACGTAATATCTCATTAAATTATTACAAAAATTGGAATAATACCAAAATTAGTAAAGATAAACCTAACAGTGTATACATTTTCTTAATCAGAAGAAATAGTTCTCTTCAACCATAGCAAAGCCAACTATAGTTTCCATTTAAAAATGCAAGTTTGTGTTATATCTCTAAAATGTAACCCCTTAAAAAATTCTGAAAACGCCACTGGATTCAGAATAAAAATATATATAAAATGTCTCTACAGTTTCTTTTCTGTCTACATACATAGACAATCGAGATATTGAGAACTGAAGAAATGTTGCATTTTTCAAAAGTTGGCTATGGCTTTAAAACAAAAGACGATACAAAAATGGTGGTCGTACAGTTCAACTCACAACAAAAAAGTAATACAGTAATGTCGAAACTGCAACACTAGCATTAATAGTTACCGAGATACCTTACAATTACAACGAAATGGGACACCCTGTACATTGTGAGGGGACTTACCTAAAGCCAGAATGATTGTACCTATAACATGGTGCTTGCAATAGATCTCGTATGCAATGCTAATTCTGCTTAAAGTTGAATTTAACAAGTAATTCACCCTCGCGATAAACAAAAAGTCTGGCTGCATCTCACAGATTTATGTTTAATTCTAAAATTAATCAGTGCTAAAGTATCATTGCATTTAGTAAGGTTGCGACAAGGATACTTGACTAAGGAACTGCATGAAAAAATATCTAAAGGTCACAGTATGTTATGTTCTGATCGGGATATATACTGTGTACTTACATTTAAAATAAACAATTTTTTTAACGTACTCTATGAAGCTTTTAGGAGCGGCATATAAAGGGTCCCAAACTACGGAGGCATATTCAATAATAATAATAAGAGTATTAAATGAGTTTATAAACTTGAACTATTTTCAAAGTTCATGCAATTTCTTATTATGAAGCCTACTGAAGCCTACTATCTTATAGAAAATGATTGCCACTAATAGGATAGGGTTTTCGAAAATCAATATTTACTTTTTTTAGCAACTACGTCTTTTGGTTTCCCAGGCATAGACTGCCAGATTATTCTATCATTTTTGTTATGTCTGACGTCTGACACGTATATAATAAACAAAACAAGTCCAAGTAGGGAACACTAATAAAAACATGCCTTCTGTCAGTGGATTGGAATCAAAAAAGGTAACATTAACATTCGGATCTGTGATATTTCGATTCAATTCAATCGTTTACTTTCGTGAAACTGCTAAAGAGTTTTTCCACGATTTAGAAAAGTTATCGAGTTCAATGCAGAACTTAATAATGCCCACTATATATCTTTTGAAAGAATTATAACAGAATGAGCAATGTAATAAACTCGTTCGTGTGTAATGTCCAATGTCTCAACTATATATTTTAATCCAATTTGCCACGTCAAGAACAGCATTGATGTTTTCTGGAGTTGATGCAGAAATGGGTCTTCCAGACCAATGCTCATCTTGAATGGAGAATTTTCCTTTTTTTAAGGAACCAATCCAAATCTAACGCTTGCATTATAAAGGCAGCCATCATGGAGCGTATTGACGCCACCTTGTGGCTAAAACATTTCTTTTTCATCTATTTCTAATATTTTTACTTAATTGAAAACGGTAATTAGATACCTAGCAGTTCAAATAGATTAAAATTCTAATATGTAGCACTCTGGACTTTGCAGTACCTCTGTTACTTTGGCTGAAGGCATCTTTCATACGTAAACTTGAATCTAAGCCAATATTGAGTTTAATGGTACTTCAAAACAACCACGCAACCGAAATTTGTTCCATATTCACGGAACCTTGTGCATCCAGGTAAATGTGATTTGCCAATGAACGAACGAAAATGTAGGCAGCGGCCTACTAGACGGGAATGCTTTTAAAATACCAAAGGCGCACGCACTCAGGGGCAAAAATACCGCACATGTATACCGAATACACACCGCATTAGAGAGCACCTTTTTACGGGGGCTTTTTAAAAATGTATAAAGCTCGAAGCGGGGGCTTTATCAGACCTAAAAGCTTTAAGCACGGTGACCAATTACTGAGGTAAAAAGCCTTGCATACATGATGCAGGCTAATACCCGAAATTGCGCGTAGCGCTTTATACGCCCTCTGCATGAACGCKGTGCACACGTTTCAAGTTCTTGATTGGTTATATAAGGACGAAAAGGACCTTCCATTAAGATTTCATTCCTGTAACGCATATGACGTTACTCGCAACCCTGTTGCTCTTCAAAACAGCATTTCTATATAAATAATAATTATAATTCGCAAAATAACGACCTTACATTTATCGTAAAAAAAATCTACTATAAAAAATAGGGAGAACCATTAAACGAACGTAGTATACATGTACGGTAAAACTGGAACTCTGCTATCTTTGAAAATAATTTTAGTTGCAGTAGCCAAAATTTTTCGTATAAAAAGTTCTTACATATTCTTAACGGCCATTGGATTGGATAAAACAATCAATTAATTAAATTTTTGTTCTTGGCAAAGAACTACATTTTATAAGAAAATGGTAAAATCATTTAAATGCATCTCAAAATAAATAACATCTGCTATGATGGTTTACTTGGATCCCACGACTAATTTTGTTCTTGTTGGGACTCCTCGGGTATTGACCATAGCAGACTGCCGCCTTAACCTCGGCATGCGGTATTAGTAGAAGTGGGAGTTAGTTGACTTAAATTGCACATGTTTTTTGTTTGCAAGATCATATTGTTACATGCTTGTGGATAATCAGCCCTACCTGGACCAGAGTTGCGAGCATGTAGATGTGGTGTTAGTAGAGGACACTGCAAGTAGTGATCTTAGCAACAGATGGACGCTAGGGGATGTCAGTCAACTATCAACAGCTCCCGCTTGGACTCCTGGCGAAAATGGCAACGCGATTGATGGTGTGTGGACGACACTGCAAGGAACTCGCCACCTACTCCACGACGAGGGAAACCCTAGAAAAGGCTTTGGAAATCGAAGCAGCATACAAGGCATCAGCTGCCAACTGACGTCAACTGTCGGACGCAGGTCGAGGAAAGTGATCCAATAAAACAGTTTTTGTGCAACATAATGTAACTGATAGTGGACAGGTGGACACAACAAAGTCCAACAGTCGACACACTTGTTACCGCTCTGAGAAACCAAGGAACCAACCAAATCAATGTAGTGAATTTAGACATTACAAATGAATGGAACCTAGGAAGGTACAGTCAATATAAGGAGAGTCACCATCAACAAGAACGAAGAAGGACTGCCGAAAGCGCCCGAAAGGTCCAACTACGAGACAGTGATATCGGTCCTGTACTTAGGTGGAAGAAAGAGAACAGACCACGACCTGGATTGTAGGTCCCCAAAAAGTCCAGCCCTAAAGGCGATATTGGCCCAGTAGGAATCTTTGCAGGTGAAGAGCGGTTTACTGAAGAGAGCTTGAGACAGCATTGATGGGAGGCATGTTACCGCGTTGCGGATAGTGCCTAAGGAGTGAGTACAACGGATATTGGAAGAGGTACATGGAGGAACATCGCGTGCCCACCTGGGAGTGAATAGGACTTTGGCAAAGGTACGCGAACGTTTCTGCTGGATGGCTTGTCGTGAAGATGTAGGCACGGTGCTACAAGTGTGCAACCTGCTCAGCCACTAAGGCTACATCAACATAATTGAAGGAAAGGGCGAAGCAGTACAACGTGAAAGTTTCATTAGGACAGATTGCCAAAAATCGTGCGAAAGGTCGCTATGAAGAAACAGCCAATCAGAGGCAGTTCAAGGAATGAAATTTGATGTGGCTCTACAACACCCGAAGAACGAAAGACGTTTCGCCTACATTGTCGCCATCCTAGGACGAGCCCTACAAACTAGTGAAAATTATTAATGACAATCTACAGAATCAAGCGAAGCCCACGATCAGAGATGAAGGTGGTAACTTGAATTGTTTAAGCGATTGGGATGACCAGTTTTTAAGAAAGAGGTAGTGTTGCATGCTACCGGATAATCCGTGACGAGGGTTGCAAGCATATGATATGATGTTACCAGGGCACTGCAAGCAGTGATCCTAGATGGCTAACAGGGAATGTGTCAGTCAATTCTCGAATAAATTTTATCTGTGGAATGTACACGAAGTTTAGACAGAGAGAGTGAGATGTCCTAGAAACCTCTAAAAAGATGGCGTAGGCGGAAGCTGCCCTCTACGAGTATAAGAGCTTCTGGCGCACAGTGTTTTTAGTGTGTGCAGTATAGTGATTTAGTGAATTAGTAGTTTTATAATAGTAGTGTTTTGAACTAGTTGTCTTTAGATTAATTAGTGTATCTCGGTACAAATGTTTAAATAAAAGGAAATTAAGTCAGAAATCTGCAGTGTTCGAACTCGTACGTCGTAACAATATGTTTGAACTTAATATGAATACTATATTTATCCGATATGATAAAATTATGAAAACTACATTTACCCTTATATTTGTTAGGCCGACCGAATTTTTCATAATTTATATAAAGTGGGTTAGCCACTAAATGGATTGTATGGTAGTATTCTACATTCATCTTTTTTAATAGCAGTGGTGAGAGGGTGAAGAAAGTTGTTGAAGGAAAACGGACCTGTCAAACGAATGCCCAGAATTAAGAGACCAGCGGTGTAGTCTGTATATTGTTCGAAAATGATGACAACCTTGCATGCTTTGGAAGTCAGTACCAGTTAATTGTTAATGATGCTGAATTCAGTAACAATCTTATTTTTTAGAATTATAACATTCATGTGTTGGGCATTTTCTACTACAAAACCATTTATATTAAAGCTAGTGCATTAAATTATCCACTTCTTATCTTTGGCTAATACTGTTGCTGGAGTTTAATAGTTTAGAAGGTTTTATTGTAGCAAAATATTTTTATCGATAAATAAATATCCAGCAAACAAACTGATTGTTACACGGTTCTGATCAGATAGTTTTCTGACGAACGTTGGGACATGACGGTTTTCAAGATCTTTGACTCTGTGTATACGTGTCGATGTAGATGTCCGCCTGCTTCAACGTGGATACGTCTTACGCCGCACTTTGGGGTTACCTTAACAGTGACTTCACGCACCAAGGCGTAGGTTGGCGCGCACACACACAATCACAGTTGCGACGACGAACTTCCGTTTCACAACCGTTGGTTTCAGTCTCTCTTCGTTTTTTATATCGCGTCAAAAACTTTCTTGTTCACAATCTTCAGTTGCTATCATTACCTTAGCGACATTCTACACACTCCTTAACCTGACACCAGTCGCCAGGGCAGCAAGCCCCTGAACTTTTTGAGTTTCTTTAAGGTTTGATTCCACTCTGATTGGCGCCGCATAAAGTGTATCACATTTGCGATGATAACTTCTCGGGTTTGGCCGCACGGCTTTTTATTTTTCAGTTTGTAACTAAATTTTATGATAAAATTGAAACGCACACTGAACGTAAGTCGGTATACACTGAACGCACACTTCCAATGGAATAGTTATATTTCTTCAAAATGGCTTTAACACTTACTCGAAATTTAGGAGAAGTTACTACTCCTATCTTCTGAAGCAACTCCCATAGTTTTAATCTGCATATTACGATTTAATGTTTGAAATCTTAAAAGCCATCAAATGCAACTAACTCATTGTATGCATGTGCTTGCTTAAGCTTAGGGCAGCGGCCTCGATAAAGTAAGGAAAAACTACCTGAATGCAACCCTTGCATTGTGTTTGCTTCAAAGTCTAGGCCCAAATGAGCACCGATAAGCGGTTGGTACTTCGGCTACTGCGCATCTATTGCTCTGACGATTTCATCCTCAAAGATATCTGACGGTACCAGTACAGTCGGCTGCAGAATTCATGAAACAATAGGTAGCTTTAAATCGTCACCAGTAAGATAATTACAGCATTACTTATGGCAATAACATGCAGCAAGATAAGTGTTGTATAGTATTAAAAAATTAAACACTACTTGATGCATACATATATTATAATGTTTAGCCTGTACATACAGGCAGCCAACTGTACGTTGATACGGTCTGTAAGTACAGAGATCTGCCTTGCCAATTGCCCAATGAGAGTTTGAGCTATTGGCTAGACAGATTTGAAATTAACAGATGTATAGTACAGTTATTGGAAGTTATTAAATAATAATAAGTAAAACCTATTTCCAGCTTATTTAATAATAGTAAAGTCATAATGGAGAGCCCACACCCAAAAAAAATAGCAGATACGAAACAAATTCTAGGATTTTCAAAAACTATACTAGAGGAACAAAGAGAAAAAATTACTAAAATAAATCCTGGACATGAAACAACAGAAAAACATGTCTTACATGTCTTAAAGAAAAACTAGACATTTTAGAGCAAATAAAAATTCAAAGAAACATGATAATAACTGGGATACCAGAACAAAATTATGAGAAGGTTGAGGAAATATTCGACAAAGTAATGGAAGGAACCAACGAAATAAAGGAAAAGGGTAAAAAGGGCACAATGGAATAAAATTTCTTTGAATGATTGATCTTTGTAATATTCATTTTAACTCAAAGTTAATTACCTCCTCTATCACGTATTTAAGACCCGTATTTACGTCAAACTTACAAGTGCATTAAAAATACAACCACGAGGGATACTTTCTCTTCACCGATGGCTTCACGAAAATATTTTCGACAGGAATGTGAGCAATGCGGAATCGCTCAGAATAGAAGTCATTGACTTCGCTAACGCTGCTACTTGATTCGCCATAAATAAGATGCACCTCTGAATACTCTTCAAATGTAAGTGTAACAATTTAAACAGTCAAGAAGTAAAATTTTGTTGCAAGCCAAACGCATGTGATTCACTAAATTAGATGCACTAAAGACTAAACCTGAATTTCACCGACACCGTGTACTGGAAATGCATTAACTAAAAATATGTCAGAAGAGAGAATTTATTTATTTTGTTTAAATTTATTTTTGTGGTACATTCTTAATAAAAATTAACTTAATATTTAAGTTTTTGTCAACAAGCTAACATGACAAAAACTTTCCGAGGGCACTTCATTTCAAAAAGATATTGTACGAGTATGTATTTATTTTGCATCTGTCAACGAAGCATAATTAAATAAGGAATACGACAACCGCACAGTAGTGTTGACGCAATGCACAACAGAGTAATTAGTCGACTCTAAGTCGCTCTCGTGTTACCACAAGGTGCAGCGTCATCCGAACGCGCATTGTACATATTCGCTCTTTCGTATCCCAAATAAAGCACTCCGGCCTTTGTACTTTCCGCAGTGTAATTTTCTCCGTAAGTGTTTACAGTTAGTTGGCGGAGGGAAGTTTTACCGAGTTTTCCGTCCAGCTCTTAAGCCAACTCCAAGGGTTACTTTGCTTCCGTGAATAAAACATGAGATCTCAATAATTAACGCTTTCTGCAAAAACACCTAACTACAATTCCACCAAGAGATCATTTAATTATTCACTTTATGCCCAGGTTAAAGGCACCAACGGCAAAAAAGAAGTTGTTACCACTAATAAAACTAATCCGCTTCTTAATGAAATCACAATTTATCAAATGGTTGGTTCCTTTTAGTAATTTTGTATCTGTACAGTGTAATATCTACTGATGTATTTAACCGAGTCGAATGCTTCCTGTTTGAGGTAACTTTAGACATTTTAACTTTTAGGTACCTATTAATTTTGACTGCTGTAATTATGGAAATGCAACGAGTTTAGCGAGTTGCAAGAACACAGTAAAAAAATTAGTACTCTTAATATGCTCTAAAAAACACTAAGCGAAGTTGGAGCAGGTCCACTCTAGTAGAGTAAAAAGCTTGGCTACATTGTTAGAGTATATTTTAGAGTGATTTTTACTCTAGTCAAATGTAATTTTTTGACACTAGATTTGAATAAAGGTGTTTTTATTCTAGAGTAAAAATACTCTCTAATAGTGTTAGCTAACATTGTGCGATATATCTTACTAGAGTATTAATTAACTTTCAGGATCAGTTCTGCCTACACTCTGCTCTTTGAGTGAAATAATCACTAATCAGAGTTAATAAATTACATTTAATGCGGGGGTGGGGGGTAGGAAGCAATATAAAATACATATGAATATTATAATATAAATAAATAAATAAATACTTAGGTACTAAGTACTAGCTGGTTTTTGAACAGGTTTGCGTTATTTGATATGGTTCTTTATAAAGCAGTAAACAAATGTCAACTACATTTAACTAAAATAACATGTTCAACTGGAAAACTTGCATACACGTTTAGCAAATCTGTAAAACGTCCTTGAGGCACTGGATTAAATGTTTGGTAGAAGATTTGACTATGTGATGATCGACATTTTATTTATCATTATTCATACTATTGAAGTGCCATTGTGCAAGTATTACTTACCTTAGAATGCAATTCCAAAGCACAAATAACTCCAAAATTCCAAACACATTCACATTCACGTATACGCCGTACGCCATATAATACGATAGCAAACAGTGTTGCCAGAAGCCACTGGCACAAATAGGAATTTCGCTAGATTGCCGCAAGTAATCCGCTAAAATTCGCTAAAATTCTTAGGATAGGGCTGGATAGAGTAATCCGAGGAGTATCTATTAATATAAAACGAATTTTATTATTTATTTTGTCACATAAATAGTTGTTAGGTACCTACACATTACGTTAGAAATTTCGTTCTCGAGCTTATCGTGTTCTTTCTGAACCAATAATTTTATTACGTGGAACACACAAAGCGCCAAAGACACGTCAGTTATTAAATTTTGTGTTGGTAGGTGAAGTGTACACGAAATACTTTTCCAAGCAAAGAAAGTACAATAATTATCGACTCATCTACCACAAATAAATCGATTCTGCTTCATATCTAAGTTTCCCATATGATTCATTTGGTAATTATATAACGCTTGCAATCTTTAGATTTAAATGCTAAATTGTAATAGCTAATAATAAACTAAAAATTTTTTTTCCCGCTAAAATATCAGGTAACTGCTAAAACCTATTTTTCTTGCTAGGTGAGAGTTTGTCTGCTAAATTTACCTGCAAAACCTCTAAGTTGGCAACAGTATGGCACAGCGATATGTTATAGATGGCGCGTTTTGAACTCCAGTCTCTACTAGAGCTCTGTTCACTCTTAGCAGAGTTACTTTTACTTTAGATATTTTCATTCGCTCTTGTTCGAGAAGAAAGAGAGTAATTAGTATAAAAACTACATTTGTTTAGAGGTATTTTGCAAAAAATCGACATACTACATTGAAAAATTGATCAAAGTGAAATTAGAGTTGTTCTTGCTCTAAAATTTTTGCTCTATAGTGTTTCCTCTGCGTTAGAGCAACCTTAATCGGACAATATTTTTTACTGTGAAGAGGAGCACTAACCGACTATTCATATTTCTTCTTTTTTATTGTTCAAAATATTTTTTTTAATTACAAAGAACGTAATAATGCCTATAATTAGAAATATTATTTATATGTCCCTTTTTAAGTATTGGACTAATAGAAGCACAATCCTTTAAGAGAAAGTTAGGAATAACATCTACTCCAGAAGTAAATGAATTCTTAGTAGGCTTTGCTGCCTTAAACACCTCATCTTGGAAAAATTGTGATATAGAAACAACGAACCGGTTCATATTCTCTTTGTAGTGCAGCGAGACACTGAATTTTTTTTGTACTTATTTTCCCAGTCGATGAGTATCAAATAGTTTGTTCGGATGGTGACACAAAACGACAATTTCTGAGTCTAGCTAAAATTTTCGGGTGGATTCACTAAATAAAAAAAGTCAAGTCCACTTATTTTTCCAGTCATAAATATTTGACATTAATTAAAGTGAGTCATTTTATTAATGGAAACGACTGTCTGGCACATCCCAAGTGGAGGAAAGTCAGTCTGGCTGATAATTCACGTATGCAAATTCTAACCGATTTTTGATATCCGAATCCCATATTTTCCCATGCTTGAAATTTAACGTATCATTTGGTACTATCATAAATTATAATCAAAAAGTACCTAAGTCTGGCTGATTTACGAAATTGGCAAATGAGTCTGTCGGCATCTCCAAAATCTAAAAAATTACAATATTTTTGCTCTTATTTTCCCGGATTTGAACATTTTTCACATAATAAACAGCTTCATATAAAATACATGTCTGGCTGTCATTTACAATCATGAAAGTCTCGCCAGACTCATAAGTCAAATGAGAAGAGGAAGCGGCAGGTGCGTTGAGAAAAATGTTTTTTTAGCCATAGTCAAATTTTGCCCTAAACCAATAATTTTCTTATCATAAATTATGAAAAGTAAAAACATGTAGAGATGATTACAATCGCCTGTATAATTGAACATGCTGAATTTAGCCCCTAAATTGGGGTATGTGAATGGTTTAGATTTTAAAAACAGAGTTAATTTTATAGTTCTTAAAACTGAAAATGAGAAAACGGCTTATAAGTCAAAAAAGGACCCGTGCTGCGAGGGGTGGGCCGATTATGGGATTTTAAACATCAAGAGAACACAGACGATACACAACCATCCGACCAGACAGGTCCAGGAAACATTTTGTGCCTACACTACCATAAACGGCCCACCCCTTCTTTGACAGATAAACCGTTTTCTCATTTTCAGTTTTAGAACTATAGCTTAAAATAGAGAATGGAAACCGGCCTAACATTCATTCAAGATTTACAGTAGGTTTGGATTCCACATAATCCCGAAATAATGTAGTATAAACATTTTGGTTTGCTTAGCAATCATCTTCTCTATTCACCTACATTTTTTCTTATCATCTTATGTAAGGTCTATAATTAACGTCTCATGTTATTATTTTGCCTAATTACATTGCAAATTGGCATTAATAATAATGGGACTCTCTGTTATATTTATTTAATTTTAATTCAAATATCTTCCCATATGCAGTATCGCAATTTTTTTTTGTTGAAAACAAGCATAACTGGTATATAGGTTGCATCAGAAAGATATTATGTTCTCGTACTTTTAATTATACCTAATAGGCTAACGACTTACCGCCTTTCCTTGAGGTTACTGAGTACTTTTCATGTCAGATTTTTTTACCTTTTGCTTATAATATTTTATAGTAAAACAATAAGTTCCTATTCAACCTCCTTATAGATCACTGCTGATTTCATTTCAACAAATGGTGCGTTTATTTAATTACAAATTAAAATATACTTATCGCTCTCACAAATTTTATTAATTCTCGATAATTTTAGGAAGAATTTTCTCCGAATCCGAAGGTTAAAATTAGCTTTACAAAAATTGGCCTGTGATTGTCTGTAGAGGTCAGGGAAAATACATTTTTTCTTAAAATATTGTATGAATAGTCAAAATGTAAACATTAAAAGATCCGTAGAACTTTGTCAGTAGATTATACGTATTTAAAAAGCGACCACTTACATGCCATATTACATCCATCCATTTTATATTCTTTAATACATTTTGAATTAATGAACTGGAAATACTAAAACTAAGACAGCGGTTAAATCGAAAACTATACTTATATCACTGATATAACATATCATCATCAACGCTATAATCACATTTTGAAATCACATTGCGGGTCGTTTTCTGGTGCATACACCGCAGCACGCTAAAGCCCTAATTTAAATTCGAAGCTTGCTGTCATCTGCTACATTATTCGATCCTTTTTTTGTTATTCGATACAAAGCGCAGTGAGCGCATCACTTTAAAAGACTCCATGATAAAATCAGTATAGGGTTATTATCAGCAAATTTGCATATGAAACGGAATAATTAATATAGATAGGTACCTATGTGTATGTCCCATGGCATTACTCGTTATACATACTGGAACATTATAGAGAGAAATTGTGTCGCACGTAGAAACAAATTGGTGTATATATACCAATCGAACATATCATGTAATTGGTACGGGACCTATTATGATTATGGGTGCGCTAAAGTGGCAGATACTTGGTAAGCTCTCCAAGTACAGCTAGTGGGTATCTGAGTGAAAAAGAATGAATCATCAAATTCTATCTTCCATGTTTTTTTTATTCTACGTTTTCATTATTCTGTTTGTCCTCTTTTGCAGATTCTTTGATGTCTGGGGCCAAATATTTTATTTTACTTCAATTTTTAGTCCTTCTCGAAATTTAATGATATATTGAATGCCTAAAGTGGAATAAAGACACTCGAAACTCTGATTCCACTGGGTTTATTGAATACTACTTTAGCGCTTTCGGGCAGATACAAACCACAACAGTTGCATGATTAAAGCTGTTCAAATCTAAAACAGTGCTACTGTCGCTACCTACTTAAAAAAATCTTTGTTGACTTTGATACACTCGTAAATATGAGGTGGACAATTCCATTTTAAATACGCGTTAGTAGAGGTAGTTAATTTTGAACTAAAATTAAAATTAACCGTTGTCATTTTATTTCACTGGATCTTTTTTTCGCTGGCATTCCCAATGGGATCAAAAGCTCAATGGGATATCGACAATATAGGTCTATGTATTACCGACCGTATCGTATCGTCATAATTCGTAAAGTCACGGATAGATGACGCATTCCTGGTTTTCACCAAATGACGCAGGCAATCGGCAGTGTAGGTCTCTGTACTTACAGAGAGTACCAACCTACCAACCTATATCGTAGTTCATAAAGGCACCAGTAGATCATCACAGATTTTGACAAAATGACCCCCCCACCCCTTCCCATTGCAGCATAAGATGTGTCTATGTCAAAATAGGAGTATATGTAACTTTCTATACCTATACCGCGCTGCTACAAAGGTGAATATCTATTTTCTAACTTAAGACATTATCTGTGCATTATTATATTTCTTTTAACTTATTTTTAAATACTTGGGATTATTAAACTTTTATTTTCTTATAAACCTAAATGGTTTACATATATTCATACCTACCTTACTGCCTTGCTACATTCTCTTTAATCTTCCTGTCATCTTCTTATAAAATGCCCCACTTAACTACAGTAAGTAAAGGTAGATGTTTTCTTTGCCCATGTTTTAGAAAAATTCCGTGTGGTGAAATAAAGTAAAAGCTATTCTATATACTCGTATAGGTAACAAGGAGTTACCAAAAATTTGCCTCATCTTGTTCAAAGCTCTACATCAATTAAGTTCAGCCAAGAAATAAGCAACCAAATCGTTTATAAACAAACAGGTAGTAAGCTGGTAAAAAAACAACGCAGTTTACTAAATTTGGGCTTCTAAAGTGTAAGAGAAACCTGGAAGCTATTTTTTTAAGCAATAAATATTCCTTGGAGTAATTGAAACATAAAAAATAAACAAGTAGAGATAATAATATTAAACTTAATGGGAACTGAAATAGTAAATAGTAACAGTAAAATAAATACTGGGTGACAGCCCACTAGCATCTTTCCATAGTTATATAACTAGGCAAGATAGGGAAATATGTTTTATATAAAAGTTTTTTGCATTCAAGTGTCATGTGTCATGAAATAAATCGTCTGCCCTGGTCAATTCACTCTCACCCTACAACTAGTTTCGCCCTATTGGGGCTCACCAGGTAGCGGTAGAGAATAAATTGACCAAAGCAGACCGACGCCTTTAACCGCGGAGTGCGGACTGGAGTGTAAGAGAGCTGATGCCTTTAATACCATCTAAGGAGAACTTTGCTAGCTAGGTGGTCTGTAACCGTGACAGACACCGACCTAGTGCAGGTAAGCAGAATGAAATAAATCATCTGCGCTGGTCAATTTGTTCTCACTAGTGATGCGAGTATTCGAATACCAAAATCGCAAAGTTCTCGATTCGGCGCAGTTCTCGAGAACTAAACTACCGAGTATTCGAATACAGAGTTCTCGGATGTCGGATGACATGCGCGGGGTACTCTGTTAGGTCTCGCTCGCGTTTCTCGAGAACAAAATTGTCGAGTACTCGAATATAGAGTTCTCGGATGTCGGATGGCATGTTTGTATACCATGTACCATTTGTTTTCTTGTTTTGTACCGTAGAAATTGGATAGGGGGTGACGGTAAGGACCTGCAACATAACTTTGAACACACGTTTAGAAAAACTATTGCAATGCAATATGCGTAATTGGTTGGGACGAAGAGTCTTCATACGTGGCTTCTGTTTAGGTAGAGGTACTGATCTAACACAAACATAATATCAACACCATTTCTCTGACACAAGGTCGTGCAATGTTCACTATGTATATAGTTGGATGGTTTACGTTTCATATAAATAAAAGTGTAAAACTCAGAATACAGCTCGGTTGCGTGTGTTCACTACGACGATCGGCACCAAACGAACTGTTGAATCAATTATTTTTATTAAAAAAATAATAATATAAGTACACAATACTATCTGGTTATTTTGTTTTAGGTTATTCATATAAATTGTGCGTGTACACCGTTGATCTGCTTATTGTCATGAAAATATAACTAATTTGAACGTAAATTGCGTCAATTCCAATTTTAGCAGACAGCTTCGCTGTCGGTTGGTGCAGTGTGATGCGCAGAAGCGTGGAGAGCAAGCAGCTTACTGCAAGTAGGTAATTGCAGGAGCGCTGTTTAATAACTTTTTAATGGAAGGTCGGAGTAAACACTTCGTGAAAACTACTTTTAATTGCGTTGCATGTATTCCTTTCAAAAAGCCTTAATGCAAACGTTTTCTTGTGTTTGTAGGTAAAGAAATTAACACGAACCACCCCAAGGCAAAAGCGATGTCATATTTAGCCCTATGTGCATGCACGCGAATACGCAAATGCAGAGTTGTCAGATTTCCTTATAAAGTAGGTAGTCGTATTTTACACTGGAATAGTTCCTAGCAAGAAAACTGAATAAATTTATTTCAATATTTATTTATTTAACATTAAACTGCACCTACTAGAATACTAGAAGAATTTCTTAGAATGATTGCTATAGACATAAATACCACTAAAATACGATCTGACCCCGGTCAGCCTGTCACACCAAAATTCATAGTTACCTATTGTTGTGTCTTCTCGTTCACAAATCGTTCAAGTTGCGTATTAGAATATTCATAAATTGAAGATGTGCTATCACACATCGTTTTATACATTATTTTATTAGTATATGTATGTGATTGGTTTCAAACTTAGGGAGTAAACGACCTAATGAATAATAAGGTGACCTCTTTGATCTTTGGCAAGCTTTCTAAATTGTTCTTGATTAAAAGATTGAACCAGCGTACGGTAGGCGTTTCTTCCGCTCTCGGATATATCGCCGGGCCGAGGTGACACGCTTGTTGCGAGTAGGCTCCCATGTAGCGCATATTACGGAAAGCTGAGGATTAGAATGGGAATGTTTGCAGGGTGCATTCAGCCAGTGAATGCTTTTCTTAAATGTTTCCGTGTTTGATGTTGGCTTAGCCCGGCTTCATTGTTTTCCTCCTCGTGTGAGTTGATGTCTGAAGTAATATAGAGATTTAGAACCTCTTCATTCATTATTTTACTGTCTGTTTTAAGTGGCAATTATGATTCATGTGTCCTGTGTAGATTGCTTTTTCGTGATGGTGTCGACGCTTCCTTGAGTGTTTTCATAAGTGTTTATCGTTTCGTTTCCGAGAGCTGTAGATTAGGTGACGTTGTTCTCGGAACATTTCTCGTCTGTGTGCCTTAAGTTGCTTCCTTTCCACAATTCATTACGGCTGATCCAATTTCTGTGGATGAATTTGTTTCCATGTTGGTTTCTGCATAGTATTATTGCATTATCGTAGTGGTTTCTAACTACTTTCTCTTGTCTACCGGTATATGATTTTTTTCTCCTTTTCTAATTTGCATTTTGATCGTGGTTCTTGAATAGTTTCTTCCAAGGTCCTTCTGAGCTTGCATACGTTTTGTCTAATGTGATTTGCAGCTTTTCTTATTATTTCTCCTAGAGAGTGTTTATGTTGCTGTTAGTAATGTTCTCAACGTATATTTGGTAGTTTCCGTCTTGCTGGATTTTTTGTACCACGATTACGTGATTGCTTGTATACACTTGTCTAGGTACACGGAGCTACTTCACTTCTGAAAGAACGTATGAAAATATGAAAGCCATTTTTATTATTTTGCTGGTTACTTGTTTGTTCTACTTGTTACTACTACGGTATGTATTTATCTTTTAAGCTTCCTAAATGCTTCGTCAGTTTTCTAGAGATCTATTATCGTGCTTGAAACAGGTCTGTATTTGACCTATTTTTGGACATGCCAGTTTCTTTGTGTTTTATTCTCTTGAGCATTAAACAGCTTGCTATGTCCGGTTCAGGCTAATACTGATAATGTTTGTTTTAATCACAAAACAAAAAAAGTCAGTTCACAGCGCTCAAAAACACGCCCTCTCGGGTCGAAAGCTACCACCCGAGTCACCAAGCTTTCTAAATTGTTCTACGCGAAAAATTTGGAGATGTAAATTTACTAATTAGTTTTAAATATGTCAGCAGATAGTAAACATTTCAAGAATCAATATTTTACTGGGCTTATGCCCTTGTTCTAGAATTTTGACGTTTTCCCAATCGACTGTGTGGTCACTACTTAAATATGCTCTGTTAAAGCATATCTATCACGTTTCCAAATCATGTCACTCCAGTAAAGGGCTAATCTATTGGACAGTCATTGGGAAGTTTATTCCACGTAATTTTTACCGCAAGTGACACATTTCAAACAACAAACAATACTTGATAAAGCTCAAAAAAGCAACTAGACTAAAAAATATAACAGATGCACACACGGTTTTTGTATTGGTATTGAACTTATCTACTTAACACTATACATTTTTCTTCCTTCAATACGTTACATCCACGGGATGTTTGAAAGAAGCTGCTTCTTTACGGTAACGAAGAACAAAAAAACGCATGGCGCATAAATATATAATAAAATGTGGGCAGACTTCCATACACTCGTAATTTTAACGTGGACACGAGTTTTTCATCTTTTGGCACTTGAAAACCCGCATCAATTGTGTTCTTAGTGTAATCTGGGATATTGCACTTTTTCGGCATGATTGTTGATATGAAATTAAAATAAAAGGAAAAGTTTATAAAAGTACCGATACGTTTCTCAAAGATGCTTGTATACTTGTGTGCGTATGAGATTTATATTTATACACTCCAAGCATTCTCCCTTATACAGAAGTTGTACTTCTAGCGCTAGTACCAAATGGCACCGCTAGATAGCATTGCCTGTAGGAAAGAATACACGGAATGTACCCCAAAACGAAAGATCAGATGTGTCTACGTTAAAAGCGTAGAATAAATCTAATACTTGCATTCATCTTTTATTACAGTTATATGACTAACATTCTAACATACTCAAGTGATGCAAGTACCTACATAAATAATAGTAAACGCGACAACCCTGATGGGGTGGTAAACAGCCACCCCCCACTAACACTCAATAATCCCTAACGCTCCCGGCATCACGGAGAAGAAGCAATCATTCTTGTGCTACGAGCTGTCATTTCTCTCTACCAATCAGAACGAACTGCGGGCTGCGTTTTGCAGGGTGATATTGCTGTGTGGCGTCTTATGAACGCAGGGAGCAAGAAACCGATAGTGTTTGATCTTAGCTTTGCTGAATTTGCAAACCTAGAAAAACGTCAAAAGTGATGGAGGTGGTCGTAAACTCAGGCATGATTCAGTTTAGAGCATATAATTTATTTTTAGTTATTTGTCAGTGTTTCTATATAAGATGGAAACATTCTCCTTAGGTGACAGGACAACATACTGCTGAGAAAAATGCAAAAGCGCTACAAATGTGGCTATTTTTTTTCTCGCCATGAAATCAATATGGATAAAAAGGAAATGCACCTCAACCAAAATTGACGAATTAATACTCATTTTACACCGATTTTCAACCCGATTAGGGTTTATTGTAAACTGTTCCAAACATGGATGGTATATTTTCTCACTTTATTATGTAGGCTATTATGTAAAAAAAGACTGCTGAAAACCCTAGGCAAGTGTCATTTATAGTTTTGAAGTTATTTTCATAATAGTGCATACAAGACAACATTTAAAAGAAGGAATCGACCTCCGGTTTTTACCACAGTTTTTGCTAAAAAGTAGCCTACAAAACAAAGCTAGAAATTGTATTCGTTCTATTTATTTTTTTGCGTAAACAAAGGAGAATGTTACTTTTTTTGTAATTTTCTATATATCTGTGTACTAGTTTGTATATAACTTCAAAATGAGGAAAGCAATCAACTTCATTTTTTACCAAAGTTTTTCTTAAATAACAACCTACAAAACAAAGTTATAAAAGTATTTCGTCCTATTTAGTTTTTATTCAGAAACCAAAAAGAAAATTCCTTTACTTTGTTTTATGTCTTGTGTGTACTATTTTGGCAATAGCTTCAAAACCAAAAATCACATTTGCCTCCAGTTTTCACCAGTTTCTTATATAGTAGCCTACAGAGCGAAATGTAAAGTATTATACCGTCCCATTTAAATTTTTAGGAAATGGAAGAAGGTATGACAGTTTTCTAAATAGAGCCCTCTACTGCTATTAAAAAAACCAATTTTGGTACAATTTACGATTAATATTAATCTTCTTGAGACTCCCTCAAAATGAGTCCTAGTTCGTTAAATTTGATTGAAGCTTTTAAGATATAGCATCTATTTTGCTTTTTAGTGTTGTTACTATGGCCACTAGAGAGAAAATGTTTTTAAGAGACCTTTATACAGAGTTTCTGATGTAAATGCATCCAAAGCGCTTATGAAAATTGTCGATTAAATCAGTGTTCCGCCTCTCGGAAAGGTGAACACAACAATTGCTATTTTTTTATTATTTTGCTATATGTTGATTGTTGAATTATCTGATATATTTTAATATGAAAAAACACGTGGGAGTTTGTATTTTCAACATATTGTGTAGTGTTTTGTGCAATAATCAACTTTAAGGTTGCAGAAAGTGCTCATTTCGGAACTGTGGGCTAACACGGTTTAGTATAACTTTAGGTTATGTATCGTATTTGTTAGGTTGTGGCTACAGCCTGTTAAATAATTGTACTATGATGCACTGAAAGATGTTTTTAGCCTGCCGCAATGGTAAAATCCACAGACTTAGTGGTATTAACGTTAGCTGCTCTATAAAAGCTTCCACACTGCAAGAGTATAGACTGTAGAGGTTACCACAAGCATACTATGCCAATAATAAAAGAACCGTAAATTGTTGGAAAATTAAAAAAAAGTATAAAGCCATCAATTTCTTGACTGTAACTTGATCTGCAACCTTCAGGATCAACTCCGCCCGCGTTGCATGAATTATTTATAGAAACCCCATATAATTAAACAGAGATTCTAAAAATTGTTTCACATTTCATTGACAAATTTTGAATTTATTTTCATCTATTTGTATTTGTAAGTTCGCCCCCTAGCAGGAAACTTATTTTTAATAAATTTACCTGGTACGTTTTTGTTCAAAAACTTATTTTCTCAAAACGATAGCATGAGTAGTTTTCAAGATACAGCCGCTCCGTACCCTTAGTGAATCACCATGTACAAGTTAATAAATAAATTGCGACGGGAAGTGCAGACAGAGCACCTAATTAACAGTTTTTTTTAAACAACACAAATTACTAATAAGATGGTTGCATCCCCAAATCAAACAACAATAATCCTCACCCAAGAACTCTAAGTATAGTCAAGTATGCATTGTGCCGATTAAAATTCAAATTAACCCAATATCTCCAGTGTACTACCCACCATCTGTCTAGTCTTCTCACCTACCACTGCAACAATTTCATTTGCAAGCATCATGTTCGTCTCTTCATACAGAATCGATTGCCAACACGAAGAACAAAGCGAGAAACTCTATTGTGACGTCGATTTATTCATGTTATTCTCGCATGATTGCCCTTACGGCGCGCAGCACGCTGGATGTCGGGCAGTAATGAATGGTAATAGATTCAAGTTGGTTTTTTGATGTCGAATGTGATCAGATGGGCACAGCATGTCTCCGCACACCCCCAGATTCGAATATCGGAAAACTGGAGCCCAATCTGTCACCTTGTTCCCCGCATTACTTTTCAAAATGAATGTATAATTTTGGAGGATTGTATGCCCTTCAGCATCGGAGCACCTGCAGAGTATCGGCGTCGCTGCAAAATTAGGGGGGCAGTTTTAAATGCAATCCGGGGCAACTTTCTGTAACATTACTCGTTTTTGCTATGAAAAGACACCGTTCGTTTTGCTTTAAGTGCTGTTGCATTGGAAATTTTTGTGGTATTTTCGTTAGCTTTTACAGTTGGTTAGCATATCTCCGTTGAATTTCGTATTTTGCAACAATGGCATAGTTTATTCTAACTATTATCCTCTATTCTATGCAATCAAACCTATTTCAATTATTTAATTTAATCATTCCTATATTAGAGTGCTAGTCAAAAATATGAAATAAGCTGTTTATTTTTGTATTACGAACATTAAATAACATTTCAAAAAAAGGTTTTTTATCATTATTCTTATACTACTTTTCGTTTTTGTATACACCAACTTAATTTACACGGCAGCGTTTTTTTTTTAATGACAACCAAGCAATTTTTTGCGGATATCTACTTGAATCTGCTGCGTGACAATATTATACCTGACATACCTTTATTTCCCGACGAGTCAAAGCACAATGTCTGGTTTCAGCAAAACGGCGCTTCTACGCATTTTAGAGATAATGGTTTGGTATAATTTGTGGATCTCTTCTGTTAATCCGATAGGGCTTTTTATTTTTGTTGGATCTGGTTCCGTATATTAATTAATGAAAATACTTTATTTGTAATTAATTAAAAATGTTTAATTTATGTCATATTTCACAATGTCAAATTGAAATTAATAWATATTGAAAAAGACCAAAAAACAGGTCGAAACGTATCAAGATAAAGCATTTTCATTAATTAATCCAAGGAACGAGGTTCACCAAAAATAAAAAACCCTAGCAGATTTAGAGATAATGTTCTCCTATATCTGAATAACATCCTCCCAGGTCGATGAAAGTATTAAATGCCCTGCTAGGTCGCCCGATATAAAGTCCATTGGATTTTTTATCTGCAGTCATTTGAAAAGTCAGGTGAAGGTATTAAGAAAAATTGTGAAATTTGTAAGACACTAAATTAATTTTTGTTGTAGACTAGGTTGTTGACAAGTGTTTAGTGTGAGCATTTAATTTGATGTAAAAATTTATTTAAGTTAATAAAGTTTAAAGAATTATTATGAAATGAAGAGAAACCAGTATTGAAAACTGCAGAACCTGCTTTGATAACGGTCTTTGTCCTTCATTTGAAAATTCTGTTATCAAACCATAAAAAATGAACACCAGGTCCTGCAAATGCGTTGGCATATAAAAATAAAAAGTAAGCTAATAAATGAAAAATAATTAGCAAAAAATTTTTTGTCGAGGAAACATTGATGTAAAGTTCACATTTAAAAAAATACGAATACTATCGTAAACTTTTAACTAACCCTATATATTAGGTCTCCATTTTAAACGCTTATTAGTCAATTAATTAACCACATTTGCTCTATTTGCTGCTGACATTTAATATCTACGTAATATGTCTAACTAATACGGAATACACACATTTTTGCTAATTTTAATCCAGTAAGTCGGAATGGGTGCAACTTATGGGCAAATCAGAATTCAGCATGTTTCACTCAAGGTACCATTTCAGTGCCAGTGTTGCTCAGTATATAACAAAAAAAACTACTGCCAGCCTTCAAATACTTAATCATTAAGTTTAAAGTCACTTAAGTAACTAAATTAATATAATATTATCATACCATTATACCACTGTTGATTACCTAAACGTACACACTTAAATACTCATATCAGCTTGACCTTTAACTTACCCCCCCTCTTTACCATAATCCTAAATCTAGCTACTAAGCAATGCTGCAAAATCTGATATTATGTTCATAGCTGATATCACTGTGATAATAACTAGTTTCTTGTGCTGTGTTTAGCTGTGTACCTATATCAAAAGGTCACCTATTTTCARAATGGCTTCTTTGCGCCCAAAAATATATTTGCGGAACTACAGCTTATTGAGAAAATGAAGTTTTTGGCTAATCCTACTTACCTGAATATGGTAGGTACTTATTTCCTTAAAAATATTCTTGAAGCAATTTATTGTCCAACATTATCATGTTTTAAATTTATCTGCAAGATTTTTAACCACTTTTTCTTAAAACCACTTTTACAAAGTGTTATTTGAGGTCCAACGTTTAGTGTTTTCTGCAAAAAATATATTTAATTTTTCACGATTTCAAAATCTAGCAAGCAAAAATAACAAGCGATGCGAAAGCAACTGACTGATATAGAACCTAAATACTCAAATATTATAAACACCTTCGCATCCCAAAATATTATAGGTACCAAGATGCTTAGTGATCTATAAGATCCGAATTAAAAGTTAATCTTTACCCATGGTCGAGATCTATATCACCTTTACATGGTTAAGCACAATGCTAAATTATGTCCTAAAAATCGGAATAATCACATATACCCCATTCTATTTTTTTGAGTTGGACACATTACGCTTTGGAGGTCATTCTGTGATAATCGGTAAAAATCATCTAGCGGTGGCTTTACAAACTACGCCGTAGGTTGGTACGGTCGGTAAGTAAAGAAACCTACATTTCCGATTTCCCAATGAGCGTTTGAGCCCAATGGAACGGCCCAGGAAAAGATGCCAGTAAAACAAAACTACCTTAAATGATTAATTTTTGTCATATTCATTCTTGTAAAATAAGCTGTATTAAATATAGTGGATTAAACTTGGCGAGGCTTATTTTACAAGAATAAATGCAAGTAATCCACATTAAATAATATGGATGTTTTCAACATTTCAGAACTAGTTGAGAAAGGATTGCTGCCACTTCACTACAATTGGAAGACTAAAAACTATTTTTTATATCTGAATTTAAATACGCTTGAGACAATTTCGAGATTCTTTCTGGGGCACGGTATCGGTTCTCGTGTAACTTGGTTGTAAATAAAGCTAGAAGCCTGATAGATAAAGAGAACATACTATAATTCCCAAATTACATACCATTTATATATATAGTTTAAGAACTATTGCCAATAGAAGTTCATGGATTCTGTTATTGACACAGCCTCTAAGAAAAACTAATAGAGACAGGGAGTGGGCTTCAAAAAAGAAGTAGCTGGCGTAAAAGAAATATTACCAGAAAAGGATTAAATACAAAAAGAAGTGAGATCCCATCAAACACATAAAAAGTGCAAAAGTTCAAGTCTCGCAAGGTAGTCTTTTACCGCAAAAAGTTATGTAAAACCAAGTTAACGCTATATTCAACAACTTTGTTATAAATTATTTCCTAATTCGTTACCTAGCAACATTTATACTGACTATCAATATAGACGCCTTTATTTCTGTACACGCACAATTGTTAGTGCAAATTTTTATTAAAGTTACTATGTATTGAAGACCTGTTTTGTCCACATTGTATATATTGTATTGTATATTATATTTATATTGTATATTTGAAACTTTAAATTCTATCTGTTTCAGATACCTGCTACTGACAAGTGTTTCTTTCAAACTTTGATATATCAATTAAACATAGCACTACTTGTACCTTTTCCTGAAAATCTGTGTTTCTGTTTTCACTCACTCCTTCGTACAGATTTTTTTAATTCTTTCGGATTGTCATTTTTTATTCTATTTCCTAACACCCAGTCTACTTCTTACACTTTCAATGAAGCCATTAATTTTGTCTTTGAGTGTCAAACGGTTTCTTTTACTGACATAGTTCTTAATTCAGAATTAGCACTTCCCAAACGTGAAAACTTAATTAAACCAAGATATATTAAGAATAAACAACCCCCATAAAAATTATATAACTTAAACAGTACGCATGCAAGGGCAATAAGGTATTGGTGAAACCGACCGTTCGTTAACCCTTATGTAGAAGTAACTTATATAAAAAAGTTATTAATTACGGAAAGTCTTTTTTGATAATCGTGGTTATTAAAATTTTTTATATAGAGTGTATTTATAAGTATTCGTATATAAGATTTTCGAGAATTATAACTGGCTATTATAGAGAGGTGGCCGTTGTTTGGAGGGAACCATTTCCTAGTTAGAATTCATGCAGGATATAAATTTAATATTATTCTTGGTGGTATTGTGGGAGCGTTTGGGACACTAGTTGTGTATCTATAGACAGTACACCAATATACTATTTAACTTTTTAAAGAGCTACTTATGTGTTTTCTAGTAAGTTAATAATTAAACTTTTTATACTAACAAAATACTGTTAGCCAAATATGCAGATAAAGCACATTAATTACGTGAAAGTAACAACGTAAAATAATGTCATTAATACTGAATTGCAAGATAGTAAACATTTATTTAGTGGTGCCGCTAATAAATTTATTACAGTATTAGCACTAATTCCGTTGAAGATCATCAAAAACAGCATCGTTTCGCAAACACTGCGCCTAAACTGCGTCCCCATTACAAACAAGCATCCAAGACACGAACACTTGTATCCAGAAAAACGACCAAAGCTCTATGTCAAAATATAAAAATCGAACGGCGAGCCCGAGGATATACTCCACCATTTTGACAGCATCACTCACCGATTGGGGTTGCTATGGAGTTGTCACGCTCCTGCTGCCAATGGTGTCGCTGCCCGCTGCACGCGACTAACCCTATTGGCCTGATGTTTCTACCCTCGAAGTCGGGGTGCGTGCGACAGACCGGACACACCATCAGAAGTGGGATGTCACGGAAAGGTGCAGAACGGACAGAGATGGGGCGACGGGGGCTTGTGCCGCAACCCCGTTTTGCCCGGCAGATAACAGAACAACGCTATCACGATTTAATATTGTTATAGTCACTTGCCGTTTGGCTTAGGCATAAGCTAGTCATATTGGGATCGTAGTAAACTGTACTCCAAAATTTAATTGAATCAGTCACAGATATTAACAATATCAGGCGCGAGTCAATTGTTTGTGATTGAATTGTGGCTAGAACAGGTGATTAGACACTGCCGCGTCTAAGCCTACCGCGCTCGTTTTTCAGTTGATCGCGCATTTTTTCGATTGTTTTCTTGGGAGTGCTCCCTTAAACTGACCGTGTTTCGCGTTGAGGTAACGAATTTGATGCTTCGGTTTCGACGAGGGTTCCTCTAATTGCGCGCTTTTGGACCAACCACCCGTTCGAAAAGACGGCGAAATCTGCAGTAGATGCAGCGACGGTCGGAAGCATAAAAAGGCTTCAAGTTGGATTTCAAGGGGGTCTCCTCCTGTCTGGGGGGGTTGGGCAATTCACCGACCCCCGTGGCGTCGACTGCCTCCGACGAGGTCTCGCACCAGCAGTTCAACATTTTCCCCGCCATCTTCAGCCGCCAGCTGAATTTCAACGCGTGCCCCCAGAAGTCGATGATGGAGGACCTAAGACCGAACCTGGTCGGCGTTGGAAATTTGCTGGGGGTGTCCGGCTTGCTGGACGAGCACCATGGACACTTGATGGGTGGCAATAACGGGGAGAAGGGCGCCCCCAGGAAGTGCAATACGAGCGGCTCGTCTGCGGAGGACTTCACTGCAATTTATGGTGGGCTGCAGCATTCGCATGAACACAATCCGCACACGCCAGCACATACGCCTCCGGCGGCAGCGAGGTCCATAACGGATCATACAGGTAAATTTATACAACTGTAGAGCTTTTTTTATGTAAACCATAGAAGGCTAACGGTCTGAAATATCCTACGTCTTTAGAATTGTTCAGGTATATATTTGGGACAGGAAAAGATAAAACTTGCGTATTTCAGGTTACAACTAAATGTTTTGACTTATTAAATATATTTAGGGTATAGGTAAACTAGTAGGTTTTGAAAGGAAAAACAGTCAATATAAGAAATAAACTAAAACAAACTAATTAACAAAATTAGCCCAGGAGACCCGTTCAGATAACTTAAAAATTGAATATACTTCTATTCAATATATGACCCTTCTAAATCTAATTTAGTTATTTAGTTAATTTAGCCTAGCTAAAGGTATACAGGGTGAGTTTTCTTGACGACCAGTATCATACATACATTATGGGGATCTCGAACATTAGCAGAGTTAGAAGGAAGGTTAAATGGAGATAGATTTGCTGTTTTGTTGACCTAACTCAATTGATTTCTAAAAAAAAGTTCATAGCTTACTAAATATTTTGAGAAAACCAAATTTTGAGTATTTCTTTAAATCCTTTTATCTCGTTTATTTTTGATGGTACAACAAAAATGTAAATACAAAAGTTGTAGATAATTTTACCTTGAATAACGTAGTTTACTCCAGTTTGTTATGCGTTTTGTCATATTTGAGATATGACATAAACGTATGTTTTATAAATAGAAACTACACTTGACTATGGATTCATAGTGCCGGCGATTTTTTTACCTATTCAACGATATAACACTCGGTATAGTTATTTTGAAAAATACCTGAGTTATGGCCAATTTCCTGTATCATTTTTGTATTGTTTTTAAATAGTTAGCCAGTGTTTCTTGTATCTGACAGTTAGTTAGAACCGAGCACAAAAGTTTACGTATTTATAAGTTGAAAATGGAGTTTTCAGATATAGAAAAACTTAATTTGATTGAATGCTACATCATATGCCGTAAATATTCCGTTCGAGCATCTGAAGAATACTTTCATCGTTAGCAAGATCGCAGTCAGCCTTCTTTAAAGTAATTTGAGAGGCTTAAGACAATATGGCTCTTTTTGTAAACTAAGAAATCGGTCCAGCGGTATAAATGAAGCTACACGAATGAACATTTTGGCAAGCTTGCAGTTAGCCAAGCATTACATGCTGGGTATGAACATCGCCGTCTGGAGTTTTGTAACTGATATAGAAAGATGTGCGCGGAAGACCCACTGTTTGTTTTTATGATTATGTGATCGGATAAAACAAAATTTACAAACTGCGGTATATTTAACCGATATCATGAACATCTCTGGGCACAAGAAAACCCTCGCAATGTGCAGCAAAGAAGACCTCAAATCAGATTTGGGTTTAATATTTGGTGCGGTTTTATTGGGTCCACCATTCTAGGCCCGTACATTTTTGACCATTCTTTAAGTAGTGAACGTTACCTTCATTATGTACAAAATGGTTTTGAAAAAATCTTTCAAGATTTAAACTTGGAGATGCGTTAAACAATGGAGTAGTTTCAACACGATGGAGCACCTCCTCATAATACAGTGCAAGTAAGGAATTATCTTGACCAAATCTATGCAAACACGTGGATACGAAGAATCGGACCTGTTACCTGCCCGCCCCGTTCTCCAGATTTATCAGTTTTAGATTTCCTTATATGAGGTACAATAAAAAACATAGTATACCTAAGGAACTATGAAACAGTTGATGACTTAAGAACTGCCATTTTATAAGCTTTTGCTACAATTGACAGACGTTCTATTAGGAAGGAAACTTACTCCATTTTAAAAAGATGCAATACATGCATGCAAAATAATGGAGGATTGTTTTAACACCTTTTGTAGTAATTCATATTTTAGCTTTTTGTTTTTATTTAGTTTTTTTGAGTTACTTTTGCATTTTCTCCTTACGTTAACTGTTAAATAAATTATTTCAGTTTATTTTTGGAATGTGAGTTTTTATGAAACAAAACAATGGCTAGCTATTTAAAAAACCAAACAACAAAAAAATACAGAAAATTGGCCATAATTCTACTATTTTCCAAAATAACTAAACCGAGTGTTATATTATCGTTGAATTGGTAAAAAATTCTATTTAAAAAAACATAAGCTTATGTCATATCTCAAATATGACAAAATGCACAACAAACTGGAGTACACTACTTTATTAAGGGTAAAATTATCTACTACTTTTGTGTTTACTTTTTGGTAACGTGAAATGTAAACGAGATAAAATGATTTAAAAAAGATCTAGTAAGCAATGAACATTATTTTTAAAAACCAAAACGTGCATTGAGTTATGTCAACAAAACGGTGAATCTATCTTCATTTAACCTTCTTTCTAGCTCTGCTAGTTTTCGAGATCCCCATACTGGTCGTCGAGAAAAACATCCTGTATAGCTATAACCAGGATTTGCGGTGGAAAATAAGTGAACAGTATTCAAGGAGCTAGATTACAAAAATGTTGGTAGATTTTATTAGATATGAATATAACCAAATCCATTATTGCTGAAAGTGCAATAAAATTACGCGAAACTGGTAATACCTACTAAACAAGATATTATGGAAGGAAGCACTTGTAAAAATTTGGAAATCGTAAAGGTGGCCTATGTTAGGAGCTACTACTTCCAGATAAATAATAATTTGGACCAAATTAAAAAGTAGCCTGGACCATCAAATGTTGGCCCAGAATAATATTTAGCAATATATCAAAGGTCGAAGTTTTCATTGGCGGCTTACGAAAACGAGTTGTGCGTACCAAAATTGAGTTTGACTCTCAATTATTTAACTTTAGATAACTGCAAATAGGAGTTGCAAAATTAATGCACCGATTGCCACTAAGTATATTTATTCCGAAATTAATTTGCTTTCAACAATTATGGGTATGTCTACAAAAATTAAATGTGGTTAGATTGGAATTGAGTAACCTTTTTCTTCTATTCTTTCCGTGATTTATTTCGTTATTTTAGCTTCCCAACCATTTTCGTAAACTTTTTGTTTTAAATGATTTCAAAACATTTCAACATAACTGCGGCATATTTACGACATTTTCTACCAGTAGAATTTATTTTCTAATTTCTAATTTCTAAGTAAGTAAGGCTTTCTGACTTTTTAGTTACTTTTTACTGTATTGTGGAGCAGATTTCTCCTTTTTATGACAAGCTTATTTTTTAATATTGCTCTTACTGATTCAAAATTCATCTTAAATGTTCTTCCTAAATTTCAATATACTTGGCCATTTTCTCTGACAGCTTCTAAAACAAGTTGTTTTCTTTTTTTAGCATTTTCTTAGCAATTCTTCCACTTCTCTCGACATGACAATTTATAGTGATACACCACAAAGTACTTTATGAAATTACCATGTTTTTAAAATGTCTTACAGCTTTTGAGTTTTTCTTAAAAGATTTTTATGGTTTTAACATGTGTTTTGACAATAGCAATTAAAATCTCAACTGTTTTTCAAAAGTAACTGAAATAAATATTTTTCTTATTCATACCCACAAACACAGGGCAATGGATTGGGGAGCAATTGTCTTCCAAACGTTCAGATCTCAACATATTGAAAATGTGTGATATAAGGTAAAACGCGAATTAAGCAATGTTCCTTCAAGATACCTGCTTGCTATTAAGATAAATATTTATTCGGCTGATTTTAAACAAACAATTTTTTTTTTGTCACGTAGGATGTGAAAGTTGCCAAGGCATTGTAGACATAACGTACCCTAATATTTAATTAAAGAAAACAACAGTTGTCCACTTCCCAGGAAATATATTGAAATTAACAAAATGAATGTACATGTTTCGGAGACAGTTTAAAGTCAACACACCAATTTAGAAATTTTTCATGAGAAACAAAATTCTAAAACATTTCAAGTCCGCTTGTATCTTGGATAGTTAGGTATTGTATCTGCATATATACTTAAGTGTGAAGGATTTATTAGTTCCAGACTACGGCGGCTTTAAAAATTATTGAGTTCTACATAAACAGTACACTAGAATAAAATTTTTATTTAGTTTCAAATATGCATAAGAGGGTACTGTTGCGCTCTGAACAATGTATATATGGGTTTTTGTCAATAATTTATCTCTCATATTTTCACGTACAAAATCTATCAATACAAAATATGTGAAAGCATTTAGATTAACACTAAAATCCAAAATTTGAATTAAGCAAAAATTTTTATTTGGATCTGCAGTTGTATAGATTAAAATTATCAGTTACATTACCATTTATACCAGAATGTTTTCAAAATTGTAACGGAATGAGTTAATAATGGGTAACATCCTGAGATTCGTTACAAAATAATCAAAATACGTAGGAAGTTACAAGGCATAAAATAATGTGAAATTATGCGTGTGAGACGAAAAGCGATACTTGCTTTTGTCACCTAATACAAAGAAGATACTGAATATCAGAGCGAGAGCGTTGCCTACTACAGTCCTGTGATATACATGATGATATAATCCATTATGACAGCTTATAGCCCCAAATAAACAAAAGGGAAAACTTGACTTTTAAAACAGTAACAATATAATCTATGTATGCCATGAAATAGCACAAAACACCTTTAGTTGGCAACAATTTTGCAGTTAATATGAATTAACGTCCAACGATACACAAACAATCTTATACTACTAACATGTTCAGCAACAATTAATTTACGACGTTTACTTTAGAAAAATTCCATTTAAATTTGAACGTTTTGCCAAACTTCAACACGAACTTTTTCAATCTCTCATCCCCGCTGTGATTAACCTGCAGTTAATAATAATTACAATCCTCTCCACAATAAAAGCTCGCGACGACAAACAGGACATGTGTGCACAGTGTCGAGTACAATATGCCAAATTGAGTGTTAACCATGGCATTGTCCCATCCCCATGTCCCCTTTGCCATTGTGCTGATACATATGCTGTAAGCCTAAGTACAGTAAATTGACACTTCATTACCGGGTACCCTGGCCAGTCATTACCGGCCCAGATGTACGCCGAGTATGTCCCCCGATTTAGCTATGCACTTAACCGGAAAGCAGGCGATGTTTTGATTGACAGGTTGGTGGGTTATTTCATTCGGCTAGGATGGACACTAAAGGGTTATGTATCAATTGACAAAGTTTTATTGGAAATTTTATACTTTCTATTAAAAAATAAAGCAAAGCAATACATAAAAACTGAGGATTTGTCTATTTTGTGTTTTGAGAAAATAGAAAAAGTGCAAAATAAGATAAGGGATAAACAAGTCCATCTCCTCTCCTTAGTACTAGTCCGACGTGTTAAAGCGAAGGGTTATAACGGAACTAATTGAGGTTAGAGGTACAGCAGAACATGCAATCTGCAATAATATAAATAAATATTGTGTTTAAACTTACAAGGCTTTCGAAAATTCTTTGTGCAAATCACCACACAGAAATTTCAAGCGCCCGCGAAATCGATGATCACGGATAATCATTTTGAAACGGTTAAATCACGGAAGCCATGTGTTTTACTGCACTCTGCATGATATGAGAGTGCATGTCAGGAAGACAGTAAGACACAGCACTCTCGTTAAAGTAGCTACAGACCGTGGTGTGAATATAGGATATTCCTATTCCTATTCTATCCTATCCTATTCCTATATTCACACCACGCTACAAACTGTTTCAATTTTTACATGTTGCCATGTTTAAAAAATATCGCTAATGGACCGTCTTTCCTACCGGTCCAACTCTTTTCCCTTTACCCTACTACCGTAGATGTTATAACAAAAAGGAATGATTGTTGGAGGAAAGACAGAGACAAACTGGAAAGACAACTGCGAAAAGCACCAAACGAGTTTAAATGCGCTTGAATCACAAAATAGCGTACATAGTAAAGAGCCTACCGAAAGGAAAAGAAAGGAAAATCAACATCCCTAGTGAAGTAACAATTTATTCTGTAATTAAATTTCATTATTTCATTCATTTCATAAAGCAAGCCCGAATATTACGCAGTCAACTAACTGTTTGAGCAGAATCCTTTTTCAAAATATAATATGCTGCATTTGGTGGTCATAGAATCCATACTCGGTTGTATGTTTATGTGATATTAACTTAGGCAGAATGAGTTGTAAATGTATTATGAAAAAACCTTGTTGCTATGACTAAGATTTTTTTTGTGTCTGTGCATATATTCGAAAAATATTATAATAGCTAACATCTTTCCATCAAACCTAATTATATAGAGAAATGTACATATATGTTTCTTTTTTAATTCTATTGGTGCCATATTTGAACAGAAGAAAACAACAACCTTTTGTCCTCAGATCTCCAAGTTATGAATAGATTATTAAGGCAAGAGGGAGTTTTGCGCCCGATGTTGTTCATAATGGTGATGAATGACGTATTGAGAAAAATGCTGTAAAGAGTCCATAAAATAAAAATTAATTGCAGAACTCTAGCAGTAGAAAAGCTGGAAGAATGTACATTGCTGTATTTCATTGTGCAGTTGCATGCCAATTTGTCAGGCTACAGGTCACTTCCTTTAGGAATAGTACCCGTTTAGGCAGCTAGGTGGCTTTGTCATCATGTCAGTGTAATGCTGACAGATGGCATTACCATCTAAATTACAAAGTACAAAATTTCGGAAATATTATATTTACTTCCTGATAAGCTAATAATATCCCTCCGTCACCAAAAGCTTTAGACAATATGCTTATTCAATAATTTGAGGGTCAGATCAGGTCAAGTTGCATCTTTTTGTGTTATTTTTTTCTATTGAAATAAAGAGATATAATATGTAGTATAATCTTTTTTGCGGCGAGTTGTATAATTTTGAGTGAAAATTATTATAAAAATGATGGCAGACTGATCTTCATAAACACCAAAGCACCGTATATTTAGTTTACTGAAATATTTTATTGCATATAGTATTCTTATACAGGTAAAAGAAATACACATACAACAAACCATAAATTTTGAAAAAGATTTTATGGATTTATGGTGAACATAACAGTTAGTTTATGTATTTATTTGTTAGAACCCATCCGGTGAACTTTCTACAAGCCAATCCCAAGATAAAGTTTTCTTCTTTTGTGCTATGTGGCAGATCATTTATGAAAATTAGAAACAATAACGGGTCAAGCATGGAGCCCTGGGTAACACTAACTGGAACCACAAGCTTTCCGGACCTTTACAGTTATCCATACTCGATGAACTAATACCTACTTTGCAAATAGGATTGTAATAAGTTTGATAGCACCCTCTTCCAAACCCCAACAACTGTGATCCCCAAGCAAAAACATAGCCAGCCTATTACAATTGTCTTGCTGACAGCGAATGATTAGAATGAAATAATTTTCCAAGTTTAACATTTAATTGGTGGAGTACTAACATTAAATGTGCTTTGTAATCATTTTATATGGTATTAACTTTCGACATATAAGTGATCAGATTTTAACACAAAGTGCGCCGGTGGGTACATATTATGTCTAACCGCAATGCACAGCATCTATTAGGCGAACTAGAAGGGCACGGATTGAAGTGCATGTCTACTTGCTAAATAACATATTATTTTGGCAATTATTAACAATCTCTCGATCTCTGTGTAATGTATAAGTGTATATAATTCGTAATGTGAAGCTGTCATACATGTAGTAAACATCAGAGAAATAATAACGTCTGATAGAAATTATTATAGCCTTCGTGTATGCTGTTTTTATAAACACATTATTAAAAGGTAACATGTTCGCTTTTATTGCGTCCAATCGCAGTCGGACGAAGTTCCTAACAATATGATGAATGTAAAACTTTTAATAAAAGTACGTAATGATGGTGTAGAAAATAATACAGTGCTGTAAGAATGGTATATTTGATCAAAATCAAAAGTAATTTAAACTGTCTAAAAAGTATTTAAATTTATTTCAACAATTGAATGATACTGAAATATACAGCTTTAGTTGAAGTTAGAATCGTATGATGGAGCCAAAATGTGCAAATTTAAGAATTAGAATTCAAATAAGCTTAATCATAAGACTTTTATGTAGATACGTCTTATACTGCATTTACTACGTCGGCGTCGTAGGTTGGAACGGTCGGTAAATACAGAGACCTACATTGCCTACTGCCGAATGAGCGCTAGCGCCGAGATTTTTAGCGCACTGGAAAACCGAGCTAAAAAAGAGCACAGTGAATAAAATTCGGGAATGATTAACCTTTGTAATATTCATTTTAGCCTAAATTTAACTACCTTCTCTATCACGTATTAAGATACACGTGTTCACATAAAACGCCACATGGCCAAACAAATCAACTATTTCTAGTACAATATTATAAGAACATAGGCACGTTTAATAGCATAATGGTAATATCGTGAAGATTCTAGCGAAAACAAACGTAAGAAATAAATGAAAGTATGATCTAATCGCTACCAGATGTAAAAGAAAACTGTTTATTGTAATTGTAATGAAGAATTAAAATATGGCGATGGGTGCAAAAAACAAACAATTCTATAATACACTTTTGGTGTTTCAGATTAAATGTCTCAAGTCTGTTCATTTTTTTAAATTTAATTATCTAGAACTTCATTAGGCATGAAAAAATAAATCATTTCCAAAAATATATCTGTTTTGTCGTCTCATCAAATTCATTTTTATGTGCAATTAAATTTGGTGTAAAGGAACGTGAGCCCGTCCTAATTGTAACACTGGCCAGCACGCAAACAGTGCTGCCACCATCGTTAATGCTAATTACATGGATGATGAGGAAATTAAATTCCGCAGAAAACGAAACAAATTTATGTAAATATTTTAAAACGGGGCAACGGCGCCGGAGCGGATTAGGTTAAAGTAGGTAAACGTATCTGGGTTTGGAGAGTAACTACATTCAGTCGGGAGTAATAAGATTGTGTGAGATTCTTTGTGGAGCACGCCGGTGTCAGTAATTGTAATTAGGTTGGTACTAACTGCATTAATAAACAGTAATGAATTCAATAAGGTTTAGTTGCCGACGCCGCCGTTTGCCGCCACAGTCACCTGTGACCGACGACATTAGTCAATTTACAAGCTGAATCTGTTTGCCGCATTTGGACGATGAGGTTAATTTTTTATTTGGCGCGTTTGGAATCGGATTTTCACCCAAATGCATTAAAAAGACGCAAAATAAATCATGAAAATATAATTTTTAAGTAAGCGGGGTAAATAAATTGAAGTAAAGCTTTTACCTTACTATTGCTATAAAGAGTGCAGGACTTTGTAGAGATGCGATTAATTTAATTAAATCATGCTGGCGACTAGCTTCCAAACAGTGAAATTTAGAAAGCGGAGCGCAGGAGATAGATGAAAAATGCATCTCATACTGCTGTATATAATAGAAACGGGAAAAATCGGCACTAGCATTGTATAATACTGAAACAGGTAACAAATTTAATATAATCAACATAAAAAAAGTTAAAAAGTCAACGCACGCTTACTTGAACTCCTTAGAGGCTGTTTACATGAAATGCAATTTAAACCACCTGTTAAACAGAGATCTCACACCGTTAAATAACCCAATTGTCTCAATAGTAAAGTCAAAAATGTAACATAAATTCTTTTTTATTACGCATGCATCATAATCAACAATTATCGCACGCTGCAGCGTGTGTAAAATGATGATTATGATGCGCCTACTTTTTTATTACCTAGATATTTACCTGCCGTTTAAATTACTAGGTATACCTTTTGTACGCATATCAAAATGAACGAACACTTTTAAAAACAACATTTCTTTATTCTAAGTAACTATAATACTCTTATTTTAAATAAACATTGATTGTACAATTTGTATTTTTAGATATTTCATTTTATGATTTAAGCCTACTAAAAATAATTTCAAAATTGTAAAAGAGAATGTTTAATGTTTAAAACATTTTTGAGCCTATGATGCATTCGTAATAAAAAATAGCGTATGATACGCGTGTATAAATAAGAGGCCTTTAAAGCACGCGCGACATATTTCAAAACACGACGCGCATGATACACTTGTATCATAATATACTATTCTACACCACACATCATTAAATCTATACTCACATTATGTTTGACTGTTTTAGCTTAGTTATACTTGTTAAGCCGTCGAAGTCCACGTTAGCGATTGAAATGCTGGCATTTGGCTTTGCCAAAAATAACAAAAAAAGTAGAGGTAGTATCAGACAAGCGTTTATAATTATTGTTTATAACTATAAAAACTCTACTATACTTATATCAATTGAGAGAAATGCATGATTATTTCAGAGGTGTTATTGCTATGTTCCCTATAGACGAGTATATATAACTCTTTTATAGTGATAACAAAATACGGTGTAAAATTAATATTCTAATATTATTAAAACTTTAATATTACTACTTAGTAATACATATTTATAAAAATTTCATAATCAACGCAGACTAMAACTCAATGGCTCAAAAATTTTATAGTAACTCCTTGCTGAAAATTTTGGAGTAATATGTATCTACGGCAACTACTCGTGTGAAAMATAAATCACATACAAAGGGAATCTAATTTATGTTCGGAACAGTAAATATGAAATTCTTTCACTAACGAATTTTTGGAAGAGTTGAAAAGCTTGTCAGCAGTCAATTCAAAAACTTCAACAGAACAAATAGTTTTCATGCGACGAAATAAATTATTAGAAACAAATGAAATTACCGTTCATTCAAAAAATTACTTATTACTAGTCTAAGCTTTTTTTACTTGTTTCATGTAAAATAAGTCAAGCAAAAATGTGTCTTAATATAAATAAATGTTTTATTGCGTATATACAAACAAATTAATTTATTTGATTCAAATATTTTTTATTTGTCTTAAATAGATCGTTTTATTTGTGTAGCTTATACATTTATAAAACCACCATCATTCAAAATTCTCTTTTGATAGCTTTAAGAATATATTGCGACATATTTGAAGACTTCAAGAACAGATAMATTCAATTTTGACCTTCAATGAAGACGATGTATTCAGCGAAGGTATGCTTTGGAATCTATACAAACCGAGCATCGCATTGATAATTATTTAATTAATAAGATTTATATCCAAGAAACATTTTAAATCATCATCCACATGTAGRGATCATATTTATCACACAAATGTTTCTGAAACATCTGGTCCTTCATCTATATAAGACGAGTCTTTGGCATTTAGCGTCGCTTTGAAAATTAAAATGTTTTAATTGTGACACAATATGCAGATTCGCTCTACTACGGAGATAACTGCAAATGGCGCATTTTTTTAATTTGCCGTTTCCAAGTTATCTAAAGAATCCCAGGCATCTAGGTGTATATAGCTAGGTAGCCTCTAGTAATACCTTCAGTTAATTTGAATTTACCGATCATCAGATGTACAACACTATTTTTAATGAAATATCATGGAAGGGCGACCGTCTTCATTGAGAACACAAAAACAAACTCCGGACACTCCGGTATTACGGCCAAGAAAAATAAAGCATAAGCATAAAGCTTTTTAGAAGCCGAGCATTCGGAAAATGTATTTCCTTCTTCAGGACAGGTTTTAAGTTGAGGTTAAGTGCATCACAAAATTGATACTAAAGATGAAAAACATATGTGGTTGTGGTTACTGGCAAAGATCGTCCGTAACACAATTATAAAAAACAAACTCGAATACAACATAATCAAAGATTGATGTCAATTTAAAAAAATTAACAAGTAAAATCTTTGCACAATAGGTAAATCACGTAAAATAAAAGTCACATTTCACACCTATCCGTATAATTTTTTTGCGGTTTTGAAGTGCAAGGTGGAAGGTTTTGGGACACGTTTTTTGCGTTGGACTCGCGAGTTAGTTCCTTGAGCATTAGATTGATTATTATACGCATAGAAATGTCTGGAGAATTTCACTTTTCATATAGTGTAGATTTCTATGAATGCGATGATTGTACCCTAAGCCCTATACTAAATTTGATTGCCATCTATCAGACTTGAAATAAAATACTGAGGGCTMACCGTAACTGTTTTGAAATCCAGGGGAACGGCCAAAAATCATCCAAATCCGATCAATGTAAGCTTTTGTTTAAGACAGAAAATATCTCAACCAGACAGATACATAGTGTTGATGTTCTTGATAATATAAATGCTGAAATGTTTTCCTTGCTAAGTACACGAAGAAGAGATACTTTCGAAATTTATTTATTTATTATGCTTTAATTTACGAGTATAGAGTTTGTCAAACAGTACTACAAACACAATGACAAATAGGTATACTAATAAGTGAAGTACAAGGAAGAAGAAGAAATCTAGGCATATACGTATTTCTGTACTTAATTTTTCGCTGTCTTACACAAATCTGTTCTAAATTATTTCCACACCATTTCTAGGAATAAATAAACCATCACTGTTTACTTAATTTTAGGTATGAAATAAATATTTTCAATATAGCGTGCACTATCTAGTGACCCTATGCAAAGATTGTGTGGAGCAACTCCTACTATACTCCATCTCTCTCTAACGCGGCAGGCTGCAGAATCAGCCCGCTCCACGCGGTGTCGTGCATATACCCCTCTATCTACTACCATGATTGATACTAAATGTTACTACCATGGCCTCACATTAAAACTTCTGCTTCACTTGTTGTTATCTAAATATTTTACGAAGAAGAATCGATACTGTCAGTGCCGCTTCTGGCTAATGAGACTCCTTCGTGCAAGAGAATTTTTGGCGCCCCGATTTAAAATAAAACAAAACACTTACTTTTTGGTACTGTTATAAAAAAATTAACAAATGGTTAAACAAAGTAACATAAAAAATAAAATATAAATAATAAAAAAAATTAACAAACATTTCTAWAAAATAATGAAGAAATAATGGTTGATTGCATAAAAAATAAACTACAGAATTATTAAAGAATTAACAAACATAACTACACAACATAAAATAATGAAGAAACAAAAACCAATTACTAAGAAAACTGCACTTTCCGAACTTTTTTATAAGAAAATTCTGAAATAATATCGCTATAATTAATCTTCTCCGCGATGGAATCCTCTATCGCAATGATTGCAAGAGCGGATAAACGGTCTTGTTTCATGCTTGACCGCAAATAATTTTGAGCTTTGAAAAACTGCGCTCTCCAGAAGCTACTGTCAGTGGTAACGTTAAAAATAATCTAATCACAATTGSAACATTTGGAAATAAACTCMGTAGTTTATTTTGAAAAATGTAGCACACAATTTCGAGAGGAGTTTTAGTGGACTCTTTTTTTAAAAAGGGTTTCAAAGTTAACAGCTCATTTTTTAAATCAGTCGGATCAAAATCACAATCTTCATCGGTTTTGAATTTTAAATATAAATCATTAACAGATTTTTGCAATGTGTTTTCGTCAAATAATTGGATATTATATAAAAAGCTATAGTTGTTTTACTGTTCATTTAATAACATAAGCCTCTCCTCTATCGATACTGTGGCAACGTCTAAAATAACGAAAAAAGAAAATTTGCTTTAATATTTGCTTTTGGGTCATCTGTCGTTTCATCTGCAGTTTCATAAGAAAACTGACGCTTAACTCGTTTATGTCGTACACATGGAAAACTTACGTCAATTTCTAATTGTTCTGATATGCCCGATGCCGTCTGATAAAAGGCATCGAAACTTTGGTCATTGCGCAAATCTTTGATGTAGGACAACACATTTTGCAATGCTTCTACACCTGCTTGCAGATCAAAATCTTTAGTTTGCAGTAACTTGCTAGCTACATTTACCTTAGAAATTTTGTCGTACCACACTACAACGGACAACAAAAATTCAAAAGATTTTATTTTGTTCAACAAAGTAGTCGCTTGATGCCTGGAAGTAAGATCTCGTAACATGTCGTTTTCTATGTGTGACAACGCATCGGTAATTTCTTTGAAATTGAATCGTAGCGGTTTTATTGCATTTACTCGGCTCTCCCACCTAGTCTCACTGACTGATTTGAGTACTACGTTTTTAACATATTTTTTTAAAATATCCCATCTATACACTGAACCCGAAAAGAAAACAAATAGTTCTTGTATCAAACTAAAGAAACTGATCGTTTGACAAGTTACGAAAAAGGCTTTCTGATTAATTTCTAAAAAATTTTTCTGTAGACCAATGTTTTTACATCTCATGTTGGCCCCGTTATCGTATCCTTGGCCTCTGAAGTCTGCAATATCTAGCCCCAGTTCTTTTATTGCATGACACACAACATCAAGAAAGCCTTGTCCGGTAGTATCAAAAATTTCATAGAAACCTACAAAATGCTCTTCTATTGAAACTTTTTCAGTATCTACAAATCGGATAACAATAGTTACTTGCTCCTTATGACTGATATCTGGTGTACTGTCCACAATAATCGAAAAATACTTGTTCTTTTTTACTTTACCAATAATATGACTTTTAATCTTATTTGACATTAATACGATTATTTCATTTTGAAATGTGTCCCCCAAATAATGAGGCATTCTTTTATTATCGGTCTTTGTAACATTAATTCTTCTTAAATGTTCTGACAACGTTGGATCGAATTTCGCTACCATCTCAACAGCTTTCAAAAAATTACCATTATTTGGTTCATAAAGAACATTTGAGGAACCACGCAGCGGTAAACAACAAGTTGCAAGGTACTGAATGATTGCTATAAGCCTTTCAATAACAGCACACCAGTGTGGTTGTTCCAAATCAAATAGCATTTGTTGGGTGCTGCCGATGGTAGTTTTATTTTGAAGTCTTGCTTTGAGTTCTAACCATTTTTTAAAAGAAGACAAGTGGTTTACAGACTTTTCATGGTTTACCAAACTATCTGATAAATGCCTCCAATCGTTAAAACCGTGAACCACGTCGGTCAATTTAATATTAAGGTTAGGACTAAAAATTTTGCAACAAAAGCAAAATACGCTGTCGAGAGTACATAAGCCAATCCCGAATAATTTCTTCACCATTTTTTAAACGACGTCTAAAATAGCTATTAGAAAAGCTCCTACCACTTGTATCTTGAGGAAACTTTTCTGTAAAATTAATTTTGGGAATCGTATAGTGTAAAACCAAAAAATCGATATCTTTTTGCGTCAATGGGAAAGGCCACTTAGAAGGTTCATTAAGAAAATCATTAGAGACATTGGAACATTGTTCAGAATAAGAATTAACACTACCGGCACTATTGACGCTGGCATCATCATCACCAGAAATCGTGGTTATTCCCGGTAGCTCAAGAAAACATGATGTTCCTGGGCTTGGATCGCTTGATGAAACGTTGGTAACATCCTGGTAAGAGTCTACTGACACTACTTCTTCAGTTAAATCCATTTTTTCTGACACTAGCAAAGTGTCTGCGACCGTCACTGATGTGGAAGTTGACGGCATATTCTGTTCGGTAGGTTTAAAAAATGAATCTAAAACGCCTTTCCTTTTTTTCACCATCAACTTCACGTAGAGCTCTTCTTTTTCTATATTCATGTCCCGACGGTTTTTTCTTTTTACGATCAAACATTTTTCATTCACAAAAATTATCCTGCTATTGTGAATTTAGTAATTCCAACTATGCAAACGTAAATCGAACCTAATTAATACACAAATATGGTTTAAGTACTTAATTTGCTATTTGAGAATTTCCCTACCTTTTATACTATTTATTAGGTACACTACATCATCTACAGAAATTGGCAGAACATGAGCAAATATTCGATAAATTATTTCAAAAATATTTTCCGGTCTCGACATGTATGTAGACTGTCGAGCGTAGTCGTGTGCGGTCGTGTGACTCACAACTGAAAATGCGTAGCGCCGACGCACCGCGCACATCTTGGTGGTTAGGAAAGATTTATACTTAAACTAGTAGATCAAAGAGGGCGCTGCGCAGTAACTATTAAAAAAAGAAGAACCGTTAACATCTGGAACGAGTGAATACGTATAATTCCCAAAAATAAAGAAATTACCGAAAAAAGTTGGTAAAAATTTGGCTTTCTGGCGCCTTTCGCTTGAGGCTMCTTCGTGCGGGGCACGAAATTGCCCMCCGCTAGAAGCGGCGCTGGATACTGTACTTGTACTTGATTTGTTCGCCATAAAGTGTTGCGTATGGATGCAAAATAAGAAATCGAAGATGTGTTTCACGTGCTTTGCATTGTTCATTAGCGAGTCGACATCGGTTTGGGTTGTTCTAAAGTCTAAACGTAGATCAAATGGAGGCATAATTGGCATAGTCACGTAAGCAGGACCAAACTTATTCTCTAGGGTACAAAAGATCCGATGAACTGAAGTGGCGCTTCACAGCGCACAACTATATCCATAAAAGAAAAACAACAGAACAATCTTCTATTTAATATTTATATTTCCAGATGGCGCTTTTAAAAAATTAAAACCGGAACCRGCTTCGACGGGTAGCAATAGTTYAGGAACTGTATCACCCGGAGGACCGCAACATGCCGGTCACACGCCTACCACCGCCTCATGTCCGACTCCCGCGAGAAGAAGACACCGGACAACGTTCACGCAGGAGCAGCTGGCTGAACTGGAAGCTGCCTTTGCGAAGAGCCATTATCCAGACATTTACTGCCGGGAAGAATTAGCTAGAAGTACAAAATTAAACGAAGCTAGAATACAGGTAAGGTGACACTGAATATAAGACAATACAAATCATTCGCAAAAAATTCTGTATAGATAATTAGGAGGGGACAACGTTCGAAATACTTTTTGTTTTATCAATGAAATTATGATTTTGCAAACGTTTTGGGATTTATTTACACCTTTTTAACAATAAAATGTATGAACAGTAACATTTCCGATCGCTGGTAGTTGTTATTAGTTGGTAGTCATTTGTTCTTGTTACGAATACGGGCTTAAAAACTGCTGACTTCTGACTTAATTCCTTTTGTTTAAAGCACTAGTTCCAAATACACTAGGTCTAAACACAACTAGTTTACAACATTACTACTTTAACCCTACTAATTTACTAAATCACTATACTGCACACACTTGCACTAAAAACAGCTAATTCACTAAGTCTTTCGCTCACTGAATAACCGGTATTCGAATTCAGAACTGTCCGGGCTCACTCCGTCGGGCTATTCATACTCCCATCGAAAATTCAAGACGCAGATTTATAGAATTCTCCGTAGAGTATCGATATTTCCTGCCATCTGTAGCTAGAATCACTACTTGCAGTGTCCTACTACATCGTATCTACACGACTGGAACTCCGCTACAAAGATGGCGCTGATTCCGCAACATTCTCTTTTAGTTATTTCGGTACGGCATGGTAACTGAACTCTGCTTTTCAGTAAACCATTTTAATGCTTTTGTAATCAGCACTGCAAACGAATTGATGTATTCTGTATACTTCATACAAAAATCAACTTTGCTTTTACATTTTATAGCATATATTATATTTTATCAGAAAGCTCCATAATGAATGGTGGGTTATCAAATTAAATTACTTGGAAAAGGAAGTTTCCTGTGTATCCGCTAGTGAATAGCATAATACAGTAAATAAATATGCACTGCTCTAAACAGCTTCGAAATAAGATACTCGTAGGTATGAACTTAGATTGAATACCATGCAATAATTGTTTCAACATCAAACATAAACATACATACATAAAGTAACATTTTGGTACGTATTCAGTTTTGCGCTTTAAAAAAACGATGAATCCATGGAAATGCAAATACTTTGTATAGTTAGCAGCGAATTTAATAAAATAATATTAGCCTGTGAAAAGTAACAGAACATACAAATCATGGAGTCCTCTACACCTAACTAAACATAATATTTAGTTTTGAAAACATTTGCAAATAAAAGATGATTTCACGTACCGAAAACAAGACGCCCGCAACGTAGTAAATACTCCAGGTACTAATTGGACACATTTGAAATATATAAAAAGATAAAGTTGTATTACCTACGAGAAATAGTTAAACATACTATTTAAGTAGTAAATAAGAAAATACATACAACCTATTGACACAATCGTTATTTGCCAAACGATCATGACTATTTTGTTTATTTTTAGCCAGGGTTGGCATGATTAAAACAAAATGTTTAAAACAGAATGTTTTAAACATTTTTTTTGTTAATGTTTTAAACAGTGTTTTTTGATGACTATTGTGTATGATTCATTAATTATTACTATTAAGCTTGTTTATCTTCCAGAAATAGATAGACAAGATTATTAGCAATTACATATCTACATAATGTCACCCCACATTTGCATTAAAAATTAATTGAATACAAAACCAGACCCAGTTAGAAAATACGTAAATGTTTTCTCAAACTTTTTATTGATACAACAGTTTTAATTTAACTTTAACATTTTTTATTTAATGAACAGGCAAAGCGCTTTCAGCTATAATTAGCCATCATCAGTGTGTAAAAAAGAATACAAAAGAATTTATAAACCTGACATTGTCAAAATCGAAATAAGCAATCTTGACTTCAAACAAAAAAATAGCCTGCATGCCAAAAGCACAACCATGAAATCAATGATCAAATAAAGAATTTAGAATAGGACAGCTAAAATTACAAAAATCATTCAAAATTGTAAAATTACCGTTATCTATAATTTTGAATATTTCAAGAATTTCTAGAAAATTTAATTTTGAGGATTTATTACAGACATGTAAAGAATTTAAATTATTTAAAGGGTGATGTGTTTAAATGACAATAAATGATTTGTTAATGAAGAATTTGTATTAACTATATCAGTATTTTTATATTTTTCTTATTGTTTCAAGTGTTCATTGCCTCTAATTGAAAAAGATCTTCCGCTTTGGCCAATATAAACAGAATTACAATCGTTACAAGAAAAACTATAAACTCCCGAATGATTCAAAACTGGAATTTTGTCTTTATTGCGAACAAAATGGTATTTTTACAATTTTGAATGATTTTTGTAATTTTAGTTGTCCTTTTCTAAATTCTTTATTTGATCATTGATTTTATGTTTGTGCTTTTGACATGCAGGCTACTTTTTTGTTTGAAGTTAAGATTGCTTGTTTCGATTTTGACAATGTCAGGTTTATAAATTCTTTTGTACCCTTTTTTACACAATGAGGGACTGATGATGGCTAATTACAGCTGAAAGCGCTTTGCCTATTCATTAAATATAGTGGATTTGATAGACTTCGGCGAGATTTATTGTAGAAGTAAACATTACTTTTATATCCACTTAGAGAAAAATGGACCAGTTTACATTGTTTAAAAGTCTTAAACTTAACATAACAGAAAAATTTGTATTTCTGGTCCAATACTACAAAACAATAAATAAGAGGTTCATTCAACACTTACTAGATACTTACTAGTACAAAAAAAAACCAATAGTTATCAGAACTTGGGAATATAAAAAACAATAAACAGAGAATAAAAAATAACAGCATTTTTACTTTTTTACTAGTGTAACCATATCTTTTTTGCACTTCTTGCATTGAGCTCGCATTCTACCATTTTGCACCTTAATTTTGTCAGTTATTCCACACTGCATCCTTCCTACTACGTCATTGTAACTGTTGAACTTTAAACTTTTAAACAGACAATGTCGGTTTCTATTCTCTTTGTTAAAGTTGATATTAGCTAAAATTAACCCAGTAACCTTAAATTGGGTTATGTGATTGGTCTAGATTTTAAGAACAATGTTGATTCTAGTTTAAAATAGAAAAGAGAAATCGACTCATAATAACTAAAATTGTTGCGTGAACAAAAAAGACAAATGACAACTGATAATCGTAGTCATCTAGGGATTTTTAGACAACTGCTACGCTCCGCGCCATCTGCTCGTATTTATTTTCATTACTATGTATAGTAAATTTGCAAGAAAGTTTATGTTTAAAACAGTGTTTAAAACGTTTTAAACATGTTTTTAACTAAATAAAAAAAACATGTTTAAAACGATTTAAACATGATTAAATTAAAAAAAACTGTTTGTTTTGTTTAATTTTAAAAAAAAACATGTTTTTTGCCAACCCTGTTTTTAGCTTACTATAGCCTCTTAACTTTCAGGAAAAAAAAACAGTTTAGACATGAATACAAGTACTTATTTACTGCACCTGTACCCATTGTTGCTTTTTTACTACAGTACATCATTATTACTAATACACAAGTTCACACTGTACAGAGAAACGTTACATAAAATAATTTTTCAAATTAATAATAGGAATATACTCGGTACATACCATTGATGGCAATAAAATTAAAACAATAATTTTATCGCATACATAGGTATGCAGGTATGTTATTGTTATTCATTGATTAATTTTTGTAGTAGGTACAAGTCATAGACATATGACAATATGATTAAAGTAAAAGCAGTGTGAACAAATAAGTAGGATATAGTTATAAAGTATACTAAAGTATACTAAAGTATACTCAATACTAAACCCAAACTAAGTCTATGTCTTTCTGATCCACTGCACTGGTCCGCGAAAGATCAGGGACGAACATGTAATCGTTTCAGATCCACTGGACCGGGTTCAACGGTCCAAGTCGGTTGGATCCATACCGACCAACTCAAACGCCCACAGTTTCAGTATAGTTCAATTGCATTTACCCCAGGTTCACTAGAAGAAGGCGAATCCTTGAGTGTAGTAGTATACGAGTATAATTATTATTATCAATTTATCGCCCGAATCTTTTCATAATTGAGGTACAATCTTATTCGGTAAAATGAACTTGTGCAACCGCGCGTTTCAAAATGAAAACAAACCACCTCCTATGGGAAACAAAATCGAGTAATATTCTGAAACAGTTCGATTTTATTTCAGGGAGGAACATCATGTAATGTAACATTCGAAATTCCTAGCAGGAAAGAGAAGTCTAGTAATACCTCATTTTGAAGGTTTAATAAAGCCCCTTTCGAAGACGCATTTATCTAAAAATTCAATTTTTACCTTTACCTTTGGTTATTCGTAGTTCTCACTTGCGCCACCATTATATATTTGTAAATTTTATATTTCTATATGTGAGAAGCCTGTATATGTAAGACTCCTCTGTATTAAAATTTCTGTGTTAACAAAAACATTTATACAGGGCTTCTATAAATGATTCATGCAACGCGGGCGGCGTTGATTTCTGAATTCTTTGTGCCGCCTTTTTGTAACTGCTGCCGAGCTACAATATACACGGCGATTGTAGTGAAGATTGCATATCAATGTGAGCTATCTGCAACCTTACACTTAATTATCCCACAAACCACTGTAGAATATGTTGAAAATACACATTCCCAGGCGTTTTCTTATATTAAAATATATCAGATAATTCAAAAATCGACAGTTGACAAGTATAGGTCACTTCTTTGAGAGGCCGCAAATTCTTTGATCTAAACGGTGCCTCATAACCAAATATCACTTGAATAATTAATGGTTAGTTTGCTCCATTMAAGATACGCCGTGGTGCTTATATACATTGTAACACAGCAAATCTTATTTGATTTCAGCACTTTAAGCCTTTTGTTTACTGCATTCGTAATATTTAATTCCAAATAACACTCATTATGTAAAACTGTCTCACTAGAAGCTTCATCTTTAAAATATATCACTTCATAGTTGCCAAACGACCAAACGGCATACGTCTGTTACATCCTGAGTAATTCTGCGGAGGCAGGATTTCACTTTTGTTTCTTGGAAGCCTCTCTGGGTATAAATCGTACCGCGGGCGCATAGACGCGTTCAGTCAGATCTTTGATTGAATTAGGCGTTCGTTAGGCGCGGGCCCTCGAGACACAACTGTCACACTGGGCCCCCCCGGCGGACTGTGACTCACGCATTAGGGCTCCTCTGCAGGATGCCGCGCGGGAGAGGCCTCTTTCGAAGAGACCGAGGACATTAAATGTAAAAGCTATAGGCACTGCGGATTGACGAAACGCATTTTCAGCTGCATGCAGTTAGTATACTTCCTGTTGGAGCAGGACTCCGAGTTTTTCTTTTGTTAAAGTTTCCGTATCTTTGCTATACAACTTTCATTTTTCTCCTTAAGCCACTCAAAATACTGTTACGTGTACGAGTTCTAAAAATGCGGATTTCTAACTTAACTTTCTTTATTTACACACGAGCACCGAAATAGTCTAAATTCAAACACCACTAGTACAATACACTACTATTATAACACCACCAATTCACTTACTTCTGGAGCCATCTCCCTGTCTAGCAAGGAAGCTTCGCGATCATACCAGAATATCAAACCTTAGGCAATCATGCGAACCTAATTCTGATTGCCTAATCCGCAGGCGCTAGTTTCCCCACATCATAACAAGACTTATGTACTGCTTTTGGTTATAAGGAGTGTGTCTTAGGATTAGGAGTGAATCTCAGCATAATGTTTAGTGATCGCATAGTATTAAGGACAGTTACTAGTAGCTTAAATAAGAACTATTTTTATAAATATACGACAAGAGACGTCAAACCAGCTACTTGCAATACTAAGGAAAAATCAAATATAATCGAGCGTTTACACAAAAATCTATTTTGTCAACATGGTTTAATAACGCAGTTTTTCCAATGCTTAGGCAATTTATTCATCACGATCTCGCTAAATGAAGCGGGGCGGCTCTGCAGCCAATTGCGCAAGAACGCTTCTATCTGGACAGTCTCAAATCGGTCGCCCCCTAATGCTTCTTTGAGAGGCAATTGAGTTTAAGTGCCACCAGTTGACGGCAGAGAACTTCAGAAATGCAGGCAAGGTCAAAGTTTTGTATGGGGGCTCATGGAAGCCATTTTGAAAAATCCGTCAGTTAAGACTTATTTTAATTCAGATCCGTCTGAATGAGTAACGCTCACACTTTTTTGCTTCAATCTTTAAAGCCTTTACTTTGACTGACGTTTCTTCATCAAAAGTAGACCAGATCTTTCTCAAAACTGAAAACTTCAAGTGGACTTATTACTTTTCTTCAAAAAGTTTTAATCTACATTATTACGAAAACAGATAAAGTGGTATTGGGTACCTTAACGAAATCGTCAGTACAGAGATAGAATTGAAACATACATACATACTTGATTTCAAACCAAAAGCAACTTGCATGCCAGCAGCTTAATACAAAAAAAAAGATCAAATTAATAATAATTTATTAGTGATGTAGTGCAATAAAATTTAACTGTATTCTCAATTTTAATGTACCAAAGGTTTTTTAATTAAAGGGTTTAAGTTATCCCAAAATGGTATCAGTCAACTGCCAGTAAATGAATATTAACATGAGCTTAGTTTTGTGATTTTATTTGATTTTTGCAATGGCAATTATCCAATACGCTATATTAGTGCTGACTTAGATGTCGGCCATTTCTAGTGAGGTCACCCCCTTTTCTCAGTGAAGAATGGGGCTAATTCTAGAAATTCACCAGGAAAGCGGTGTATGGTATTTATAAGGTTTAGCAGTATAGCTTTTCCTTTATCTTCACGGTGGGGCTACAAGGTACCGTTTATTGATCAATTACAGTTCATTTGGTGGTAGATTACTAACTGTTGGGTGTAGGAAATCTTTTGGTTAAATTGTTTACATAAAACTAGTATAAAAAAATGTTAGTTCTTTTCTTAACTTTTCTTTTTGTTGTCTCTAAAGCAAAGTATTAGCGCCGGGTGAAAAGGTAAAGACATTTTCAAAAAAGACGCTATTGTCCGCACTTTATCTCGAGAACGGTTCAACGGATCTGGTTCGTTGATGGTTAGTTGGATAGGTCTTCGCCTAATGATGATCAAAATTTACCTACATGTTTTTTCATGACATTAAGTATATTCCTTCTAAGCAATAAATCTTGAAAGTTTATTCAATCATGTACATAATAATATTAAATACAGTTTGTCTAGCTTGAGTTAAATTAGTCTAAACATAACAATTGGTACATACTTCTTCTTTTCCTTGTTACACTCCAATTCTGTCTGACATCAAGTATCAAGCTGCGTTGGAAAACAAGGTAGTAAACAAAATAACATTTAATCAATACTAAAAACATGTTTACGTCCAAAAGTCAGGCGGTTAGCTTTATTCATCGCCATTTTCGAGAATAAAGGACCGGTTCGTGTTCTGTTCTGCAATCCCAACTTCGTAAACGACATTGCACGTCGAATTACACGAACAACGTCGCAATCATGCACGGCGTTCTGTTTTACATCAAAAGTAATTAGCGGGGAGCATATACAAGGCGAAAATGTACAGCGATGCCGAGCGTTACGGCGCCCTGTTTTAATATGCACAGAAACCGACAACTCGGTGCGGCGCATGAATTTTAATTTCCACTCGTTTTATTTGCGTCTCGGCCCTTTCAAAACGAAAACCGCCTCTCACTGAGGCTTCATAAATATTTAATAATTTAATAACGCAAATTGTCATTAGGCACTGTTAAATTAGTACGATTATTATTTCAGCACAGGAGTGTAATGCGGCGACCAATGAGACAACTCTGGCATGGAATCTGCAATTGAAATCATTGTGATTTGCAATAAGGCACTGTAATTTTCAAAGACAATGAACACACTGCGGTTGGCAACAACTGATAATAGATAATTAGCAATAAATAAAAGTAATTGCAATGGCTTACTTAAACATACGAGTAATAAGTATTAAGTCTAAATCGGTTTTTACTTGTAAGATTTCTTATAAAACTTGGTAGTTTAATAGTTATTATGTATTTAAAACAATATTATATATGCTTAATCAAAGTTAATTATCGCCTGAATGCGTTTTAAATTAGCAAAAGAGAGAGATATTGGGATAACAGGCAACATATGTCTTGAAAAAGCATTGCCAACTTTGACCGGGAATCGAACCCGGGACCTTTTTATTACTAGTCAAACGTGCTTAGCACTGCACTACCAAAGCCCTATTCAGATTCGAGATCAAAGCGACATATATACACCAAGGTTTACTACAAGTAACGCATCTGAACGCCATCCGGCGCATTTGCAGCTGAATAGCTCATCGCACAGCATGTTCGAACTTCAGAGCCGAATATGTTGGCATGTTGTCCCATCATTATCTATATCTTACGTCCATTTAAAATGCATTCAGGTAATAATTAACTGTCGATATCCGAAAGCTCATTTCAAATTTTAGTTGAACATATCGGTAAAGTTTTACCGGTTTTTCCTGTATATTTTCCAAAGACTCGGAGGAAAATCCACCAAAAGATATAATATAACAAACTGCACCTACATACAAAGTTTTATCTCGATAGCTCAAATAACAAAGAAAATAATTTAAAAGAAAAACGAAACTCTACCCCGGATTTTCATCGAAGTAGCATATCGGACTTTTACGCTTTAACAGTTGGTGAGCTATACTCAAGATGCTAAAAAATCGCTTCGGAGTAACCGGACTCCCGGAGCGACCGAGTTTGGCAGGGTCAGGGTCCGGAATGCAACAGAGAAAACTGCAAATCCCTATCTTTTTTATCGGCATACACTTGTTTGCAACTAAATCAGAAGGAAACATGGCGCCAGCAATAGAAACGTTGACCACAGTACGGCCAGTCTCTGTACCATGATCGCCATTGACTGTGAGCTTAGTAGGTCTGCAGTCTAGTAGCGGTGACACACGGCACATTAGTCATTATATTATATTATATATTATATTAAGCTGAAATATCTTGGGGGAATTCGACCTGGTGGTAAAGATTAATGGGTACTCTTTATTTTGGCCAAGCTTTCAATTGCTTTATTACAATCTTCTTCAGGGCTTACTGCAACAACAATCCAGTTTACATTAATTTTACAAGAAGTGGAACAACAACATGTTACTTACTAATTTGAGTTTTAAATAGGTAGCTATATTAGGGAAAGGAATCTTCGAAATTTTAACCAGTATATGCTAAATGTAATACACATATAACATATAACACAATCCAGAAATTTTACATACAATATAATGATCATAACAAATAAGGTGACATATACGTCGTAGTTACTAGTCAGATTCACAAACCACTTTTATTTTAATTTCAAATTTCAATTCCTAAACTTTTTATTATGTATATTATTAAAAGTTTCTTATATGTTAATGTCAAAATTGCAGCAATACTTCCTAAAGGATTATGGTACAATAAACTTCAATTTTTAAAGAAATCGCCAATAACTACTTGAATTTAGGTTTCATTAATTTTGTAAAATTTCTGTCGATAACAAATATGTGTGTATATTACTTAAATTTTGTGTATCCGATTTTTTATTAATAACGTTATTAATTACGTACATCTCCAAAATTAGTCTTTTATTAGTATTTCGCTCTTTTTCTAAAATTTTGACACTATCCCAATTTATGTTATGATTGTTGTTTGATACATGTTCTGCTAGAGCACATCTTATACGTTTTGTGTTTATATCACTTTTGTGTAGTGCTAATCTACTAGATATCTATTGTGAGGTCTGGCCAATATACTTGTCTTCACATGTATCACATTCTAAACAAAAATTAAAAATTAAAAAATTAAAAATTAAATTAAAAAAGTTAATTAATTAATTAAAAAAAATAAAAAGACAAAAAATGTGGCTGTGTGATTTAATTAAATTAAACTGCAGTTCTCTGAGTTTGGCGGACAAAGTAAACATTAAGGAAAACGAAATGTCATGTGCTTGTATTAAATTTAAATCAAGTACAACCCAGTTACCAAAAATCGAAAAGGATTTACCAGAAAGTTTGATGCAAATGTTTAAGAAAAGACTTCATGGTTGCGCGGATGGGAAGAGACAAATACTTTTTTTTTTGTTTAGTTTGTTTATTGTTTGGTGGCAATGATAACTGGACATTTCTAAAAAATAAAAGGAAAAGTATTTAAATTAGGAATAATTTTTGTATTATTCAATCAGCGCTTCCCCAGATAAAAATGCCACCAGCCGCCACTGCGTAACACGAATGACTACTGCAGGAGCAAAACGTAGTTTGTCTAACGCATAAAGATTTTTTTTAAAGAACTCTATGTGAGAAAATCGCCTGACTGCTCTTTCTTTAGGGGGGCAATAAGTTCTTTTAATTTAATGAGCAGTAACGTTTGTTATAACGTTTAACACCAAGGATATAAATTTACAATAAATGTTCGAAATTGCACCATTTGACTTTAACACATTTATGCAGTCGCTTGCGAATGTTTCCGGCGATGCTCGCACACTAGTTCCACATTTCGCCCCAGATGCGCATCAGAGCCATTTTAAACACTTCGATGATAGCGTAGCGGGTAGCCCAAATTTTTTGATCCAGGATGGACCACACCGAGTAGTCTATCGGGTTGAAGTCCGGCGAATTCGGTGGGCACACCAAAAGCCCGGAAACAGCTCCTCGCAGGCGGGAGTCTTGTTGGAGCGTAAATAAATCTAGCTGGGCCGAAGTGCGGCGTAGCCCAAGCAGTACGTTGCGGACTTGCTGTTGGTAGCGGGCGGCATTGATCTTGACGTTCCGCTCGGTGGCGCAGATTCCGGTCCAAACCATGACCGAAGCCAAAAAATGACTTCGTCCGATGGTTCTCGCCGCCGCAGTCTTCTACTGGCCTTTCTTGAGCAACAGCAGGCGATTCTGGCGGTTGTGGAGCGGCTTGATCTTGAAAATCTTCTCGTCGATGAAGAGCACTTTCGACAGGCTAGCGAGATTTCTCGAACCGTTTCGCCTTCATCGTCTCATTCAGCAAGTGGACGCGAGCGATCTTGTAGCACGTAGTCTCAGCTTCTTCATAAGGACGTTTCTGGCACTCTCGGTTAATACCAAGGTTCTTTGCTATTTTGCTCAGCGACACCTCCGAATTTCGTTGAATTCAGCACCGAATCTTCTGGATGTTCTGCGGAGTGGACGCGGTGGTTGGAAGGCAGCTTTGAGGACGGTCTGTGGTCTGTGGTCCCGTCGGCCTCTTCTAAACGTTTCACGGCTCAGTAGATGCTGGCCAGTTTGAATCCAGTCGTTTGAACAATGTCGGCCGTCTTCATTCCTGCCTTGTGCAACTCGACGATGGTACACATTTACTTTCACGAGACATGACTAAACATAACTGAAAATGACCACATTATTACAACACTTTTTAGACCAAAATTGCGCTAGGAATTCAATGAAATCAACAGAAATAACAAAAAAAGTTATATCAATACTAAAAACAGCAAAGTAGAAAATTATCAGAACTTTTTTAGTTAGATATTCGTTTCAAGCATTCCTAATTTCAACGAGTGATCGACAAGTTTACAACCAGCAAGGATCGTCGAATATCATTAATATATAAAAAAAATAATACAGCTGTTAAGTTAGTTAAAATGATAGTTCGTTTTTTGGACATGTATCTAAATACCTTTATTTTCAATGGCGAATGAACAGAACTCCCATGGATAAGTAGCACCAGATGCTATTGGAGCACAGGTTCGGAAAACATTGATTCTACCCATTCTGCTACTTATTGTAGGAGCATTGCACATTTCTCGATAATGTATATTTCACATTAATCAAATAATGCAAAATGCTTGAATGCTTACATTCAACCAACCTAAAACCCATTCGACTGTCAACGCCGTAGGACATCTACCTGTATCTAAAAAACGGTACCTAATTCTTTTTTAATTAATTTCTTACTATGGACGAAACGTAAATCTACCGCTATAACTCAAAGATTAAAGGCGCAAAGTGTTGAAGCATCGGTTCTCTATTACCCAAAACATTTCATGTTCAAAATCTTCTTGTTTGAGTTTTCTGGGGCAAAAATGATGCCGACAAATTATTAGAAACAAGGTACAAGTATAAGAAAGCTTTTATATTGAGTTAACTACTTCACAGACCATGAGAAGTGATGCTTATAAAAACTTGATCAATCTGGCGTCAATATTTCCTCGCATAACGTTTAATACTTTTTTCTTTTTTCCTAGGAATTCGTAAAACAAACCATAGGTGTTTCAGCTTTATGATACTTACCCTCTTTAATTACATACTTCTCGCAATACCGATCCATCTTCATATTATTCATTTCTGTGCTTGCATCTCAATCATGAGTTCGGAGACGCACAACTCCTGCCACAGCTGCTTAGCGCAAGATGCGGGTGGATAAACAAAAGCAGGCGATAAGGTCGCAAAATATGCATTAGGTTGCCTTAAAGAGAGAAGCTCGGAGTCAATGTTTTCGGAGACGGCGTCGGGGGCGGATGAGCCGCCCGAGGGTGGGGATAACTTCGTTACGGATCCATTTGATGGGATCGAGGGAGGGAACGCCGTGTGCCGACCGTCTTCGCCGTGCAGTCGAAACGACCAGGGAAAATGGCCTTTTGTTTCGACGATTCCAACTTTGCCAGTGTACAGCTTTCGTATATACGTGGTATTAAAATGATATGAAGTTAACATAAAACTGGAGGTGACTGTAGAGGCTGCACGTGCCCACTCTCGAATAACATATATTTAAAAGTATTATCCTCGTGAAGCAAATTATTCATTAGACCGGCACACAGTGCAGTGGATATATGGGAGCAATGGACAAAATTAATAACTCGTGTTTTACTGAATGGATTTTAATGAAATAAAACTTTTATGGTAGAGGTTAATATAAACTAAGTTTGGAGAAAGTTTAAAGTTTTTTAGTGTACAATAAATATTTAGCTGTATAATTTGTTGAATATTTAGTTTTCATAAAACTTCTATATTCTGGCTAAAACGATAATAAAATAATTAAAACTAACTTTGTGCTTAAAATATTCTCATTTATGATTCAACGCAATTAAAAGATGTACTTTAAAATGAAATAAGACAAAAAAAACTAAATCTAATAAGATTCTATCATCCTTGGTTGATCGCATAAAGGCTTGGGAAGCAGTCATTCTGAATTTTTTTTGGGATAAATCTGAATCAAGATTCAGAGATGGTGCTTGATGAGGAGTAAATGAAGAATTTAGATATTTTAACGAATCTAGCCAACCTGGCAGCAAATATAGCTCGTCGGATGTTCAACCAGCTACGAACTCGGTTATTTGTCTTTTCTTTGTTTTAAGTGAAGATTCTGAGAACTCTTTAGGTTTTCCAGGGTTACGTCTTCGTCCAAGCTTGCTTTCTAACCAAACTTGCCGCAGATTGAACCTTCGCAGGTTTCGCGATGTTTCTTCCCATCTTTGCTTCATTGTAAGCAAAATAATCTGCTACATGACATCACTTCGTCTCGAATTTCATTGCTGTACCGATGAGATGCAGATGTGGGCAAATTTCATTTTCGATTTGATTTGTCGGCCTCCAACTAAACGTTCACGAGATCGACGTTTTTGATAAAGGAATTGGGCGTTCGAAAAACACACGTTTCGTGTTATGCGAGCACACAATTCTGAATTTCGTGCACAAGAGTCATCTTTGAGAAACCGATGCAGCCACCGAGGACCACCATATGGTGAAGTTGTTGCGCTGGCTTTTTTCGAAAACGACGCGGAACAAGCAGTTAACAGTGATCGGCGAATACTATCACACAGAGAAAATGAACTTTTGTGGTCGGAATTGGAAACTATAGAGTTGGACGATTTGTGGTTTCACCAAAGTATGCCACTTGCCACACAGCTAACGCAACAATGACTCTTTTACCCGGACGCGTTATTTCTTGAAACGGCGATCGCATTTGTCCACCGATGTCGTTCAATTTAACCCATTTGGACTTCTTAATTTGGGGTTTTTTGAGGTTTAAAGTGTATGCAGGAAAGCCTAAGATCATTCACAAGTGCTAAGGGCAGCCATCATTGCATCATGGTCTTGGTCTCGGTCTTTGAAATGCACAGTTTCTTTGGTATCGGTCTCGGTATCGGTCTACTTAATCGCCGTCAGAGTTATGAGGTTGCGATACGGAATATTCTAGTATGAGCTAGCGTATTTATTTAACATCTAATTAATGTTGGCCAAAAATTTTGTTTTAAATTTTTTGTTTTGGCAACATGCAAACAACAGTACTCAGTGCGATGTTCAGTGTCTGTAATCCACATGTTTGTTTTGACTATAACGAATGTAACTCAAAATGAAGACTTTGAAATTAAAAATTCTTGATGTACCTTATTCTGCACTATTTAGCTTACATTCTACAATCGTTTTACCATTTCAGAATACTTCTCTCTCAGATGGCACCGGTTTACACCGACAATAACAAACGTTTGCTTGGCGTCAACGTTTCAAATTTACCTTGATCACTATACAAAGTTGCAGTATTCCAAATAACACAAACTAAACAAGTATGAAGCTTAATTTCTAATGAATAACTTTTTATTCATAGGTATGGTTTCAAAATAGAAGAGCGAAATATAGGAAACAAGAGAAACAACTTCAAAAGGCACTAGCACCGTCCGTCCTACCAGGCTGTAATGGAGCCATGATGAGAAATATATACCCCGGAGCAGCTAGGGGATATCAGCCCTACCCACATCCAACAGCAATCAATAGATATCCCCAGGTTAGTACAGTAAATCACTTTTGACGAAAGAACTCCACCAATGAAAACTTAACGACAACGCCGATCGTGCATTTTATAACTTTCAATATTACGCCGGGCTCATTTTTATAATACGCACACTGTTTGTCCCTTTTTTATAAGTAAGTAATTTTTTTCATAGCTTGTRAATAAAGATATTTCCAGTTTACGTTAAAGCAAAGTTATGAAATAACCACATTTTAAATCTTGATACTTGATGCATTTTATATCTGGTTGTTATAACCAGAAATTATTATTGTTATTATTTTTATTATTTGTTATTGTAAGACCTATTTTTCAAATTACAAGATTTATAGCAAAAAATTATTATTTTCAGTAACATTAATGACTGAAGGCCTAGTACTTTACTCGGAAACCTTCTCCCTCTTGCTCGCCCAATGAACTATATTGCCAAAGTATTGCGCAATTTTTCAGGTTTTTTTTTATCGACATAGAAGAGCTGACTTAGTACTACTTTTTAATATTGCCTTCAAACTATATTTTTGCCTATACATATAAATAAGCATGTGTGTTATGCATAGGGAAAATGAGGAACCATTAGGACAAGGAATAATTGGTACTGTGATCCTTTGTTCGCACAAAAGGGCTGTCATTTAGCCTAAATTATTTACCGATCTCAGAAGATGACACAGATGAAGATGAACTAAACGAAGAATTTTGGATGCCCATGATAATAATAACTACCATCACTGGTCTAGTGAAAACTTTTTGGATGATGGAACAGCATAGATAGTATCCTCAAAAACTAAATGTGTGATTGGTATTATTGGGGAACACATTATCTGAAATGTAATAACAGATATTTCCCTGAACCTACTGCGTGATAATATTGTGTTCGACATTGTACATTTATTGACCCAAGAACATCGACGAGGAATGCCAATCTGCAATATCTGGTTTCAACAAAACGGCGATCGGCCAAATTCTGGAGTTCGCCTGTTGTATCTGGATAACATCTTCCTCGGTCGGTGGATAGGACGTGGCGTCGGGAAGTTATTGCTAGGTCTCCGGATTTAAGTCCACTAGATTTTTTCTACTGATAATAATAATTACGTCTCTACAGAGACGAGTGGATGATGCCGTATTGCCACTAGATGGCATTGTGTCATCCACACTGTAATTCTCTCATCTACTGATAATGATGAATATTGCTAAAAAAAATTGGTACAGCTTTTTGAAACGCTTTATCTTCAAAACTATTGGCCCTGCTTTCAAATTGTTGCAAATTTTTTTAAGTTTAAAAGTGAATAAGACGATCGTTGAAAAAAACAGTCCTTCTGGTACAGTGGCGGCAAAATCTCTACTAGTTGATGTAGACCAGCTTCGCTAGGTCATGAAGGTTTAGAAATTATGGTAACCTTGAGATAACCCGCTCGAAACGTCGATTTTCAACAACACGCAGCCAGACGGTTGCGGTAATGTGCCACACTTAGACGTTCTTTCGTCTGCTGATGAATATTTCAGAATGTTCTGTGACCTTTCAAAACATCGATTTTTGAATTCACCACCAGGAAACAATTTCAGCAAACTGTCGCACTTGAAGATTCTCTCGTTTTCTATTGAATTTTACAGAATATTATTTGCGATTCTATAAACACTAGATATTCCACTTTCCCGTGCGATTTTCCAGAATATTCTTCCATTTTCTGTTGAATATTCCAGAATGTTTTATAGCCTTTTGGAAACGTCCATGTTTGACAGCTCCACCGTGAGACGGTTAGGGCAATGTGCCACACTTCGATAGTTGATAAATTTTCAAGAATGTTCTATAACCTTCTCGAAACGTTAATTTTTGATATTTCCATCATCAGACAATTTTGGCAACGTGCAACTCTTGAGGGTTTTCTAGTCTTCACCAAATTGACGATTCTCTCGTCTATTCAATTCTGTGACACTTCACTCCTACGAGGAATCCCCCAGAATGTTCTATGACTTTCTCGAAACGTCGATATTTCCATCGCAAAACAGTTTCGGCAAGGTGCCAAATTTGGGGGGTTCCTTTGTCTTCGTGAAATATTTTATACATTTTGTATGCAAGTACAAAAACGCCAGGTATTAGCATTTTTCCTTGACTGGTGATAATTTTCGTCTAGTTTGGTCAATTTATTGCGAATCGGGTACCCTAAAAGTAAAAGGGAAAAATATGATTCCGTGAAAAATGCAGTATTTTTACATTACATTACAGAAGATGCTCAAAATGTTCCCCATTTACTTCCTGGGAGTAATGCAGCCTTGAGTAAATGTTTCCTAATGTTCTTTGTAGCATATATCAAGCCGTGTCAGATCAGAGGAACGTGCTGGCCATTCTAGCGCTCCTTGCCTATTAATCTATCTGTCTGGAAATATCGCATTCAAATAACCACTAACCATGTCTGTTCAGAAGGACGCGCAGCATTTTCACGATTAGGGAACAGGTGAATAAGTTCTGGTATAATGTGTTCGCACAAGAGCTGTAAATACTTGACCACATTCAAATTTCCATCGATGAAAAAAGGCCCAATAATGTGCTCACTGATAATACCACTCCAGGCATTCACTTTCTGAGCGTGTTGTGAGTGGATTTATTCCATTCAAGCAATATCTGCAATTATGTCTATTCACATTACCAAAAGGTCGCTTCGTCAGAAAACACAATCCAGTTTAAAATGTTTCAATCTTTATCTATCATATTCATAGCAGTTTCCCAAAAATTCTATTCTACGATCGAAATCATCTTCGCTCAATTCTTGTAAATAGTGAATTTTGTATGGATGAAACTTCTCTTTTTTCAAAATTTTCTGAACAGATCTTCTGCTAATATGATGAGTGAGAGCATGGTCTTGCACGGAACACTTGAGATTTTCTTGCACATCTAAAAGGACATTCAAGCTACTTTCCTCACTCGTAGCAACCTTGGTTTTTGACGATTTGTAACACCGTCGATTTCGTCAAAACGTTGCAATCTTTTAATAACTGTTGATCTGACAATTGGTTCACGATCTTTATGAATTGCATTTTGAGTGCAACTACTTCCAAATAACTTCGCCGTCTATCTCCATATCCAATCATCATTAAAATTTCGATACGTCATTAACTGAGGCATTGCAATTGCAAATAACAAAGTCACAACAGTCACGAGCAAAACAGGGGATCCTAGAGTTTTTTTCTGACTTAGCGATAAAGAATACGGTTTTATCAAGAAACTTTTTGTAATACCCAAGTTTGTTATCACACTTTTCTCAACTCAGAAGCAATAAATTGTACAAGTGTGATACATTTTTAAAATCAGGAAAAATATCATTTTCAGTTATGTGCCTTTTGACCCTCCTTCACATTTAAAAAAATGCAACTCATATCTCGGAAACGAGAGGTGACACGGAGTTGAAAAAATTCCAGAAGATGCATTTTAATTACCCATAGGCCCATGCACAATTTCAAATAAATCGGTCCTGCTGGTTCCATACTTTGTAGCGACCCTGTATACAAAAAAGTACCTGAATTGATGCATGGTTCGAGATAAAAGTTGACTAATTTTAAGGAACATTTTAAAAAATCATAGTTTGCGACAACTATGTATGTATTGAATGATGTTAACAGTGACATTCCCCGAAAGGACTGACATTTAAGAAAACATCCCAAGCAGCAAACCCTTTATCTCCGGCTCAGGTGTATTCATGAAGTTCCGCGCAAAGCCGTCCCTACCTCAATTTCTGCAATCCAATTCAGGCCTCAAGTATACCATTCCCATGCAGTGCCCGACTACCCGTTGAAACGTAACAATTTCTCACCTCGCACACAGACAGGCAAACTAATTTGCCCGTCGATTTGCATATTAGCGAGGAGGCGGCCGTCGGTAGCCGGCGAGGCGTCGGGACGCCGGGCGTCGCGCGTCCGCCGCGGCCGTCGCACGGCGGAGGAAGTGCGGTCTAAGGTAAACTAATCACCCAACCTGTTTGACCTCACCTAATCGAGTTACCTGCATCCTGCTAATCACTCAGCGGCGTGTTCCATTTCTCAAGGTCGCTGAATAATTTATTTATTAATGCAGATGAGAAGGCCAACGGGGAAATGGCGACGTTCATCAGATGTGTGCCAGGTGGGCATCTTGAGAAAGTTAAATTATATTCACGTTCGTTTACCTATAACCGCTTAGATGCTTCATTATCCTTCCTTTGTGAAAATGTAGCAGTAACCATTTTGCTACAACTTACTTCACCAAAATCAAATACACAAATGAACAATACAGTTTTTAATTATTTGTTACATACTTCCAAAGCACCAAGTCTTAGAAAAAATTTATATTTTAATATTGTTATGTGTATACGGGTTCTAAAAAGGCGTATTTGTAATTTAACTCCCTTTATTTACGTACAAATTCCAAAATACACTGAATACAAACACCACTAGTTCCGATTAACCACTATTCAAACCGCTACATTTCACTTACTAACATTTAAAACTCTTTAAAACACTTTGGTCGCTTTGTTTGCTCCGCGACTGACGAATATGCTCTATCTATCATGGAAGCTTCGAGAACATACCGAAAACAAGAAACTTTAGGCAACCGGGCAACCGTCATTTTGGTTACATAATAATACGAACGCCAATAAACTAAATCAGTTGGTCTTGAAAATGCATAGTTTATTATTAGAAAAATGGTTTCGCTGGTTATAACTGAATTTGAAACGGGTATAGTTAAACTCATGCGCAGTAGAATAAACCTGTCAATACAGCACTCAAATTTTATTTTAATACAATCCTTTTGAGATGGGTGAACTAGTCACTCGCATGGTTGCATTCTAGCCTAACTTTATTATCAATTTCTCCCGAATTATTTATTTCGAGGTGGTTCGACGATATTGTTATCTAAAACCGTAAAAGCAAGGGTTCACGTTTTTAATAGGGTCTCGTTCATTATTTAAAGAAAATTTTAGCGCAAGAAATATTATACTTACAGTCAGACACAACATTAGTCGCCGCACAACAAGAAACGCGGAAGACCATCTCCACATTTTTTGGATTCGATGATGCACTAGCATACTAGCAAATTAAATTTGTGTTAACATCGAGATGGCTACGTCTTCGACTATGAACTTTGCCCTGAAGATGTTCACCCCAGCAGTGTTTCTTCTGGTGTTTTGAAAACAGAAATCATCCAAAGTAAATTATTCTGAGAATAGCATAGTAAGTGACCCTTGACACATGACACCTTAAATTTTTGGCATATGTTTACTAAACACTCCGTGTACCTGTACTAGTAATAGTGTATGAAATAGTGGTCTTTAAATTTTAGTGTATTTCGGTACTAGTGCATAAATAAAGGATGTCCTCATTTTTGAACCCGCACACTAACATACTAAATATCATATTTTTTACGAAAGGTCTTCTCAGACTTTTTTGAAGAAATCGAAATAAATCTAAGTAACATTTGTTAACTTGTAATATTTCTAGTATTTACATTACTGTACTTCTAAGTCAAAGTATATGCTTATTGTTTCTGCAGCACTGTGCGATGCTACTGTTTTATAGTTGCGTGAACTTGCCTAAAGTTGTGTTTCACTTGATGCCATGTTTATTAGGAAGACGTGTGCCGTTGTCATGACAACCGCATATAATTCCATAACTGATAGATGTAACACGGCTGTGTTTATGAATTATTTTGTTACTCGATTTTAATGGAACACACAAAGGAGAATCTCTATTGATGTATAAAGCAAAATAGAAAACATCGTGCGAAACAGCACTTCACCTGTCCCGCCTGAAGAGCTGCCACAAGATATATTTTTGATTAATAATTCGTAAAAACACCCCGGTTTAAAGAAACAAATGAAAAAAATGAAAATAAGAAAAAGGCCTCAGTCTCACATTTAAATTTCCTTATGAATATGTAAGAAAAACTGATGAAGTTACTTGTTTGTAATGTGATACAATGACAGGCTTTTATTTTTTGTAAGCAATCAATTTTGTCAGTTTAGCAATAATTACTATTAATTAAGCCTTTATAAAATATTTTCATAGTAGATAAGGGAGTGAATTAGAAGAGGAGCTCCTGCATCATGTTCGGTGCGATCTCTAGATTTGATTTATAAAGAGCATCCATCTACTCGGTAGGATATGAAGGAACAAATTCGTAGTCTTTCACAATGTACGCGAAAATATTATGATTGATGTGAACCAGTCTATTAAAACGATTGAGCGTTACTTATTGTGAAGGTGATGGTTATGTGGAGTACTTAATATAATTTTATTATTGATTTTGTTATTATAACTAAAAAATGAATTATCATGCCATAATGGCATGCATTCATAAATTTTACGGATGTCAAAAAATTGTCCCGTGTAACGTGATAGCGAACTGAGGAAATTGCATCCCTCTCAGTGCTTTCGTTCGGTGATTTTGAAAACAATGTTACTACTCATACCAAATATAATATTAATAAGCGCATTCATTTTCAGTGCGAAATTTGAATATGTAATAATAAATAAATAAAATAACGAAGTCAGTGTCTACTTCATTTGTTAAATTATTGAAACAAATTGTGTAGTCATTTTTATAAAATTATGTGAACTGTGTAATTGCAAAAAACTGAAGTACCTGTTTTGTTGTAGCAATTTATTATTAAACTATAATAATTTCCCAATTCGTAATGAATTAATGTGAGACAAAAAGATAATCTTTAGAATATAGAACCGTCATGTAGAAAGATAAATAATATAGCTCTCTAAATAGTTGTAATAGTAGGTTTTCCGCAGAAAAACAACACCTTTGTTTTTGTACTAATATACGTTTTGTGGATTAGTACAAACTAAATTTTAAACAAAGAATCCCTTAAAGTTCATAGTTTACAATATATATAAACTATGACCTGGTCGGAGAAACTTTGTCTATAAAAGAACTTGCAATAAAAACAATAAAACCTATTTGCAAACTTTCACATAAATAATTAAACATATACCACACAATTTCAAAGACCCGAAACAAAGCTGGTATAAGAAAAGTAATTTTTGGCGAAATTTACCTTAGGTAGATGCTAAATTTATTACATGCACTTATATATGTATCTTTTTCAGATGAGTACCAGTTCGTACCCCGGTATGGCACAGTCCTTTTCAATGTCTCACGGAACGAATATGTCAACAGTGGCGGGCATGAGACAAGACACAATGGGTAAGTAATTGTGTAAATTAAAATTAAACTATAAAAGAACTTTCAACACCTCAATCCGATAACATGAAAAAAATTAAGTGAGCCCCATAATGAATTTTTTCAAAACATTTTCAATCCTAAATCGCGTATTATTCTCAACCCATCTAGGAATCTATTTATAAAGAAATTTTATAAAACAAGTTCGGTTTGCGCTAACAAGGAGTTCGCTGCGTTCACTGGACCCACTGCGCGCTAACTTGGGAGTTTTAGGTCGAAATTCGCAAGGATGGAGTCAAATAACGAAAAGTGTCATGAGCTGGCTGTCAGAAAATTGAATTATTCCTTCGGCAAAACTTTCTGCATATCTCCCTTCCCCTGGAATACTGTGGAAGTAGCCTCGCCAGAACTTATTCGCAAGCTGCGTTTACTCCTGGCTTACAAAGACGGATGATTTATACATTGTTAGTGACGTCAGATATACAAAAGGGTTAGCTAGGGATACCGGACGTCTACATAATGTAGATATGATGATATATACTAACGATCATTTTTTTATAATTAACCCAAGCAACAGAGCAATAAGAGTTAATTTAGCGACAAGCTTAGAATTTTTTTGTTCTAAAACACATCATTCGTTTGACTAAAAGCGACCATAGGCAGGCAACTTCTAAGCAATGCAAGTTTGGTAAAACGACTTTTCTGACTAATTCATTGCGTATATTTTGCCTTCTATAATAGATCAGATACGACAATATATTTGATAATATTAAATAGCATAATATATTTATATATGACCACGATACAATTAGTAACCACCTATAAATTATTATTTACTTAACATTGAAGGAGTGCTTTAATATGGGGATTAATTATCAATATCAGACCTTAGATCACTCAATGTAATAACAAATTAATTCATTTTCAGGATCAGTATATATATTCTTATGAAAATCATTAATACATTCCACAGTACTATTAATTTCATGCGACAAAGTCGACTTTTATAAAAGCGTTGAAAGAAAAAAAATATTTTCATTCAACACGATAGGAGATCTCGCATTTGCGCTTTATCCATAATAGATACATACATGTATGTATTTATTCTGGATAGAGTATTGAAGAAAACTGCAGAAAACTCCAATCAGATCTCTATTGTCTTAAGCCAGTATTTAACATCTTCATCAACACGATGGATAGACGCAAAACCACCAGGCCATGCTGTACGGGGGCATCTGTTGACCATATTTGTTTGGAGGGGATCTCCACATTCACAAGAAGGGTTGATAGATGAATCCCATTTATTAAGAGAAAACTTGCATTTCCCTTGACCAGTGCGAAGGCGATTCAGAGTGACCCAAGACCTTCTTGGGAGATCAATTCCTGCTACCTCTTCCGTAGGATCGTCTATAAGCTGCTGATTGAATATATCATGTTTCTTAAGTTGCCAAACAGAACACCATCCATCTTCAATGGTATAAGGAGCACGAAGGAAATCTTCTGTCCACAGAGGTTTTCTAGAAGTTAGCCGAGTTGTAGGTAGCTCTTGCAGATCTCGGAAAATCAGAAACTTATTAGGAGCTGATTGATATTTTTGCCAAGCTTTATATGTAGCAAACTGTCTGCGAATCTCCGAAGGAGCAATGTTTGAAAGAATTTGAAGCCAAGGTAATGGAGTTGATTTAATTGTTCCAGTGATTAGTCGCATTGCAGTATTTAACTGAGTGTCAATTTTTCCTGTGTGATGACTGTTTTTCCAAACAGGACAGCTGTACTCGGCAGTGCTATAAAGCAAGGCAGTTGCAGAAGTACGGAGTACATTTGCATTTCCACCCCAACTTGTACCAGCAAGCTTATGCAGAATGTTATTTCTAGTCTGTAATTTTTTACTGACGTTTTCTAGATGTTTCTTGTACGTTAGAGACGTATCTAGGGTCACTCCAAGGTATTTTGTCGAGAAGTTATGTTTAAGAATTATGTTATTTGACATAACTTGAAGCTGTTGTGATTGTTGAGATGAAAGCAAGTTACTTCTGTCTTCAATGGATTAGGGCACAAGCCCCAGGTTTTAAAATAGCAATTCATAATCTCAATGTCACTTGAAAGGTTTTGTTCAAGTACAGAAAAGTCTTTACTTTGCAAAGCCAATGCCTTGTCGTCTGCATACACAAATTTTCTCGAATGAGTTACTGGAAGGTCACTTACGTAAAGGTTGAAAAGAATAGGGGACAGAACCGATCCTTGTGGAAGACCATTATTCAAAATCCTGAATTTGCTACTTTTCTCTCTCAAAAACACTCTGAATTGATCGGTAACTGTTGTAAAAGCTTATTTAAATCGTAAAATCTTGTATTGCATTTATAATTTTCAATTGCAACAATATTTTATTATGTCTCCGTTCTGCCTAGAAGGCAAAAAAGTGTAAATCGTCGAACTTCTTGCTCAAAATCATGTTATTCAAGTCGCGGTTCCTTTATAATGTTGACGAATCTCCCGATAATAAATCCCTTTTACGGTGGCTTCACTGCTTGTAGTTTGCAAGGCAAGTTACGCTCTATCCACATTAGGTTTTATTTGATCTTTGGGTACAATTAAACAAGGTGTGTTCTTGCATTCTTGACGTCGTCTTTTTTTCATCAAATTCGCTCGAGCTCGATCTCATACCATATATTTCTTATTTCCCCCGATTGGTCGGCCAAATAATAGCTTAAATAGTAGAACTATGTCGGTGTCACCACACTGATGGCCCCCAATATGTTGTAGTAGTAAACCAATATGGCGTCATCTGGTTGTAGCTTCTAGTTATTGTGGTAAAGCTATTTTCACATTTTAAAATAGCGCGCGAAGGGTTATTAAATAATATAACTTAAATGCATATCACATACCTACTTTAAGCAATTAATTTGATGTAATTACGTAAAAATTAATTTTTCAACAATGAAAAATTAACGAGTAAAACAACCTCTTGCCATTGCATAGTCGTGTGACGTCATTAATTTATCGTATATGTCTGTATTTCAACAAGGGTTTATATAAAATATATTATGATCAGTCCTAATAGTTTTAAAATGGAATGGACACCATAATCATTGAAAATAAAGGCAGAGGGTACAGTATGTTACTAAAAATATAAAACAGCTGCTAAAAGTTTAACAAAATGTGTTTTTAAATTTAATCTGACCCTTTTGACGACTTATTATAAGCCTTGAAAAAGTTACGAATTGTAACGAAACGTCGGCAATTATAATAACTCGTAAATAATGTTTTGAGTCTACTTTGTCCGGTCCCCGAGAACCTAAATATTAAATAATTTCACAATGGATGAAAAAAATGAACATAAATGATTCTTTTTTATGGTCCGTTAAGGGTGATTGGCACAATATAGCAAATTATTACGGTAAATGTTTCTTAGAGAGCGGCTATTATAGTTTCGCGGAATATTACTTGAACACGCATTTCTAACAGCACCACCTTTCCGCTTATCTAAAAATGTGTATCGTATATTTTACAAGCTTGTATTAAGAGGCCGCTTGATCACTCAAAGTCAACTGAAAATACTATACCTACATGTTAGTTACTGTCTCTTTTAAGTTTCAATTAACTTGAACACTCTGGATTGTATAACAGGATTTCTCTTGAGAGGAATGTTACAAAATAAATCACAGACATTTTGGTGAGAACACTGTCGATCTCCATAGGCAACCATCAATAGAATTTCATTTTGTTCAGTTTCACTGCGTTTAATTTTGACAATTGAAATACAATTTATCTTACTAAATTAACCTCTTACCTTATTGAAATATAATTCTGGACTGGCATGACAAAACTGAAAAACCAGAAGTCACTTTTACCTTTTTGAAAAACTGGTACATACTAATATCTGCAGAACCTGCTTTGATACCACTTCTTGTAGTTTATTTTAAAGCACGATTTTTCACAAAAATTTTGTTACACCTGGTCATTTCAAGGATTATAAAGCAATAAAATCCGCAAAAAATTCATTGGTTGCCATTAAAAAAAATAAAGAAATACAAAATCAAAAATTAGATTAAAAAATGAAAAATCAGTCTACCTCTATGGTTATGTAGGAATTAACAAAACAAAGATTTTAATAACTGTTTTCTCAGTGACAAGTAAAAGCAAATTTTCTACAAATTAAAAATGTATTATTATTGTTATTATAAGATATATTGAATGTTTTGTAGTTAATTCTCCACATTTTACGTAATTTGTGMCAGAAAAGCAAGGAGGCATGCCACAAGATCAAAAACTCAGGATATGCACCTTAACAATTCATTCAAAAATATGCAAAAAAAGACACTGCAAGATCAAACCTACCTCCTTAAGGAGTCTAAATATTATGGTCAAATAAATAAATCTAACCTATCTTGAAAGCTATTCTTATAGAAATCTTGATTAAAAAATGAAATAATCCTCATGACTAAATTCATAATCTGTTAAATTCGCATAAAATATAAGTTAACGCTGTTGTCTGCAGCATCTAAGCAAAGAAGCCTATCCCAATCAAACGTCCTCCCTATTCGTTACCTTCATTGTTAAACCCCTTCCAGTATTCTTCCCTTAGTCCGAATATTAGCCCTTATTCTTATAGAATTACATACTCCAAGAGTTCCGCAGTTGAACGTAATACCTAAAAGCGGAACGACCGAAAACCAAAATTCCATCTCCAGACGGAAATGGAAACATCTTCAAGACGCCTTCCTCAATCCTGGTGCATCTTAGCGGAAGTGTCTAGTCATTTCCGTCATACCAAGTCGACCTTAGATGTTCGGCTTACTTTAAACCAAATGGCTAAATGTTGATAAATTGACGGTTTCTAAAAAGTATGTAAATTGTAATATCTTTATCCATTCTTGCATTAATTAGAGCTATAATTCATGTAAATAACGATAATTCCACTTAGTCCAGTCAGTTTGAAAACATTACCTTTTCTCAGTGGTCTGTTGCTGATTTTAAGTAAGAAAAACTAAAGTTAAAAATTTGTGTAAATTTTATATAGGAAAATTTTTGATTACTTCGTTGAAATAATCTTGGGAATAAAATGAATTAAGTTTTAGCTTTCTCGTTAGGTTGCACACAGTATTGTCATTACACCATTGTCATATCCGTCCTTTCAACTCAACATTTGCCTGTTTCGTCTGAAACACTTTTCAAAAGTTGTCCAAAGAAGTGATGTCTGCTGGCCTCTGTGGTCATTTCAAGAATCGGCTTCTACCAGTCCATATATCATATACCTAAAAATAGTGCTTCCACATATTCACGGAAAGATCCTTACCGGAAGGCGCACTATTTTATTGAAATCAGATATGTTTCTATTTGGGAAAGAATAACCAAACTTCGAACCAGTTCTTCCTTGAAGAATTTTTTTCAGTTATAATGACCCTAATACATTAAATGTGTAGGGATTCTCCTTCGCACAAAAACGATAATTTTGTCGGTTACTTCACCATTCAAAATAAGCGTTGATTAATCAGAAAACATGTTTCTTGTTCGCAGGCCGTTCTGTGTTGAATAAACTGTCACATTGTTTTCAGCCAATCCTTGAGAATTGTTGGTTTGTATCATTTTCAAAGTTATATAATGTTTATAAAATAAACATGGGACAAAACGGCCAATTTTTTATTTAATTTTTATCAAATGCTGTTTAAGAAAATAAAAAAACAAAGTTTAAACTGATTAAATTTTCAAAATGGCTCACATCAACCTCCACAAAAACGTTGAGTCGCGACTTGCTTGTCTGTGGAGTCAATTGCTGGCACTTTAACAGAATTTTCTGGTGTAATTTCCCCAAGAATGCTAGTTGCCTTTCAAAATCGAAATCAGCCAAACACATTGTTGTATTTGTATCTGAGTGTGTACTTCTTGCATCAAGTGACGATTAACATCGCTCCACTTTCTAAGGTTATAAAAATATGGCAAGTATTGTAAAATAAACGTGAATTATTGTCGATGTTTCCTTAAATTTTCAAAATTGCAGTCGTCTATCAAAATCGTCTCTATTCAATGTATGTATCAATTGAATTTTGAAAAGATGAAACTTATGTTTGTGGCGAATCCTGAAGATAACACGCTGACTCCAGAAGCTTGCGATATCTCAAATAGATCACGTAAAAGAAATTATTGTTTTTCCTGCTTTCTTTTGAAAAATTTGCAAAATAATATATTCCTCGACCCCTGTTCCCTATTGAAAAATTTAGGCTGAGAACTACCAGGGTAGAAGGTTGTTCCGACATTTTTGAATGTTACATCACAAGATATCCCCATCCAAAATAATCGATCTGTTTCAGGATTTTATTTGAATTACTAAAGATAGCTCGTTTTCATTTGAAACACGCAGGTATACATTTTCTTTTTAATAAAAAAGAACACTATACCTAACGTAATAAAGGACAGCACGTGTCCAACCATTAAAAATAACTACATTTGATGTTCTTGATGAAGTAGTGATAAGCAACCAGAATTATTTATTACTTCATCTAATTTCACAGTTTCTTTTTTCTATGTTTTGACCTACATTGTACTGACAATGACTACCTATTAGTCGAAAGCGCTTTACAATTAAAGAATGTACGTGGATTACACTTCAAGAATTATTATATTAAAGAAGAATTCATAATCTATACTATATTATTTCTCGTGTTTTTACCGTATTAAAACTAAAAGCGAAATGAAAACCCTGATTATTGTTATTTTCAAAAGCAACACAAGCAAAAGTTAATTTTTATATTAATTAAATATAAGTATTTTTTAAGTGTAGCTCTATAACGATTACTAGTTTAGACTAACTAACAAACTGATGCATTATCGGAACTTCAGATTGCAGTCCAGATAAACCAAGTATTTGTCAGTGCTCTTTAAGGATATCTACATACAAATACGAATTTGACAAATAATTCGGTTTGAGTAAGAATTTAGATAGCAGTGCAAATGCAAACTAGCAAAAAAATTTGTCAGCATTATGTTGCCTAAAACGTTATGTCAAGTGGCTCGAATATTTATTATTTATATAACGTGCACTTATTTTATTCTATCTGAAATACTCGAGCCTAAATTATGTTACGATATCTGTTAATTGCAAAAACTATATAACTACTCGTATTATACTCTACAAGATGGATCAAGTTCCATTCCTAACGTGTACCGCAGAGCCTTTATTGTAAATATGAATAAGAAATTATTTTCAGGGGAACATTAATAACGTTCCTCGTTATAATTTGGAGTTATAGAATCGTAGGCGTTGTTTTTACAAAATTTGCCATAATAGGTAATAAATGCAACTTTTTCTGGTGTTGGTTAACCAAGACCAAATTTAAAATTTATTTTAGAAATAGTTACACAACGTGACTATCTACATTCTTGTATCAAAAGGCCTGACAGCTGTATGGATCATGTTACTCCATTCAAATAGTACATTTGCTAAATATTTATTTGCCATTTTAAATGACGAAAAAGTAACGTGTTCATACTGATATTTTCACATATATAAGAAAGTCTCATTCTTGAATGATCTTCGTTTATGATCCAGTAACGTTAAAAATACATAATGACCTAATGACCTTCCCTTTTTGTAATGATAATAAATAAGTTATACTTAGGTTCTTATAAAATTTTGCGCATTTTGTGACTACGGAAAAGTTACTATACAATAAATTTGGTATGACTAACAGCCCTATCACAATCATGTTAATAATAATGGCGATTAGATGGTAACAATCAAAACATAGGCACTTGCATTGAATGTTCGCAATGATGGTAATGTTAATGTTAATGTTAACGTGATATAGTAAGCCCACAAGACTTCTGGGCCTCTTAACATCTCCATTAATATCCACCAATAAGAAACGATCCTGATTTGACGAGACTCATGATCACTGAATTAATTGTCAAATCTGCTACTACTGTCGGTTTATACAATATCATAATTAGATACAATTCTATGTTTATCACACGGCATTTGACCACAGGACTATCTTGGCCTTGATAAGCCTAAGAACAACCGAAAATAACCGTACAACTTTTGCCTGAAAATTCGAAAACTTACCGCGTAATACCGCAATTAACATCATTGTGTACGGAGATATTATGTACTGTTGAGATATCGTTATTATATCATTATTTTCAAGAATGCATCCATATGCATCTTTATGGTAATACCGGAAATAGTTTTTTACCTTTCAACAACAGATTGGTAAAAATCATAACCTACCAAAAATACTGAGCAAACCACCGTTTCTGACAATTTGAGTGGACTATATATTATGATGTACTACCAAACGTGGTAGCAATAATGCCACCTTTTTTATCATTTTCTTTAGTGACAAATGTGATTCGAATTACTAGGAATACTGTTTCATACTAAAGTTTTATTCTATCTGTTTTAGGTATGAGCGCCGAGGACGAATGGTATAACAAAAGTCTGTCGGCCCTGAGAATGAACACGACACATCATCCCAACTTAGCAGCACCAATGTTGCAGTATCAAACGTAATGGTCAAATATGTGAAATACTTTCCCAAACAAAACTTGCAGGAATTCATAAGCAAAACATTTTTTACCTAAGATAAAAGCATCCAACAAGATTACTGACAAAGAAGGTAGTTAACTTCCCATCCCAACTTCAAAATGGACCAAATTCAACGCGATTTATGTTTTAGATGTATTAATACGACATAAAAGCCTTTTTCAGAACTGCATAACTTGTACAAGACTATAAATCAGTACCCTTTCCTTAAGTTTACATCTAGGGGCCCTAGTACTAATTCTGGTCCCTAGATATACCGCTATCTCGTGATTTTGGTTAAAATACGCTAATAGAGGGACTGCGCAAGCTTAGTGATTTCAAGCAATGGATTTCATTTTTAAAAGAGTTTGGCGTTTGTTTTGTTTATTCTGTGGAATTACCGTTTCCTTAAGAGATAATATTTATAGCAAAGCTACTTTGGAGTGCTTCCTTAAAATGTGAGTTTCGCCTACTCCTTAAATAAACTATTTCTTTTATTAAAAGTTGGGTAGTAAAAAGTCATCTTATTCTTTCTTAGAAAGACTTAGATATCTGTGGTGTATGTGTTTACTCGTCGGCCATCTTGGATCCATGTTAGAGAGCTTTTTTATGAAAACGTGCCGAAGTAAATGCTGTAATGACTTAAAAAGAACAAGTTGTAACACTTCTACCTTGTATTTTGGTCTGTAGAATGACGATGTAAGTAATATCAAATGCGTCCTAATATCGTGTAACTCATTTCTATTATATTATAGTCAATTCACTACAGTATTAATTAGAAAATGCCTCTTTGCAAAATATTGTTACACATGTTTTTAAATCAATGCATTTCACACAAATAAAGTTTTACAAAGCTATTTAAAAACCAGAACATACAGAATTATTCACTTACCACTACTTCATTAACAAGGAAATTAGTTATTATTAGAAAATATATCCAAGGGAATGTTTTTAGTCAGATCGTATAAAATATATACATGGCTATGCTAATTTCGTGTTTTAAAAAACTGGTATCCTACCATCTGCAAGAAAATTAGTATTTCCAAACTTTTTTGTCAGTATTGAAACAAAATGCTTTGAAACCAAATTTTGTCATTAGTTTGCAGAAAGGACAGCCACATTTGTTGGTAACAACTTTTCCGCTTCGCATGTTTGCACCCACTTTTGAGAAATGAGAATACAACGTATCTCAAGGAAAATAAACAAAGACTATTATATGTCTACAATGTCTGTTGTGAATTATATGTGATTTAAAAATCAAAACGAAAGCAGCTATCACACCCGGGGAAACAAAACACAAATACATAGATCCAAAATGGCAGACTCTAGTAGAAGTACATCACGTTGCAAACAGTTGCGCTCAAAAGCAGAGCTTACTTTTCTATTTTAGTGTTCATTGACTWWTTTTAATTTTTATCTAGCATCCCGTTGCAAATAGTTGCGACCAAAGCAGAGCTTGCTTTTTTATTTTGCCTGTTCAGTGACCAATTTTAAGAATTTAGTTGTCCAACAAATGCTCCATCAGCAGGTTTTCCTGACAATGTGGTCAAGCATTGGCCTGCTACTGTGTCGTAAAAGATGGTGTTGCTTCATGCCAAAATTCAATAATTTATTTACCGTGTGAAACTCTCCAAGTACAGGAAATAGTTTGGAATTTGGATTAGGGTACATTTAACTTCAAATATTTTTTTACAAGTGTAACCGCCATATCTGCAGATGTATAATGATACCCTGAATACATTTGTTCCTAGTCTTTTCAATACAGGTCGCAAGGTGCATTTATGTATCTTACAAATTCAGTAGGAAGAGCTGCCATACTAAATTTCTAACAGCTGCATATAATATGAAAGCCACGAATAATCTGATCTGATCAAAAATATTTTTGCAGCCTTATGTTTAAATACCTGTAACAACGATGTGTTTATCTTTCTTCATATAACGAACTGTTTTGGGAAAGTATTTGTGTTGTTTATAAGAATGGTGTGTATGTAGCAAACATATTATTTTCTACATGTATTTATGAAATTTCGATACTCATTCTACTTCCTAAATGTCCTAGATTTGCTGTGGCATCTTTTTTAATTCCACAAGTAGAATGATGGAATTAAAGTAGATGAAATTGTAGCTGTAATTAAATATATATATGTGACATGTCATGATGTATGCATTAAGTATATCGATAGTTTGTAAGTCGTTTAAATGTAAAATTGTACATACTAAACAATAAAATATGAAGATTCAAATTGTGTCGCTTAAAGAAATGATTGACAAAATTGCTAATTGCAAAAACAAAATACGAACTTTCAAAAATAAAAAATATTCAACTGGAATAATGAGATTATAAAACCGGTACTAAAAACAAAACCTGATAAAAAATATGCTTACATTATTATTATTTTATTCTTGATACAATTGAACAAAAATACTAATTTTCCTTCTTTTTCAATCCGCAGTCTATTTCTTAATTTTGAATATATATTGAGCGCAGTTAGATCAAAGCAATTAGGAATGTTAGTTATTAGTTTGTATCGGTCGCCGTTAGGAAACTACAACACATTTATTACCAATCTTGAAAAGATTGTGGAGGACATTTCATTAAAATACAAAAACTATGAAGTTGTAATAGCAGGAGATTTCAACGTTAATTTTGCGCTAAAGGCAGAAATAAAAACTAAAGTTCTGACAGACTTGTTTGCTGCTTACAACATGAGACAGACAGTAATGGTACCCACACGAGTTACAGCTAGAAGTGCTACACTAATAGATAATATATTTACCAATGCAGAAAACTACGAGTGTGCAGTGATATCTCCAGCTTTATCTGATCATAGGGGACAGCTTATTGCTATCAGTAGGTCTAAGTTGCAGAATAAAGTGTCTCTTGACACAGAAATGATAAGACGGTACTCTGACAATCGTTTGAAGCTATTAAATAAAAAAATCAGCGTAACGGACTGGAACCAATGCATTACATCTAATGAGGTAAACGAGTGTTGGGACAAATTTGTGAAAATAATAATTAATGCTGTAGATGAAGTATGTCCTATGGAAAGAAGGCCTCCACGTAAAAATAGAAGCTGGATTACACAGGAAATAAAAACCCTATGCAATATAAAACGACAGCTATACCACGATACATTAAAGGGTAAAGCTGATTGAGCTTCATACAAAAAATTCTGCGGCTATGTCAGGGACAAGATAAAGAAAGCAAAATATGTACACAACTCAGAATACATCATTCATTCAAAAAATAAATCAAGAGCGACATGAAACGTGATAAAAAGGACAACAGACTCCACGCAGCAGCATTAATTCGATCTGGAAGCGATAGGAAAACATATTGGAGCGGATGTGAAGGTAGATACTTTAAACTACATAAATAATTATCTTACTAACATCTGTGAAAGCAACAATCAGTTTAAATTCTACAATAATAAAACAATAGAAATCTGCAATCACACCTGTTTCTTAAATCCTACCGATCAAACAGAAATATTAAACATTATAAAACAACTACATGATACATCAGCTGTTGGGTATGATGGTGTGCCTGTGAAGGTGGTTAAGGCGCTTGCTAGTGTGATATCTGAGCCTCTGTCTCACATTTGCAACCTGGCAATGTCAGAGGGAGTATTTCCAACCAACACGAAGATTACTACGATAAAGCCTGTACACAAGAAAGGCAATAAGACAGATATATCTAACTACAGACCGATCGCTTTATTGTCAATATTTTCCAAAATATTTGAGAAAATTGTATTTGCCAGACTAAATGGATTTATTGAAGCCAATAATCTATTAAGTAACAGTCAATGTGGATATAGAAAAGGCCGTTCTACAGCTACCACAATTTACCAGCTTCTGTCCAGGATACTGGATGCTATGAATGACAAACAGACAGTAGTGGGAATGTTTCTAGATTTGTCGAAGGCTCTTGACAGAGCAGACCATAAAATACTTCTCTCTAAGATGGAACTGATGGGATTTAGAGGTGTTACATTAAAACTCATAGAATCGTATTTAACAAACCGTAAGCAGCAGGTGGTGGCAAGAGGAGGCAGCGGTACAATTATCACATCGGACGCTAGGGTGGTGCTTAGAGGGGTACCTCAAGGTTCAATACTTGGCCCACTTCTGTTTTTGCTGTACACCAATGATCTGCCAAGTGCTGTGGGTGAATTTATTGCTCAGTTTGCGGATGACACAAGCGTAATTATCACGGCACCAGGAAAACACGAACTTCAAGTAAAAATTAGAGATAATTTGAACGAATTACATAAGTGGTATGAATCCAACAACTTAGTACTCAATGTTAATAAAACGAATTTGATGCAATTCTCAGTGTCTAAAACCGAACAACTGGTCGTAGGCATGCAAGGGAAATCACTTACCTCAACAGAAAGCACCATTTTCCTGGGAATAATGCTTGATAGTCTCTGTACCTGGAAACCCCATATAGAATATCTCATTAAGAAAGTAGGTCCATTTAATTATGCTCTTCGCACTGTGGCGTCAGAGATTAGCATCCAGGCTGGACTAAGCGCCTATTTCGCTTACGTACATTCCCGTTTACGTTATGGCATCCTGTTCTGGGGACGAAGTGTGAAGGTTGAACGTATTTTCATTCTGCAGAAGCGATGCATACGTAGTGTCTTCAACCTGAAACAGACTGAGTCCTGCAGAGAAATATTCAAAAATTATAAAATACTTACCGTATACGCTATTTATGTGCTTGAGTGTGCGGTTTTCGCTAGGATGAATCTAGTAGGTAAACACGAACACGATCACTTCTACTGGACGCGTGGCCTGAAGGATGACTACCTTAAATTACCTCAAGCAACGACATCCAGAATCCAAAGAAATGCAGTACACCAAGCAGCCAGGATTTACAACGTGATTCCAAATGAGATTTGTAATCTACCAGCAATACAATTTCAAAAATGCCTGAAAAATCATTTGCACAAGTTTTGTTTATATTCGTTAGAGGATTATTTTAATGTGTCATTTTAACATATTATTCATTTAATGTAACCATTTGTCTATATTGTTCTAATTATACATGGTTGTAATGTTTGACTTGTTTCGCGCCTCTGTGCATGTATTGAAATAAATGGCTATTATTATTATTATTATTATTATTATATACAAGCATGTACTGGAAGCTCATTACACTGAAGCACTAGCACAAAGAAAATGTTCTATCATAAGTATGTTTTTTTTTTGGCTAATCAGCCTGTCCTAGCCACTACTGATTTAAATTAGTTTTTCGTAAATTCTTCCAAAAAAAACATGATGTTTTTGAAGGGCAGAGAAAAAGTATTCAAATTTTATTTGCAGTGGTAATAATCCAGTATAACCATACAGCATACATTGTATTTATAGTTTCTAAAGCCAAAATTTACTGGGTCAAATCATATAAGCAATAATTAGGTAAGGTTTCAGTGCCTGCTCCCATTAGTGATGTAATTTTTGATGTTAGGTGATAAATATAACATATTTTCTATTTTCCATTGTTCCATGGTTTTTAAAATATCAACTCTTTCCTATAAAATATCCAGAGCAATAGATAATGGTTTTAAAATTTTTAAGTAGGTACTTTCCTATATTTTGTTTAAGGCAAATGTTGGAAAATATTTGGATTAGAAAATATTTCCAATGCGTGACATACATATATGTGGTTTTCCTTGAAGCATTAACACTTTCATACAGAAAGGCTTATCCTTCTGCAGTTGTAATTTTAGCACACATAACTGGCTCGTTCTGGATGTTTGACYAACTATCAATCAACATTTTTACAAATGTATCAAACAACCAAACTGTACTTCTGCAGGTCGTAGGTCAGAGGGCAGAAATTAGCAAACAAATTCTTTCAAGTTCAGTATATCATTTATTCATGAACCGAAGTTAGCTAAGTGAATAAGGCCAACAAAAAAAAAATGAATATTCACACCTTCAGGTACCATGGTGCATGTTCGTCAATCAAAAATCACTTCAACTACACCCAAGAAGCAAAATGGAATTTACACACCTTCAGGTCAATAGTGCATGCCACCATGCCAGTCATAGTCATAATCCGATTTTGACATGGTATCATATAACACTCAGTATCGAAAATCACATGACACCCATCCATAAAGCAATAAATTTTGTATGAAAAAAAAATTTCAGGTGCTCTATTTTTAAAATTAAGTACTAATTATTAAACTTTCATTTACCTTTTAAGTGTTTTTGAACTTATCATAGTTTGAGTTTCGCTAWATTCATTTTTAACATTCGATTTGGCAAAATTTAAGATCGATTAGTGTGGTTCTTGAATTATATTATGATAAGCATTGTTGTTATAAACCTAATGTTTACCACGTAAAAAAGAAACTGTGTCACAGTGTGCTTAACTTATTAAAAACCTATACACTTAACATGGGGTGCCACCTATGGGCTATCCGTAAAAGCAGGGACATTAATGAATCATTTGTTTGGTATCCATAGGGCCAGTTGCACACATGTGGATCAAAATTAATCTCTGTGTAATCCGCAGTCGTTGCCTAGTAACGTCATGAATCTGGTGTTGTGATTGGTGTTGCTATAACAACGACCGCGGATTAAACAAGGATCCAATTTGATCTATGTTCGTGCAACCGGGCCTTAGTGTAGTTATCAGTACCGTTAACGTATTTAACCTTATTACTGTTAAGCCCTAAATGGAAAAATTATACATTGTCATGTGTACTTACCTTGGGAAAAACCTAAGTAGGGTCATGGAATCACTTCACTAATAACACAAAGGCCAGCTTCAATGAGAAGCAAAACAACTGCTTACATTACATTATTATTACCGTCCAACGGTTCTGATTAATATAACCACCTAGGCGATGTCTCTCCTTCATGGCATCTCTCTCGCATTTACCCTACCTACTAGGCACTAAGACAAAAATCATAATTTTTTAAAATCTAAATCACGATTTTTTATTTTTTACATAAAAATCAAGTTTGCCTAAAGCTATATAATAAAATGATGATATAAGATTTTTATCATGTATTATACTTTATTAAATACTTACAACTGATTAATGATATATATATAATTTTCGGTATGTGCATGATGAGAACATAACTAAATCTAGAATACAAATTACCAAATTTATAATAAAAAATATACTTTCCTTTGCAAAGAGACGATCAAAAATTAACTACATTATGCAAAAATAGATTCAATACATTCCAATCAAATTCACCCAAGATTAAAAATACTAGCATTGCAACGAACAACAAAACATGGTAAAATCGCAAATCATTGGAATACACTTTAAAAAACTGATTTACATGCATTTCCATCACGACTATAACCTAGTTATAAAAATGTAATATGTACAACAGAAAAAATTGGCAAATAGCTAACTACATCCACAGGACTAATTTTAAAAAATCACTTTTCATCATTTACACTCCCATACCTATTTACACGACCTGTACAGGCTGTTTCCAAAATAAGGTTCCAGACACCTAAGGTGTGTACTGTTCAGAAGGTGTAGTAAATAAAATAACATAAAATGAAGTAACTTATTACTTCAGAAAAATTTGCACATTAAGAGAAAATATCTTAAATATTAATAAATTTTTTCATAATAATTAACTTGTCAAACTCGAGCAGGAGAGTAAAAAAAAATAATGCATTGTATGCAATGCAGAAAACTAAGCCATTGGTATTGTGATGTGTTGTATGACCTATAAAACGTTGGAATCCTATTTTAAATACACCTTATGCAGAACGAACGAATAATAAATACTATTATGAAAACACTTCTAGCTCAGTTCTTTCTGGATTACTTTGAAAAACAATGTCAATGTCTTTCAAAAATTGTTAATCAATAGTAGCTCAGTCGAGAATGTTGAAAAAAAGATTTTAGTTAACTCAGAATGCAATATCATCATTTGTTGGCCTGAGCAATAGGAATTTTGTTATTTTTCAATTCTTTCTTAACAGGTGGGTTCGGCGACAGACAAATCACATCGCTATTGCCATTGCTCTCATTATTTGCTTCGTCAACTTCCATTTTCTCCTCCCCATTATCCTCGGCAGGCAAAGGGCCATTGTCTCTCTCAAAATCTTTGAGAATGTTATCCAAATTGTACCTCTTGCGATAATTCACAAAGAAGGTACGTACGTGATGTTCAGTTTTGTTGCCTATCACTTCAGCTATGCTCTTGAAATCTTTACCGTATTTACGAACTCCCTGAACAGCCAACAATAATTCTTCATTTGTCCACCTAGAAAGAAATAAATGGTTATAGTGCACTAATATTCATCCAATGAATAGTAATACTCCTGCATGTGTAATAGATTTCTTACCCAAAATTAATAAACTATTTATTTAATTTTTCATTAATACCTCAACTAGAATGTGTAAGTTGCACGCAGTAGAGTAATATAGGTACAATAGAAGCAATAATGTGTACGAAAGACAGAACCATGATGAAAATTAAACTTAGTTCACCACAAATATTATTCTGCATCCGACAAGCATAGAATACAAACAATATAACAAAAAACACAAACCTTAGATGACCAATAAATTATGTAAATTATTAGTGCACTTCAGGTAAGGATACATATATGTATATAGGTGCACAGCTTCTACTCCCATGATATACAGAGTGAGCCAAGTGAAAGTATAGGGTAATTCAATTCAAGTTTCCTAAGTTTGAAACATTGTAAATGAGACAACTGCAAAACGATGCAAATTTGAAACATTAAAAGCTAGGTTGAAACCAAGACACCTAGAACTCTCTGGTAGCCCAACTTACTCCTGTAAAAAAAGGTTCAAAATATATTGCAAAAATTTAGTTCAGCTTCTGATAACAGATGACATTAGCATACGAAGGTTTGCTTATAGGTTGTGTATCTGTCAACATGCACATAGTAAAGCACAAGAAGTATTTAAAGTTTTAAGTAAATAATATATTTACCAATGAGGAACAAAGGCAACATTTGGGGAACTACTATTAGTGAAATCATAACAATGTCTTGACAGAACAACCAGTTTGATATAAGGTATGCAACAATAAAACATCCAATGATACTCAAAATGTGGTCAGGGCATTAACACTACAAAGGAATACTGAAATGAAACCTACCTTGTAATGAATAAAGTAATGAGTGTTTTACTATTATTTAATAACTTCCCAAAAACTCTACTATTCATTATTAATACTGCAAGCTGTTTGGTAACTTTGAAAAATTGCTGTATTCATTTCAGATTGAAAACGATTTTGAACATCTTACTGTATTAAGAACTACTTTTTCTTAAATTAGCTCTTTTTAAAGTGCTTATCAACAGCTTTCTACAATTTCACACAACCCATATTTCCTTTGCAAATTGTTTGGAGAGAATTCAACTGCCATTTTTACCATGCAACTATAGATTATAGATTTACAACGATGTAGAATTGCATAATAATGTATTTACACAATAATTATTACATGCGCTTAAGCACATGTAAATCATCTTCCAGTTTACTTTTATTATTTAATTCAGTTTAAGCAATTTTTGATTTGTCAATTATTAAAAAGCATGTTACTCAAATATGAAGGTTCTTGTAATTGGTTGTCTCTTGTCTTCTTGAATGTTTTATTGCAAGAATGTGAAACACATTTATGGACATATTCTGATTAGTTTTCTTTTATCCTATACATACACAGTCGGGGTTCAGGATGTTCTGGGAATGATTTTTTCTGCAAAGAATATGGAACACCAGCTCTCCAATAACAATGGAATTATGTAGACTGAAACATCCTCTGATAGCCACATTTTTTTCATAACAATAGATGGTAGTCTGTCTCTAGCAGATGCCATCTATGGTAGGGCGTTTTTATGCATTGTCATTGTTGACAAAATGTTATAAAAGTCGTAAGACTGTTAAGTGAAATATATGAAATGATGCATGAAACATACGGAAACCGTTGTTTAAGTCATAGCAAGGTATATGAGTGGTTTTTGCACTTTAAATGCCAGTAGAAAGTGAAGACAATGCTCATCCAATTTTTTAATCATCGAGGAATGTTCTTAGGGAATTTGTTCCATTTAGCCAGACTGTAACAGCAGTATTCTACGTAGAAGGTCTAAAATGCCTGCTCTCAAGAGTTTGTCGTATCCTACTTTTGCTTTTAATGTAATAACTAGATCACTATTACTCATGTAAATCTTGTAAATAAAAAAACCTTACCTGGAATTAATGCGTGATGAGTTATCACTGGACGGACGTAACTCCTCCAAGGAATCAGAGTGCTTACGTTTCAAGGAACTGATCTGCTGCTTGTTCTGTTGCACCTGTAACAACAGAGAAACAACTGAATACACAATGTTTATGTCATCGACACTAGGCCGTTTATGTGTGTGTAGATAAATGATATTTAACAGGTGTCCACAACTTTCACTAAACCTGAAATGGTAAGAACATACATTTTATAAATCATAAACGATAAAATGTCCTGAATATACGTGCGAAGCAAAATGAAAATATCACACTACAGGCAGCCACACACCAAAAAGACTATGCGCGACAAAAGAGCGGGTTGTAAGCATCCAGGCAACTAACAACATATTCCTTTCTTTTCTTAATCTCAATACTCACTTGTCTCTGCAGGGATTCCAGTTCTCTGTCCATGGCTTTAAGCATTAGAACGCCGGCTCCACCTGACGCCATTGCCGCCAAATCATCATGGTTGATGTACATTCCGCGAGGTGGCTTGCGTTTATGCCGTCCCCCTAGGGGGGAACCACGCTTGCCACCAGTCGGCCCAGACGTAGGCCTCAATAATCCCGTTCGTCTACATTTAAGAGTATTTATTTTTATCAGGGTACGACGCACATTAGGATACTTGTAAACATGTAAAGCTTCAATACATTCCAAAAGTATATAAATTTAAATTTGCTTGGGATATCATATGAATGGAAAGTATATAAATACAAAATTAAAAAACGAATTAACATATAATTGTATAAATATTCTTAAACTCATAACCTCTAAAAATCCATTGAAAAAAATTGAAAACGACTCTTAATCAACATGTATCAGAACAGTCCTACAGAATTAGCTATTTTGAATAACATGGTGAAACCCTAAAGGTACTGCCACAATCATGTTGGTAAAGATGATATTAAGATGGTAACGACCAGTACATAGGCACTCACGTTGAATGTGATAGTATTAATGTAAGATGGTAATGGTAAAGCCCAAAATACTTCTGGACCTCAATAACATCACCATTAACATCCACCAATAAGAAACAACTCTGATTTGACATGACACATATGCAGTGATTTGTTAAATGTCAAATCTGTCATTAAGGTCATTTTATATCATAATTTGATGCAATTCTATGTTTATCACACGGCATTTGGTTGCAAAACATAGAAACAATCTTAAGCTTGGGGGGCACAACACCTAATAAAAACCTAAAATAATTGTAGAACTTTTGGTGGAGAATTCATAAACCTTAACCTCGTTAAAATCACCATTAGCTTTATCGTATACAGCGGCGCCATTAATAATATTAGCATTACCATCTTAACATCACCATTACCATTAACATGACTGTGACACAGTCGTTATTGATTTCTATAAAACATAAAACTTAAAAGGTAAATGGTTACACCACCTTCTTAAAAAATTACCAAAAAGAAGTTTAAATTACATTTTAAAACTTTCGTATTTAGTCTGAGCTTAAATGCTGTATATTGATAGTTAGCACTGCCCTGATCTGCTACCACAATAGCTGAACACACATTGCTTTATCATCAGATTTTCTTTCCCATTCTCTTTCTTGTTGTTTTACTGAGCTTAAGGTTTCAAAAGCTTTAGATACAAATCTTTGGTTTCCTCGTATAGCTGTGGCTCTAATATGTCCCTACTGATTGGCAAAAAAAAGTTGAACATATAGTCAACAGCAGGCCATAAAATATCAAGTCCGATAAAACATTTGAAGGAAGTGTATGTAATTCATCTATTCATTAATCATGCAACAAGAAATGATAGTGCTGCCGTTTCTGACCCGTGATGTGACCTTTAAAACTAATTTGTTTAAATGCCATGGGATAAGGAATTTTATAATCTACTTTTCGAATACCATCGAATTTTTTCAAAATTAAAAGTCCACAAATCATTGCTGCTTTTTCCCAAAGATGAGGAAAATAGCAGTAGCACTTGAAGGTCGCGCTCATTAAAATTAATTGTGCGTTCTCATCTGAAGTTTGGAGTTTAATAGTTTTGTTTTAACTTGTACATATGTGCATGCAATTGGTGTTTCCAATGAATGGTTTAAACTGTTTTATTCAATTTCTTTTTATTTTTATCGTTATTAGCACATTTTCCACTTTATTTGTGAAAAAAAGACGCTAAGGTCTGCACTTTGCATATATGATGTCTGACTGGTACCTATCACACTCATAGGTCAAGAACGGCTCAATAGATCAGGCTCATGAATGCCTCATTGGATAGGTCTTGGCCTAACAATGATCAACAAGTTGTTCTTTTTCTATAAGAAATGTATCTTAAAATAAATTAATTGATGCAGGATGTTGCACAATCAATGCACCTTCGAATCCATTCAATATATTGATCTTAAAATAAGGTTAAATACATCTCGACAATACAAGAAATATGTACTTAAGTCGCTTTGCCCGAAAAGGCTTTCATACTTGTTTGTTTTGTTATAATGAATTAATTTAATCATTAATCTTGTTTAATTATATTTTTATTAATAAGTAAATTGCATGCTAAAAGGATCCGCACGAAAATAAACTCCATAATACCAAATAGAAATGCAAAATTTGATTTTAATGAGAGTGACCTATAATTGTTGTTACAGGCATTTTCCTGAATTTCATGTGATCTCTCACAAAATATGATAGTACTTGAAAAGCGGAGTATAAAAGAAACTTTTTTGTAAATCTTTTTCTATTCATTTATTTTTCAAGCTAAGGTCAAAGGTTGAAAACATCATCAAGGAGTTGCCGAGCTATATTTGTGTACTTCAAAAGTTTTATCGGATTTAAAATATTTTTTAGATAAGCTCTCCTTGGTAAAGGTAAACAGCAATACCTAAAATGTTCAGTCTAGCCAGTTTCAAATTTTTTTTTTCTAAAATGGATCAGCCGAGCCTTTGTTTTGCTAAATTGGGGGTATTTCATTGTTCAACCTGTCAGAGGTATATTCTACTACATTATCACAATGTCCCCATAAAAATAAAGAATAGAAAAGTAAAGCCACTACTAGATTTTTAAATATTCAGGATCTTTTATATGGTGCATTAAAAAAGTGTGGAATAATGAATTTATTATTGTTGTAAATGGGAATTGCCTGAAAATTAACATTTAGAGATGTTAATGACAGACAACTTTCATAATATAATGTCATCACATCAATTAATGTTTATTTGAAATGAAAATCAAAACTTTTTCCTGTATAATATATATATAATAATAAACAAAACACAAAATTAACAGCTTATAGGAAAATTAAAATTAAATGTTAAAGAGGTTATCATTTACTCTTAAGCGCGACTCTAAATAGCTGTTTCTTTTATACATCATTTAACACATTTAGTTCTACTGCTCCTCCTACATATTGTTCCTTTAGCTTGTTTAGATTTCTAAATCATATGATAAACTTTGCTTTTCAAGCTTCCTCTAAGGAAAAAATCTAATATTGACAAATTCTTTGACACTACTTTGTTCATCAATTTAATATTCTGTTTCATCTTCAATGAGCCACAGAAAAGACTTCAATTCTTTATTTTAATAATGAAGCATGTTTCCACAGAATCTTCATCCATAAAGATTCACTGATTTTTTAACCTTTATTCAGAAAATAAATGATTAAATATATGTGTTCGCAATAAAAAAAAATTCTATATGAAACAATTATTATTGATGCCAAATGAGAATGTTAAAAGTACCACTTGCCATTCATATCTTACAACTTTATGATTTAAAATCTTAAAACTAAATTAACGTAAAAGCAAAAAACTTTTTCATATATTCCAATGATATATAGTAATGCAATTATGATATAAGTGCAATTCAAACTCCGTTATATCTGCTGATAAAGCCCTGCCTTAAGCTGCTGTTTTACCAGACCAAATCAGTGCTCCGCTTTTCTCGAAATGTTCCCAAGAGCTGACTTTAACAATTATTTTCCGTACCAAGCAGTACTGTTTAGTTCATGTAGGCCAAACAAAACAAAATGTAAACCTCATATAAAATTCGAAAAATTCTAACTTATATTACAAGTACATATACTATCAAAAAAATTGTTTAACTAGAGCACCACTAAAAGTTTTACAGATCACATTTATAAGTAAAAAAACTTTTAAGAGATTCTATGCTAAAGTTTTATCTCAAATAAATACTTTGTGTCAGTCAATCTTACAAATGCAGTTTTGCCTGCAAAATAACTCCAAATGGCATGGCTGTACAGTATTTTTTTGTAAATAATTCAATGTTTTAAAGAATGGAATGTTTATCTCAAATAATAGAACATTTGTAAAAAGTTTGTAATTTTCGATGTCTGATTTATTTAAAAGTAAACAAGCTCTAATAATAGTAGTCATATTATCTGAAAAACATACAATTTACATTTAACTTGTCTTGACTTTTTTTGGCAGATTAAGGACAATAGTAAATATTTCAAGCTGAATGTTCATTAGCTCTTGAAATGACCTGTACTAATTAGTACAAAAAACAATTAAATGGCAGTTTTCCTTATTAACAAAGCTAATCAACCAAAAATGTACTTCATAACTGAAATTGATTTTTTAGTCAAAATTTAAATCAACTCCTAGGTGAACAAATTTGCACAGACCACGTTTTGGGCCAGTAAGCCCACCAAAAACTTCACGAAATATGTTGTGCATATAACATGAAATTTTCTAACAAAACTGAAACATTATATTGTCTAAAAATGAAGAAAAGGTTCCAAATTAAAGCAACTTAAAATCCAGACATCGAAAATGATAAAACTTTATAATATAAAAACCAGAATACCACAAAAATTTTGATAATAGGTTAAGAATAATGCCCAATACAGTTTTTTAATTAAATGATGATTTGATCTATAATTTGAATAAAACCCAAATGAAATATGACAATCACACTTTGGCAATGATTATGCCGTGCTACGTACCTCCAGTGTTGGTAACAGGAATTACAGAGGCCACCCTTTGGAGTAACATGAGTCACGGTACAGGCAACTCCGCAGTTAGAACACGAGCCACCCTCACCCTGCACACACGTATCACCATCATCCAAACAAACAATCTCTTAATCTACGTACTACCCACAATGAAGTGGTCTCGCAAAAAAAATGATACAGTAAAGAAAAGAGAAAACCCAAAGAACGAATCCCACGACAAGATAGAAATTATTACAATAACTGATATGGTCAGGAAGCATTGCATTTATGTACTTTAAAAAAATTCATTGAAGTTTCTATTTTGTGGGTTTGTATATTTTTGCAGTTTTTAAATGAAACAACCAGTAGATGTTTCTGAGCAAATGAAAAAAAAAGACATATTACAATCTCCAAGTCGCAGAATAACATGTTAATTTTTATTATGTTGACTGTATCTAAACAGTTATTTCATTTACTGTTCTCAATGTAAATACAAGATGCCTGGTGTAGAAGTATCTCTTACACCACCTTCTAGGGTTCTGATAAAATCACAAGTATAGAAGGTGGTTCAATAAGTTCCAAAAGTGAATTTCTGTATAAGTACATAACAAGCAGTGCTGTCAGGCTGCTGCAGAAATCTACTCATAGAAACTTGCACTACTAAACATACTTTTTTTATATCGAAAGGTGGTAATCTGTTTTGAGCACACAAGATCTGTTTTAGGGTCTCTTTAGACATTGTCAGGTTAACAAAATGGAGCACAACATAGTTTGTTTTAAAAGAACTCAAGTGAAACACATACAATACTCAGAAATAATTATTGAAGTCATATCAAATTGTATGAATGCTTTTCGTGCTTTAAGAATGGTCTGAGTCCCCAAAGCTGCCAAAGTGAAGAAAGTGTGACTGGCATATGCATGCTGCTCAACACTAACCAGAACTCCAGGCACACATGGAATACAGTGTTCCTCATATAACACCTGAACAAAATAAAAAGCACTTAGAAGGGTGCAAACATGAATTTCAGAAGTCCAAGTTGTGAATTTTTTTCTAAACATTAACAAAAAGTTGCTTATAACTATTTGTGATTCTTAAGGAATTGTTTATCAGGAATTTGCCTCCTCTGTGACAAGGGCATTCATATGAAGGTTCTCAAAAGCCTGCTCACAAGAGTTCATCATACTAGGTGAATACTAGAGGTAAATACTAAGGAAACTGGAACTTTTTCAACATAAAAACAAACACTCATTATTTCAGTAAATATGATTAATATTATTCAAAATAGTCTACTTCTGCATCAATAATTTAAGTTTTTTTTATCAACCACATTTAATATGTCAATAAACAATTTGCCTTTCATTGGTAACTGCAGGCGAATAGGTAATAGTAGATAGCTAAAACCCCATTTTTAATTAAAAAAATCAGTGATTAGCATTAAAGGACGATATGGTACATTATCGTGCAACAATTGTCAGCTTCATTTTTTACAGAATTTTGGCCACACATAGCATACAGCAGTAAATGTTTAACCTAGTGGAACAAATTCTCTGCAGGTAATACCCTTGTTATCGTAGAAACAGATCAACAATGTCTTCACTTTTAACTTCTCAACATGACTTTTCTTCAAATTTGGCTCGGTTGGGTGCTTCCATTCCGTACTTTGAGGCTTGGTTTCGGGATTATACTGAAAACACCACACCTCAGTCATGATGTAATATCTGAAGTTTTGGTCCTTTTTTGAATCTTTAATCAAGTCTTTACAATGTTGAATTCTAAGGGATTTTTCAAAGTCGGTCAGATTGTGTTTTTTTATTTTTATGCTGACACCAGTCTTCTTCTCAGTTTTAGGTCGAAACAGGCATCACAGTCATTGAACATGCGCAAATTCAGTGACAGATAAGGCACTCCAAAACTTCTAATAGTGGTGTAGTCAGTGTATGACATATTAACACCTTAATAATTTGTTTAGTAGCAATAGAAAGAACAGCATATTACAATTGTTGTTACAGCAAAGTCAGTAAAAATGTCACACATGACAAATTATAACTGGAACTGTTGGTTGAGATGAGTGCAAAAACTGATTACAAACATTTGATAATACTGGAATAGTCACAAAAACATTGATGCTAGTAGCCATAACACTACTACAAATCCAAAAAAACCAACTTGGCACATTAAATATACACTTCGTCTACTAATAAATAGTTTGCAGCTTCATGCAAAATATTCACCTAGTTTTACATAAACATTGGCCAGTACCCAAATGCAACTTTAAAAATGTAATTTCAACAAGGGCTATTATGAGGCAGCCTAATAGCTATATTACCAAGAAATAAATTATCTCACATACACAAACCCTCTAGATCTTTTAATTTTCAAAGTCCACATAAGTGTACATAAGACATATGAGAAAAAAGAAAAATGTAGAAGTATAATTTAATTTAACTTATAAATGCCACCTCAACACATGATAGACGAACTTTTTCATACAATTACAACTAATGACTAAGAACTAAACGAAACTAAGAAACAGAAAGCTAACTGTGTTGCCACTGATAACCAATACATGGCTCATTGGGTATTGGGTATTTCTCAAACATTAAATATCCCAACCTCACTTTTGTATGGCTGCTGTTATCCCTTACATTGTTTGCCACCTCAATTAAATACAAAGATTGTAATTGTGCCTGATTTTTCGTAGTAGGGCCCCTGCCATGTATATGACCGGCTTATTGTTAGCAGTTGAATATTTTGGCTGGAAAGTCATCTCTATTTTCACTAAGGGTTACCATAATAACCTCCAAAAGTTGAAAATTAGTTTTGGAAGCATTTTTCACTATTGTAAATAGCTAGACCCGGTTTCTGAATAGGCCTGTTCAGAAATATTCAATTTACCAAGAATTAAGTAGTATTAATGTCACTAGTAAATACCCTTTTCGTTTTCAAGCTATGAGCATCTGCAATTTTCCTGCTTACAGATTGGGTGATTTATCACAAATTGAGTGACTTAGAAACAATTGACCACAAACATTTTGCACTGATGACATGCGAAGGAATTAGCTATTTTGTGGTGTCAATAAAATGTATATTGGTCATCAATTGTGGCTTTTGAGTTGGAATTCTGAATAACGACATCATAAAGTTGTAAGTCTAAAAGGGCTTGCCTCCCAGTCAGATCAAAAGTTCTTACATCGATATTCATATACAAAGCTGTCTGCAAGTTACTAAATCAGTAAGGAGTAAACAGTAACTAGCAAACTAGGGTTGACTTTGCCCTATTTCAAAGAATAGCGTTCCAATATAATCTCGTGCTCACCATGTGAGTTATGATTCAAGCAGCTCATGTGAAATAAAAGACGAACGTTAGGGAAATTTTTCGGATTAAATAGGTATATACTGATATTTTTATGGAAATAGAAGTAGCGATCTTGTGTCAGTAATTAGCAACATTTGACGACTTGAATAAGCACAATCTGGTAACCGTGCACTATATTTGCAACATGCAATACTAACCGACTTCTAAGTTTGAAACTTCTTTATTCTCACAGCATCCCAGACTCAGACTGAGTGTGTTTTTGCTGTTTCGTTGTTTTCGTTTTGATTTTAGTTTCATATAGTTTAGGTCGTAGATTTTGAGGTAATGGAAGGCGTGGTCAGCGAGAGTGCATGCGACATATGTTAGCCTCCACGTAGGGATAGCATTTTTGGGCTTTTTGGGCGTGGTAAAACTTTAGCTGGCCTACAGAATAATGTACAATTTTCATTAAATTAAATTTAAAAAGGCCTACTGTGAAAACAGCAAAAATATCCATATTCCATCATGATGCCATGCTAATTACAAAATGTAAGATACGAGTACAGCATGAAATTAGTTTCGAATCCCTTAAATAAATTTAAACAGCAAAAATGACCAATATCCTTTTTTTCCCTAAACATCTTTCAAAGGAAAAATAACTTGTCGTGGGCTTGGGCTTTACATTTGAATGAAACTAAAAGTCAAGGACCAGGAGCAGGACAGGCATGCAATAAAAATATGTGTTAATAAAAACGCCAGCCACCGCATAATTAAGAGATAGTAGCTACACAAAAAAAAGAACGAAGCTCTGCTGCTGATAGTAAGCTGCTCTAAAAAATGTAACGAAATTATTTGAACAGCGGGTCGAGTGATGTATGATGCATTTTGCGGTGTGTATAATGTGGCTGAAACTGAATCATGATTGCTACCTGTGAAGCATTCTCGTCGGTTGCTTGGCCGGAACGTGGCGGTGAGCCACTCTTACGTCTTATACCACGATGTATAGTCCACTTCTGTAATATAATCAACAACTATGTACAATCAAGAAATATATATTTCAATAATAACCACTGTAATTCAAGAGGTTTCCTTTAAAAAATAAAAATTTTGTGGACACCGCCTCAAAGAGTAACCTGTTATAAAAAAAATAATAAATGAAAAATTCTAATAGCAATTGCAACAAGTTCTTCTCTTTAAATGAATACTTATAAGTTTCTTGACCACACAGAACAAGATATTTCTAAACTTGACCGTCAAACCAAGCTCATTTGTTTTCTAGAGTTGATACCCAAATTATACATTACAGTGCAATAAACATAAAGCAGTACTACGAACCCTCTTGCAAAAAGGTTGGCCTAGTTCATTTAAATATTTTGGCTGCTCCTCTTTTTTTATCATCTACCTTGAGATCTTCTAAGAAAACAAATATTATATACAGGGTGTCGGAATCTGAAAACTGGTGCAACATTAACACTATTTTACAGTATAACTTTTTTTGAAATAACTCCCGCCTACTGAGATATTGACTATAAAACATGGCGGACAAGAAACAGTTTTTTAAATATATCTTTTAGACCGCTTGATATAATTTCATCAAATTTTGGCTATTATTATTTGAACTAGAAGCCGTTAAAATGAGATGCACACGTTTTTAATAATTATTTTGGGGGGCCATGAAAGGGCCAACCCCCACATTATTTGTTACAAAAATTCTGACATAATAATAATGGAATATTCATAAATGAATATTATTAATTAATCCATTATTAATTCAGAATTTTTACAAATTTTTGTCAAAATGTCAAAGTAACAATGACATCTAACTCAGTTTTATTCTTTATCACGGCCAATTTGATAAAAAAATGATTTAGTTAAGCAGTGAAAATCTGAATACTAACATTCAAATGAAATTCCCTCGGATATGGTCGATTTTAGCCCCATGAACAAAGAGTATATTTTTTTGTTTGMAAAACCCAAAGATTAAGAAAACACATATTATAGAAGAAAATACTTAACCGTTTTAAAGTTAAGGGTTAAAATGTGKTGGGATTGCCCCCCCCCCAAAAAAAAAACGTATTAATAACATGTGCCCATCATTTGTACTCCTTCTACTTCAAATAATTATAGCCAAAATTTGATGAAATTATATTAACCGCTTTAAGAGATATTTTTGAAAAACTACTTCTCTTCCTCTATGTTTAAGAGTCAATATCTCAGTAGGCGGGCGTTATTTCAAAAAAAAAATTGTACTGTAAAATAGTGTTATTTTTGCACCAGTGTTCAGATTCGGAGAGATTGCTCACATAATATGGGACACCCTGTATATGAGTAATATGAGCAAACTTCAGAAATAGTAAAGAAAATAACCAAAAAAGCAAATATGCAACGGGTCTAAAATAGTTGGCCTAGAATCAGTTGATTCCCAATAAAGTGTTGGTGTAGCCACTGTTTCGGACGTCATTGACATTTGAATTAAAGCAACCTATCATTGATAATTTTACAAGTTCATGCAATTTCACTGCAATTTGTGTTTAAAATGGGGCATGGAAAAAAGATTTATAAAAACCTGAGGAAAGAATTAAAGGATTCCAGAAAAACGGATTGCTGGCGTACAAAATAGCAKGAAATTTTACAATTCCATGAAAATATGTGGGAAACTATCAGATTATCGCAAAAGCTCCTGGTGCTTGGTKGGCAGATTTATTGCGTCGTGACTTGAGAAATGTCATTCACTTTGACAAGTATACAGCAGTTCTAAAAATGTTGACTGAGGATTAAATAAGCTTAGCTGTTATGACTTCTTTTTGAATAAACAAACACATCTCATGTTTTCATCCTTTACACTAACTGAACACAAGATATCATATCGAGTTTAGGTTGCCTTGTGATATTTTAATTGTATGATATAGTTTATTGTAAGGGTTAATGACCGAAATCTTTTTGCCCATGGGAATACAATATTTTTGTTTCATAGTATTACACTGAAAGTCTTGTGAAATATTTTTAATTACTAGTTATATTTACTTATTTAGCGGCTGCGACAACATGCACACTTTTTCATTTGGGCATGCAGTAGATACAGTACCATAACTTTCTCCGCTGCCATTCTTTATTTTTTGTTTTGATTTCTTTGAATAATTGTTTTTTCATGGCACACAAGCATTGCTAATTATAACATACAGCTCCAACCGATTATACTAGATCTGACACTGATATGATTGACTGTAAGTAGAATCAACTTTAGACAAACATGCTCAGAGAGGCCAGAATTGTTATAAATTATGCTTGAGGCAAAAGTAAATTGGACTAAACTAAATGGTAAAATAGTAGATTTGGCAATTTTGCACCTAGTCTAAATGCAATGTTTTTAGGTACGTCTGAGGGACCAAATTCGGTATACTCGCATCTACAGTCAAGCCCTAAGGGCTTTTGCGAATACAATACAAAGAAACTAGTGATATCACAATAGACCTATCTCATTTTACCTCTGACACGGATGTAACCTGTAGGCATTTAATCGTGCAGGTGTTACACAGTGTTGCCGGATGTGTCAGTATTTCTTAGCTCAGTTGATAAACAACCTGTCAATCAAGACGTGGTCTTTTCGGAGTGTTTTGTGGTGGTTCAGTTTTTTTTAAACATGTTTACTAATAATGGTAAAACAAACTTATAACATATAATAATGAATAATGAATAGTGGAGTTTTTTGGAAGTTATTAAATAATAATAAAACACTTGTTTAATCCTACTTCCAAACTTTTATTTTTGGCAAAGCCAAATGCCAGCATTTCAACCGCCAAGTGGCCTTCTTCGGTGGCTTAACAAGTATAACTAAATTAAAACAGTAAAGACAGTTAAACATATTGTAAACATAGATAGGTACGGAGTAGTGTGTGGGAAAAGAATTTGTTTATATTATATTTTCGACTTGACTATTGCGATAAGTGGGTTATTTAAGGGCGTGAGATCCGTATTTAGCAGATGGCTTGAGTTGCGTTTCATGTAAACAGCCTCTAAGGGGTTCAAGTTGACGTGTGTGGACGGTTTTATGTTCTTGACGTTGGCAATATTAAATTTGTGACCTGTTTCAATATTATGTAAAGCTAGTGCAGATTTTTCTCCATTTCTATTGTTTACGTGGTACATATGTTCTTTGAATCTAATATTTGCATTACGTTTTGTTTGGCCAATGTACTTTTTTGGGCAGTTACAGCATTTAATTTCATAAATTCCAGATTTGTTTAACATATCTTCTTTATCCAGGGTGTTACCTAATAAGTTCTTTAATGTGTAGTTGTTTCCAAAAGCAAGATTTATATTAAATTTAGAAAATAAATTTTGAAATTTATGCTCTATTGAAGGATGGTATGTAAATTTTCTATGGAATATGATTTCTTTTTCTGGACTAAGATGCGTGCAAGATTGTAAATTTAATTTATATTTGTGTTTGTTCAATAACTTACTGATCATTTCTTTTTTGAATCCATTTGAATTGGCTAAATTATATATGTATGATAGTTCGTTTTTATAATTTTCTGTGGATAATGGCACATTTAGCAATCTATGTATTAAGCTATTAAAGGCGGACATTTTGTATTTGAAAGGTGTACAAGAACTATTTTTTATGTAATTATCTGTATGTGTCGGTTTTCTGTAAATATTGAACGTGATTGTTTCATCTTTTCTTGATATTAATAAATCTAAAAATGGCAATTGAGAATCCTTTTCTAGTTCAAAAGTGAAATTTATCGACTGATATAATGAATTTAATTTTTGTGTAAAGTTATTAATATCAAAGTTATTATCTATTATAGCAAAAACATCGTCTACATATCTATACCACAGTATCGGAAATTCATTTGTATTTTTTACATTATTTTCCAGGTAGCTTAAGAAAAGGTTAGCTAAGAAAGGTGAAAGAGGGTTACCCATCGCCAATCCAAATTTTTGTTTATAAAATCTTTTATTAAATATAAATGTGTTTTGTTCAATGCACACTTTTGTTAACTTTAAGTATTCGTCAATGACCGCTCTATCAAGTTTATTTTTTTCAAGAAAATCTTCCAAAAGTTCTAAAGCTTGAGGTACTGGTACGCTATTGAACAATGATTCGACATCAAAAGATATTAGTCTGTGATTGTGTTTAATTTCAAAATTTTTTAGTTTATTTATTAAATCTAGAGAATTTTTTATTGAACAGTCATTATTTAGTGTTAATTTATTGAATTCGTTAACCAACCACTTTGCTAATAGGTAATTTGGAGCGTTTACGTTTGACACTATGAGGCGATAKTTATTTCCTGGTTTATGAATTTTCGGTAGAGCATAACTTTTTGATATCAACGGATTTTTTAGCTTTAACTTATATTTAAGATTAATATTAATTAACAAACTGCAACTGTCCAAAGTATCATTCACCTCTTTTATATTTTTTTTTAACGGGTTTTTGCTTATTATATCATAGGGACCGGTTTCTAACATAGAAGTAACGTTATTAAAATAATCATCTTTTTCTATAATGACTATGGAATTTCCCTTATCAGCTTTTACGTAAAAACAACTCTTACCTTTTTTTTTTTAGKTTTTAAAAAGCTTAAAAGGTAAGAGTTGTTTTTACGTAAAAGCTGATAAGGGAAATTCTATAGTCATTATAGAAAAAGATGATTATTTTAATAACGTTACTTCTATGTTAGAAACCGGTCCCTATGATATAATAAGCAAAAACCCGTTAAAAAAAAATATAAAAGAGGTGAATGATACTTTGGACAGTTGCAGTTTGTTAATTAATATTAATCTTAAATATAAGTTAAAGCTAAAAAATCCGTTGATATCAAAAAGTTATGCTCTACCGAAAATTCATAAACCAGGAAATAAATATCGCCTCATAGTGTCAAACGTAAACGCTCCAAATTACCTATTAGCAAAGTGGTTGGTTAACGAATTCAATAAATTAACACTAAATAATGACTGTTCAATAAAAAATTCTCTAGATTTAATAAATAAACTAAAAAATTTTGAAATTAAACACAATCACAGACTAATATCTTTTGATGTCGAATCATTGTTCAATAGCGTACCAGTACCTCAAGCTTTAGAACTTTTGGAAGATTTTCTTGAAAAAAAATAAACTTGATAGAGCGGTCATTGACGAATACTTAAAGTTAACAAAAGTGTGCATTGAACAAAACACATTTATATTTAATAAAAGATTTTATAAACAAAAATTTGGATTGGCGATGGGTAACCCTCTTTCACCTTTCTTAGCTAACCTTTTCTTAAGCTACCTGGAAAATAATGTAAAAAATACAAATGAATTTCCGATACTGTGGTATAGATATGTAGACGATGTTTTTGCTATAATAGATAATAACTTTGATATTAATAACTTTACACAAAAATTAAATTCATTATATCAGTCGATAAATTTCACTTTTGAACTAGAAAAGGATTCTCAATTGCCATTTTTAGATTTATTAATATCAAGAAAAGATGAAACAATCACGTTCAATATTTACAGAAAACCGACACATACAGATAATTACATAAAAAATAGTTCTTGTACACCTTTCAAATACAAAATGTCCGCCTTTAATAGCTTAATACATAGATTGCTAAATGTGCCATTATCCACAGAAAATTATAAAAACGAACTATCATACATATATAATTTAGCCAATTCAAATGGATTCAAAAAAGAAATGATCAGTAAGTTATTGAACAAACACAAATATAAATTAAATTTACAATCTTGCACGCATCTTAGTCCAGAAAAAGAAATCATATTCCATAGAAAATTTACATATCATCCTTCAATAGAGCATAAATTTCAAAATTTATTTTCTAAATTTAATATAAATCTTGCTTTTGGAAACAACTACACATTAAAGAACTTATTAGGTAACACCCTGGATAAAGAAAATATGTTAAACAAATCTGGAATTTATGAAATTAAATGCTGTAACTGCCCAAAAAAGTACATTGGCCAAACAAAACGTAATGCAAATATTAGATTCAAAGAACATATGTACCACGTAAACAATAGAAATGGAGAAAAATCTGCACTAGCTTTACATAATATTGAAACAGGTCACAAATTTAATATTGCCAACGTCAAGAACATAAAACCGTCCACACGCGTCAACTTGAACCCCTTAGAGGCTGTTTACATGAAACGCAACTCAAGCCATCTGCTAAATACGGATCTCACGCCCTTAAATAACCCACTTATCGCAATAGTCAAGTCGAAAATATAATATAAACAAATTCTTTTCCCACACACTACTCCGTACCTATCTATGTTTACAATATGTTTAACTGTCTTTACTGTTTTAATTTAGTTATACTTGTTAAGCCACCGAAGAAGGCCGCTTGGCGGTTGAAATGCTGGCATTTGGCTTTGCCAAAAATAAAAGTTTGGAAGTAGGATTAAACAAGTGTTTTATTATTAAAACTTATAACACTTTGAGACTTTCAATTTTTTGTGTGCGAGATTTAAAAACAAGAAATGAACAAGCCGACATGGTGTTCGCAGATACAAAATTTTTAATGGGTGATATAATATCCACATTAAGTATAAAGGGCTCTTGCTACAGAAGTAAAAAGAAAAATTAATCCTCATGTGTTAATCGTTAATTCTAGTAAATAAGGCAACAAACAATAATGCACATTACAGTTGTGAAGCTGGGTAAGTTATACATGCAAATCATTATTATGTAGCTGATGATTATACTTCAGGAATTCTTAAAAATCTGGACTTAGTACAGTTTTACACTGATGTACGGATATATTTGTCGGGTTACCATAACTAAAAACGTCAACACGTGTGTAAGCTTCCTATGACTGGCAATAAGCAATGTTATTATGTGCAACGACTGTAAAATGAACAAAAGTTGCGTATACAAGATAAACATTTGCCTTGAGTAGAATATTTAGAGATGAATTTCATATATGTACGAAGAACAAGATTTGTTGTGCATATCGTGGAGTGGAATCAATCAAGAATGCATCCAGATACACTTGCATCCGTGAAATAAAAAAGGATGTGATACGGAATTCATAAACACAAACTTAAAAATAAATCTCATACCAATTAATGCAAAATTTTGTCCTTTCTTTGGAAAGCAAAAAAAACCACTTTTCACAAAAAATATTTTAAACTACACTAAAAGAGGAAGCGATTGCTCTTCTGCTATTTGGAATGACAAATTATAATTTGTGCTTTGCTCTGCTCAAGGCTACCGCTTAAGAAGTTCCATCCGGCTTGTTTAAAAGTGGAAAGCCAAATTTTGTTCTTCAGTTATGGCCTAGGGGTATATTATGTCAGCTTAAGGTCTTTATTGATGGTTCAGTTAATGCAAAAGAAAAATGAGAAAATTTTAAGAGGGCAGGTTTTGCCATCCATTCCCATACTTCAAAATGAAGAAAGAAATTACATTTTTCAGCAGAACAAGCATCCTGCCACACATCTAAAAATATTGAAAAGTGCTGATCTTTCTTTCCCAAGTCTCAGGCCGAATTCATACATTGTATGTAGAATGTTTCGGACAATTTCACACATGGAGAATGCAGTAACCTCGTTGACACAATGCTTAAAGGTATCAAGACTGTTATTAAAGAAAATGTGAAATTGCTCAGTGGTGGCCAACCATTCTGCAACATAAATTAACTAGGCCAGCTTTTTTTAAATATATGTGTTAATTTGTTCATATCGTTATATTCCAAATAAACAATTGAGCAGAAAAGAACTAAAAATAATATTAAGATTTAACTGATTTCATACCATTTATTATGAGTAATTTAATGGTATATGCATTAGGCCAATCTTTTTGCTACATGGTTCGTATTTCTCTTCAAATAAAAACAGGATACAAAGAATGTTTTACGTCGAGATTAACAAGTTGCAAATGGCCAAAAATCAAAAAATTCTAATTATCAACATGTGCTACAACCACAAAACCTATGTAACAGTTAACAATATAAACCATTAAAAACCAAGAAAAAGTTACAAATACTAGTCAATTAAAAAAAGTTGTCAGTTGGGATTTGACAAACACAATAAAAAACAACACATGTACATGCAATGGTCACATGATCAAACAAGTTTCAATAACATAACACCATATACGATAATACTTCACATGTTGAAATAATAAAACCAGTTACCTTATCATCGTGGTCAGATTCTTCATTGGAACCTCCTTCTGACCCAGCTTCAGAAGGTGCACCGTCTTCTCTGGGTGCTGTCAGCTTTCTGGCTTGCTTATCCATCAGACTCGTTCTCGATCTCGTCTTTTTCCAGCTATAGTAATATTTCACCAAACTCGCTATGCTCTTGTCTGGTAACTGCAAAAAAATCATAAAAATTAGTAATCATGCAGCAATTTGGAAGAAAACATAGTTACAATATTTCCTGGTTTACACACTAATAACAATTCAGCTGCTCCAAGCAAAAACACAGTAACTAACATTATTGCTAGCAAAATTCAGCTTTATGCATATATGCATGTATACTGAGTTTACATGCAACTTTTGCCCTGGCAATAGCAGTTTTATCGTTTCTACTAACTATTATAGACCCATACACAAACACAGCACCTACAATCTAGCTGGGTTGTTCCCAAAATCCAAAACAGTATCTGTATATTCTTATTCTTACATTTTTGCACTTACTGTGTTTTTGTTTGAGGCAGCCGAATTCTGCTAGACTGGCTACATCAATAATAAAATAATTATATTATAAAATTTTAAATATATTTGTGACACAAAATTTATTATAACGTATCATAAAACTTTCTTCTAGCAATTAACATAGTAATCCTAAATCCTAATAGTTATGTACATAACAAGGGCGTAATGAAGAACTTTACAGCGCAAGTTTTGTTTATGGCCAAGTGAGCGAACGAATGAGGCTGATAAAGAAGAGGAGCCCAATAAAGTTCAATTACGTATGAGTTGCATACAAAGCTTTACGTTCAAAATTGATATTGCACATTACTAGCTTGAAGTTCTTAAATATGACAAATATTTTTAGCATCATACGATGTTGCATGATAACTGTTGCCAACGTTTGACAGATGATGACAATTCCGTGTTTTTTGCAAGATTTCGTCAAATATCACAGAAGAAACTTATTGTTCAAAACAAGGAAAAGCTAGCAAACTATGTTGTTTCTTAAAAATTTGATATATACTGTAAAAGGGTATCTAAATGGTATTACAATAATCATATAGGAATAAGAGAAGCACATAGCTATTAAATAATAATATTAATATTATATAAACTTGAAAAATCTCTCATCAGGAAGCCTGAGATTTAATTAGCTTTTGACATTATGTAAACATAATACTCAAAACTATGCTAATGCATAATAAAACGCAAATAATGAAAACATGTAAAACATTCAAGTTGATTCTCCAAAATAAGAAGGCAACTCTAATTAAGTTTTCCAGAAAATTCTAACACTTTACACTTATTAATATAAGGTTTTAAACAATTTGTTCACATCAAATGTAGTCTATTCAGATCGGAGTGTAATGCTTCAGTCCATATAATATATATATTTTTTATTTTTAACTCATCATCAAACAGAAGTAAATTATTAGAATTGAAGAGCTTGGTGCACAAACCGGCTAAGTTCACTTTTGGATAAACTGATTGTACTGGTTATTATGTAATTTCAATTATCCCTGTTCATGTGATGCAAAAATCAAGACAAGTTTGAATGGTTTAATAAACCTACCTATATGTGTCAGTTGCAAACTCCAGAAAATCCAGAACATTTTTCCTTGTTTTCTAACAAATGTTGATTTCAGACTTGACCTGTTTCTGCACGAAGGTGTTTAATTATAAATGGCCATTTTAATATCATTTGTATACAAAGACAATAATATATGTGAGATTTAACTTCATTCGTAATAACATAATATGTGTATGTGATTAGTTAAAAGCTAATTAATCCAAATGAGAATAATATTGCAAAAACCTAACTCATTCAGAGTACAGAAGCAAAGTCTGCAGGTTAGACTGCGATGAGTTTAACACAGTACATGTGAAGAGCAAACAGGCTAGAGATGTTCCATCAGGTACTATAATATATATGTTATAAATCAAAATATACGAAAAATCATTATTTCCAATTTCTTGTACATATAATAGAAAATGGACATGAATTAATATCAAATCATAATTCATAAACCAAAAATATTGCTTATTTGCAATAACATAAAGAAATTAAATTTCTTTAGAAGTGACAGACAGAAACAAAATTAATCACAGTAACAAGTATTATATTGTATAACAACTAACAGAACTACACAGCTATCTCCCTTTGCTCCATCCACTAGGGACTCTATGGAATAGATTTATGAATAAATATTCCAGTAATAATCTCAGGAAGATTGATGTAAATTATTTGCATACTTTAAAAAAATCGGACGTTACATTCAAGACATTAAAGCACATTGAAAGTTTCCTCATCAAATGGTGTAATATCAAAAACAGATGCAGACGTTTTATGAAAGGAGAACATGAATTCTCTTTTCAGACAACACTAAGATGCTCCTTCAATCTTGTAAAGTCCAGTCCATAAACTCCGAATTTTTCTCTTGTTTCGGTCCTGTCTTTGTCGTTGAATAACATTTTCTTTAGATTATTGCATGTAAAGCCAGTAAAATGTCATGTCTTTTCAGTATGTTATTTTTATACATAACATTGCTTTTATAGGTGATTTTTGCATATAGAACTGTCTTGTCCCTTCTTTGTGAGCTTTGCTTTAGTAGTTCTTAATAAAATGCCTGTCTGTGCTATGCTGTTTGCACTGCAACCAACTAGGTTGCTTTGTCGTGTCAGCTTAGCATGGACAGATGGCATTGCCACATAACTTTCTAATAGTTCTTAATTTCAAGAAAGTGTCACAACCGCTTAACAATAACCATTATGCATTGCTATCTTGCTTACGACATTCAGGTTCTCATTCTGGCTTTCAAGAAGAAAAGGAAGTGGTGGGCTCTGTTTACATATGCTTCAAATGCTAATTATTTATGTTTTAGTGCATCGTTCAAATTTTTATTGATGACATTTCTGGTGTGGAAGGGTTTTCTCTAGAGGTACAGGTCCAGTGTTAATCTGATGGTTAAATCCAAGTAGTTGATACTGTTCTTTTCCCCACAGCTAATCCCTCTGGTTGAATGTATTTTTTCTTATTAAAAATGGTAAAAGTTCTACTATAAAGACAGATCAATAAAATGGGGTTGTCCCACAATTTTTTTTTATTTTACACTTAAAATGTACATAAAAATTGAAGCACAAAGACATTTTTTTGCGATTTTTTCCGGTTCTTCTTTGCCAAGAAACAAAAAGTGAAAGTATGGATTTTTCAATATCTGTTTCAAATGCCTCGATATTCTGCCACAGAGATGACGTAAATGGTTAGCATGCTGACGAAAGCGAGAAACACCAATAATAGCCAGTGCTCCAGCGGCATTGCAAGTAATATTTGTTTACATTTTTTTTGAGTTGCGTCGAGTTGCCAATGCGGGCAAATTTTATGATACCGTGAGGAATGTACTCGTAAACTGGCATTTTGACATTGATACCTAGGTCAACTTAAGGCGTATTTGTGAAAATAACTTAAGAGGGGCATTTACTTGGAGCGATCGGACAGAAATGTAAACTATGTAACCCATATTACCAGCGGGACATGGGACGTAAGAGGGTAGCCGATAGGTTGAAATCACGCAAAGATCGTACGTAGTACGTAGTACGTACGTAGTACGTAGTACGTAGTACGTAGTACGTAGTACGTAGTAGGGTGTGCATAAAAAAGTAAGCATGATATTAGTAACTTACTATGATATTATACCAGGTTATTCAAAATATGGAATAACCCATTTATTTCTGTAAATATGAACTATATAACATTTCATGCTAACAGCATGTCGACTATGATTTCTGGAGGAACTTTTATAATAATTTTTCTTCCGCCTCCCCACTGCTTCAGCAGACAGTAAATTAATGTGAAAGAGCTTTTAACATTAAACTTGTCACGTGTAATGAGACATACAATCTTAGAAATCCAGTCATATCGGAATAGATCGTATACCGCTCGATCATTCCCGACAGGATTGTATCTTAGCCTCACTGTTCACTGGATACCACGTCATGGACCTGGTGGGGATGGGCATTCGCATTCTGCTCTCCTGACGGACTCGTACGAAAGGGTTTGCAGTTTTAGATTTTTTGAATGCTTTTACTCATTTATCGTTCTCATGTTTTTGGTAGTGTACAAAAAAATATGTAGCTACAACGTGGAGTTCGAATTTTTCGTTTATGTGCCTTAGTTTTCGAGAAATAGCTCGCCAAAAATATGCATTTTTAAGCAAAATATAACAACAAATATTTACATTACCGTACCAAATTCAGAAAAAACTCGAACTCTACGTTGTAGCTACATCTTTTGTCATTGCCATGTTGAAATTTCACTTCAAAAAAGTTTCGAATAACTCGGTAAAATGTAAAACGGTAGGTGCTTAAAATGACCCGATTCGCTCTAGGTAAACGCCCCTCTTAAATCATCCTTCAGTCAGTATATTCTATAATGAACAGTTCAATATAATAAGCGCATTCACTGGCCTTTTGCTGAAATACGAAAGCACTTTAACCATTGAACCTAGTTTAGAACTAATGTTTTTATTATGAGGAATTAAACGATAATAAGCTTGATAATGTTAGTTTGTATACTTTCGTATGACAACGATATGATAAATTTTGAAACTGTCAGGACGATCTCTGGCCGTCGTTAGGAAGAAAACGGTAAAGTACCGCTGACAACATCGCACGTGCTGCATGTGTAACGAATAACCCTAACAACTCTAGCCATGCGTTTTTGTTTACATATAATAATGAATAGTGGAGTTTTTTGGAGTTATTAAATAATAATAAAACACTTGTTTAATCCTACTTCCAAACTTTTATTTTTTGCCAAAAATAAAAGTTTGGAAGTAGGATTAAACAAGTGTTTTATTATTATTTGTTTACATAGTTTTGTCAAACTTTTGAGTTTCGTATTTGTCAGATTAAGTGGTGGAGCAAGATGTTGTCGAAGTATTTGGGTAATCTGTTGTTTTTTTAATGTCAGAATGGCTTACGTTAAGAAGTATTTTGTTCCGTGTTGTAAGCATACTACTGCTGATGAACAGTTACAGGTTATTCCTATGTTTACATTATAATATTGACGTTGACGGTTATACTTATACCTTTGCCCCTATCTCTTTCACTCCCATTGCATTATTTGTATTTCTCTGGCTATTTATAAAACTGATAACAGTGAGCACCTAGTTACCTAGGGAGCTGTAACAGTGCGCATGACGGAAATTAGGAACCTTTTGCGTAGTTGTTGGCGAATTTAAGAAAATGTTTGAAACAGGGTAATTTTTCTACCGCCGTTTGTTACGAGATGAATTAATCTGAAAACAAAATAGATGCGTGGCACTAGTATTCATGATGTAAGCAATAAAAAGCATACGTTAAAACTATCAAATTTTAATGTGTGGGATGACCCTATTGTAAGATACTTCGACTGCTATGTTAGATAGGTTACTCGCCACTAGTTTAAATCCAATTCTAAACTTCCTTAACACGAATATTCTTTATAAATATCGAGGCTTCTGTTGGTACATACGAAGGCGTTATCTAAAAGATCTGCTAGTTCTCTGGAGTTCATGATTGTGTATTTAATAAATATTCTCCTAAGATTAAGATTTGAATATTTATTTATAAATCTACAATTATTACTCAGGATGGGGACAATCCTTCAAATATCTGGAATAGTTTTAGTTTGACAGATGATGCTGTAAAAAGCTAAACCGGCAGTGCTAAATTTTGAATAAAGTGAAAATTTATGATACAGCTGTATGTTTCATTGATCAAACAATAAATATTATTTTAAAGGTGTTTCGGATATTCGAATGAATATCTTATCCGATACCAGCTGTTTAAAAAATCAGTTAACAGGTTTTAATGTTCTCTTGTGTTTGCCACTACTAGATAAAAATTGGTCATAGTTTTAGCCGTAAAACCTTATTTGGTTCGGAGGCTGCCTCATACATTTTAACAATATCTTAGAAACCACCATATCTTTTGTTTTTGTTGTGTGTATTGCATAATGTCCAAATGATTATTTCCAACAAACACTGTCCTATGCTAATCCATAACCTATACAGTTGTTCAGCAATCACAAACTCTTGAATCTGTCTTAACTAATGTAACAAATGGTTTTCTACTGAATCGTCATCTAACAATTCCCGACCTTGTTGACATCATCCAAGCGTAGGAAATAAATTCAAACTGATTAGGACAACTTTGTTCAACGAAGAAAAATTTTCTGCACTTTCAAAGCTTTATTATGAAAACACACTACTCCCCATCACAATATAAAATATTTGATACAAAGTAGGTATCAGGACAATGGCACGATAATATGACTCAGAATAAGACAAGGTAATTCACGAAATATGCAGAAGTAATATTTCTGCTATGAGAATATTTCAATCTGAATAAGACAGATAAAACCCATTCACTTTTGCATTTTTTCATTTACACATACAAATGTTCAGGTATGATTTCTGATAACTGAATGACATCAACACCTCCTATCTGATAGATATTGAAACAAAAGAAAGACAACAAGAATCAGTAAACAAATGAGAACTTGACTTACCATTTGACGTATCCTGTGGAAGCTTTTTCCATGGAACTGAAACGCTTGTTCAAAAAGAACTTTATCTTCAACAGACCATTCATCTGGGAAAGGTGTGAAATTAGCTAAATCCAGCACTGCCCTATCAAGATCATGCTTGTGCCAAAAAAGCATGCCCAAAGCTTGTTCTCCATTATAACCGTACTTATCTTTGGCAAGAACTATATAGTCTTCCACTGCAAATACAACATTGCACCAAAAACTATATTGTGTTTTGGGCAATATTACTTACGTTTTGATTCAGGTATATCAGTTGTTGGCGACCAAACCAAAAGGGCTCTATCAGCTAGTAGTTCTGGCTTGCGAAGTGCCTCTGGTTGAAGTTCGGGGCACACAGCCTGGTAGTCACGTCCCACACGTATTTTGTCCGCGGGCACTATATTTCATATGAAAAGTTAATTCGCATTTATTTGCAACAAAACTCCGTGTAGTTTTCCATGCTCTTACCTGTACTTTCATCCTCGCTTGTAGACTCAGCCTGGACGTGTCCATTGGGGCTTGGGCCTCTACTTCTTCTACCATTTCGAGCATTCTCATTGTTCTTCTCCGCTAACACCATAATTAAACGTCGTTAACAACTACAGCATATATACGATATTAAATAATTCCGTAAAAAATTATGTTTTGCCCGAACGGAACTAACCGACTCACTCCTATTTTCCTCAAACAGACTGTACTAAAATTTTAGCATCGGGGTACCGTAGTTTCTCTATTTAGTTCCTTTTTCTTACGACAACGGCGCTAAAATCGCCACTTCCTTTACGTAACCTTGAAGTCAATTGACGTACCATGACGTTCTTTGTTTGACATTTTGTACTTAACCTCAAACTGCTTTTAACAACAACCTAAAATAGATTTTAATTTGTGTCACACTTTGAAATCAAAAATGTCTTTTGTAAATATGATGATCAAGAGAGGCATTTCAACCAGTGCTGTACGCAATGGAAAAAGAAACTTTAGAAAGTTTCAGCTGTTTAGCAAACGTGGATCGAGGGCTTTTAAACAGCAGCAATATAAAAATCCAGATCCTGATCTACCCATGCACAGTAATAACATAATAATTGTTTATTAAACATAAATTAAACATTATCAAATTTTTAGGACGTGGTATGAAAGATATTGGATATAGATTAGAAGATGGTACATTAGTAGTTGTTCCTGAAATGGTACCAGAACTCGTTGTACCAGACTTAACAGGATTTAAGGTGAATACTATCTTCTATCTTGTCTATCTTCTTTCTTCCTATATTATAATGTATGAAATTTTCACTATTGTGTTACAGTTGAAGCCTTATGTCTCATATAAGACTCCAGACATTACACAACCAGAATTCACAGCACAAGATCTTTTCAATGTTGTTTATGCACAAAAAATTGCAGACGACTTCAAAGAAGGTAGATTAAACAGTGATGGTACACCAAAAGATCCTTCGCCAGAAGAAAAATTAACAGCAGAACAAGCAAAATTAAAAGCAGATCAAACTGGAACTGATATATTTTAAGTTTTGTTCATAATTGTAGATATTTATTAAATATAATTTTAAAAAGTGTGAAATTATTTAGTTATTGCCCTTTTCAGCACCCAAAGAAAAATTTACTAAATTTGAATAAAAACTAATAAGTGAGCAAGTCACAATTTTTATGAAAATATAATTGTTATTCAGCAATAATGGTGTTGCAATCATTATTTGTTTTTCTAAATGAGTTCTATTCATGCTAATGTAGTAAACTTATTGCTCAAATTCAATACAAAATGGTGTAATCTAATCACCATTATAGTTGACCTTCCCTTTAACCTTTGCAGTCATTTTCACAACACACCGTCTTAAAATCATGCAGAGGACATCTTCAGCGGTATTGAATAAACTGCCAACTTATGACAAAACTGTAAGTACCAATTGGACACTTTTTTCATGGAATTCTCTCAATTTTGGTTCAGTGTTTTAGGTTAAAACACAAAAATAACCTTGAAAATCTGAAACAGCGCATAATAAATGGTCCTAGTTTACAAGAATTCATCAAAAACCCAAAACCAGTGCTTGATGATGACTTGGATGAATGGAATGAGTACACTGGAAAACTGCGAAGGGCCAAAGGAGAAGATGAACGGTTACGACTACCACCATGGCTCAAGACAACGATACCAACTGGAAAGAATTTTAGTCGATTGAAAGAMCAGCTGCGAAAKCTAAATTTGCATACTGTATGTGAAGAGGCACGTTGCCCAAATATAGGAGAGTGTTGGGGAGGAGGCGAGCATGGTACTGCTACGGCCACGATCATGGTATGTTAATCTGCCAGAGCAAATAATGTCATGTTTTGGATGCATTAAGCACAAGCTATCATGCATACTCTGAATTAAATATAGGTGCAGAAAGTAGTTATCATCCTCAAATGTTCCTATTTTTATTATTCATTCCTTCTTCTTTCTTTTTCAAAGTAAGTCTTGGCCTGCTGTTTATTCCTCACGCCTCTAGTTCTTATAATTTGTTTATTATTAAAAAGTACCCACATCCATTACAGTGTGGTCATGATTTTAAAGGATGTTTAACATTTTCGTTGGAATATTTAAGAAACTTATAGAACAGGCCTGATTTTTCTGTTTATTTACTTGGCTTATTTTAAAGAAAAGCGTTTAAACTGCAGGTCTCCCAGAATTAATTTTTTTAATTACAAAATGAATAAGATGAAGAAAAAGACATGTTTCAATGGCACGTTTCAATCACTGATCTCTAAATAATTGAATGTCGCTTACATACCAAAAAGCATGTAAATTATTTGTGATAGATTTAAGCCACCTTAGCGCTTCTAGCCACTGGTCCTTGTACTAAAATTTTAACAAAGGTTTGCTTCTGCGATAAATATGACGTTAATGATTGACTGTTAAAATCGTGAACTCATCACAGTTTTGAATGACTTATGTGACATCCAGTTATTTAGAGATCAGTGGTTTCAAGACACATGCGAATTACTTTTCAGCTTACCTTCWTAAGTATAATGTTCAAAATCATGACTTATCAGATTACTGTTTTCCAGTAGCAAAGCTTTTAAATAAGAAACTTTTGAACTCATTTTCTGTCACAAATAATCTTAATGCAACCTTTTGGAAAAGCCTGTCTACTACATTAGAACTAATGTAAATAAATGTAATCCAAGCCTGTTCCAAGCAAGCGTTGTGAATTAAGTATCTTACATTTGTGTGTTGTTGTTTATTAGTGTATTATTATCAGTAAAAATTCTCATACTATATTGAGATAAGCATGATTTTTATTTTTCGGGTACATATGGCGTAATTTTTTGCAGATATGTTAGTTAATTAATCCTTTTTTATATTAACAAAGGCCTTTCTCATATTTCTCATACTTTTTCAGTATCTAAATCCAACTTCTTCCTTTCACTGTATTATTGGAGGTCAGGTTTCACTTCTATTCTGTGTTTAGCTATTAGAATAAAACAATTTGTAGTAAAATGTAAATCCAATAGACACTTTCATATAAGGATCTGCATTATACATCGTTTACAATTATTGAGCTTGAGAACAATTGATTGCTCATACTTATCAGTTATGAAAACGCAAATTCGAATTCGAATCTGTGAAAAAACTTATTGTCTTTTCCTTTCGTACTAGAACATCCATATACACAGCAAATTGTATTTTTACAACTCATTGGCCAAATGTAGCATCCCACAGTCTTTATTAATGACCATTTGAATAACGGTATCAAATAATAGGTCCTAATATTGCAATATTTCTTGTAGCACCACCATGATTTTTATTGCCTATAATCTTTCTATTATGTAACTAGGGTTAGGGCTATGATACAGCAGTTCTTTCTCATTGTAATTTTCTTTGCAGGTATTAGGTGATACTTGTACCAGGGGTTGCAGATTTTGTTCAGTTAAAACTTCTAGAACACCTCCACCTCCTGACATTAACGAACCATTAAATACTGCTACTGCCATTGCTTCTTGGGGATTAGATTATGTAGTTTTAACTTCAGTAGACAGAGATGGTATGTTTTATAGGTCTTTACAATAACCTATGTTGAACAAAAATTTTGTTTTCTAGATTTGCCAGATGGTGGCGCAAACCATTTTGCACAGACAGTTAGAGAAATTAAAAAACAGTAAGTGCTTATTATTATTAAAGCTCATTTTAACTGAACCACTATTTTGCAGAAACAGCAATATTTTGGTAGAATGTTTGGTCCCGGATTTTCGAGGTGACCTTGATTGTGTCAAAATCATTGTAGATTGTGGTTTGGACGTATATGCCCACAATATTGAAACGGTAGAGACCCTCACACCCTTTGTGCGTGACCGTAGAGCAAAGTATCGTCAGTCATTGGCCACACTTGCCGGTGCAAAATCGTTTAACCCAGAACTAATAACAAAGTCATCAATTATGCTGGGTCTGGGGGAAACTGATGAAGAGGTGGAACAAACGCTAACAGATCTTCGTGACTCAAATGTAGATTGCGTTACGCTTGGACAGTACATGCAGCCGACAAAACGACATTTGAAAGTTGTCGAATATGTAACACCAGCAAAGTACAAGCATTGGGAAGAGGTGGGAAACAAAATGGGATTCCTGTATGTGGCGAGTGGCCCACTTGTCAGGAGCTCTTACAAAGCAGGTGAATTTTTCATTGCCAGTATATTGAAAAATAGGAAGACATCGAAGGCGTAAATTTCCTAGTCATTCTTAGGATAAATTATCTTGTATATTGGGTTGTAAATAAATTATTCTAATCTAGCTGTATTTTTATATTACTTTGACCTTTATACTCTAGCTGATCTTAAATAAATTACACAATAACAAATTGTAATTAATTTAAACAATAACAAAAAGATTAATGTATTAAAAGCTTGGTATTCCATATTTGCTGTGCTGGGAGCTATGAAAGGAAAATTTAATTTAACACTGGACTGGTTGTGAAATTCAGATTAACTTGAATGGTTATTACAGTAACTCTGATATTGAAGTGTTTTTATTGGGGTATGGGTAATATACGATTTAACACTAGCTTCAAGCTAAGCCACCTTTATGCAACCAGCCCACAGTAACTTAAAGACAAAAACCCTGGTTTACATTTCATCTTATTCTGATAAACAAATGCACATAAGGTTTTTGACACTATGTATTGAAGAAGTTTAGTTCATTTTGCACTTATGATGATATTTTGAGTTCCTTTTTATGGTGGCATACTGTCAGTTATCCACATACATTCGCCGAACTAGGAAACCACAGATTTTATTTAATTAAATTATGGAAATTATTAATAAATGACTTTAATATAGTCTACTTCTTATTTCTATTATCACTCTTGGAAGCAATACATTTGTATTTGGCTAAAAAAAGCTGAAAATTCAGGATGGCACACTGCTGTAGTTGTCCTTCCCAGTTTAAGAGTGAAGAAAGTAAATCTTGTCTAATATTACTGCTTAAAAGTATACTATCAATATAGAAAAGGTGTAATTCACTATTAATATTATAGTGTTGCCTTATAATAATAATGCTTTATTTTTCTCTCGTACATTAAACCTACTACTTAATTACAACAAGGAAAAGGAACTTATTATATATGCTTAGTTATTATACATTACAAATAACATACAGCGTGTCCTCGAAATACACTGACGTTTGACTGGTGGTTAGAACTTTTCAAATAAAAAAAATTACAGAAATGTATATGTAAAGTTGAATTTAAAAAGACCTCCGGTTTTCAATAAAACATTTAGGCATGTGGATTTTTAGACAAAACTAAAACAGTTTTACAATCTCTAATCAATTCTAAAGAAAATCTGTGTCTTTGATGTATGCCGTGAAACGACTCCCTAGTCCCTAAGAATTGAAGTTTTTTATTGAAAAATATGGGACTCCATTATTTCGTGAAATTATAACAGTGTCAATGCCATTGACAATATTTGACAAGTGATAGAATATGCGATTTTAAAAACTTTTTACAAATAAAAAACCTTTTGTTTTCGATACTAAATTAAAAAAAAAAACATTTTTAAAATTTTATCATTAACACTATATACCCATATCAAAAACAAAACGTCATTTTTTTTATTTGAAAAAAGTTTTTAAAATCACATTTTCTATAATGTCAAGCATTGTCGGTGGCAATGACACTTATTATGATTTAACGAAATAAAGGAATCCTGCATTTTTCAATAAAAAACATCAATTTTGTGGACTAGGGGGTGTTTCACTGCAAACATCAGAGACACGTTATTTTTAGAATTTATTGAAGATTGTAAAACTGTTTTAGTTTAAAAGATCTATTTAAAAACAGCGATCTGAATTACCACAGCATGTGCCACTAGTATCTTTTATAGTTCAGGATTAATTTTAAAAAAATCATTTTTTTTTAAATTTATCTTTAACACCCTGCATATAAAAACCATTTTTGAAAATTTTTTTATTTCAAAATTTATTTTAAAATAGCATTCTCTATCAGCAGTCAACTATTGCATAACATAAATAATACTCTGTAATACACCATATTTTCCATAACTCATTTTTGTTTTATTTTATTCTTAAAAAGACTTTCATTATTTAGAATTCTGATTGTCCTCAGTACCTTATTAGGCTACTCCACTGATTCTCTTGTTCATTCTTTCTTGTGCCAGGTTGTCATTCTGTTTTGCTCTCAATTAAACATTATAAAAAAAGTTGCCTGTGGTGATCAAAGGTTTGGCCACCCGTGTTATATAACATGACGATTTGCTGGAGAATGTACAGGAATAGATTGCTTATTAGCAATAATTTAGGAATTAATGATAAAACAAAATTTGAGCATAAGCTGCCCATAATTTAGGAAATGTACCTGTTTATGAAGCAAACACTGCAATATATACATATCTGAGAGAAAATCAAAAGTAATTATAAATAGGTAATGACATTTTTTTATCTGTTTGTTATTAGGATTTTGTGTGTACCTATGTTAAATATATTTTTACAACGCACTTCTTAAATTTGTTAAAAAAAAAATTGAATTTTGCATAAACCTTGCAAATTATCTTCTATCTAGGTTAGGTATGTACTGCACAAGCTTTTCATTATTCTGTGGTAAAGCCTGCTCTCAAATGTTATGCCTTTCATTTGACAAACAGTATTAATCGCTTCAGATTTGGTGTATTTACCAAGACATACTCCTTTTAAGTGTATCAAAAATAGAATACAAGTAGCAGAATTTAAACAGTAAAGTAGAATTACTGGATATAGAAATAACTTGTCAACTGTTACCAATGTTTTTGTAAATTTTAGAGAACATGATGTAGCAATATAGCAAACTTAGCACCTTATAAAATTTCTTTGTTCCTTGATACATTGCATAACAATATTATTTTGTCAATAAAACACTATTAAACATACAACTTTTATTTTATACAGTATAAACAAAAATAAATACTTTATAAAAGCAATTATGTAATTCTGCTTCAATATGAAGACAATATTGCCGTTATATGCCTTCTTTAATTGTTATTATTGCGAGGTTTGTTAAATATATTCAGGTACTTCCCTCGAGTCATCTCTTTTGCCTCTTCTACTCCTAACTGATAGGCAATATCATGCAATTCCTTAACTTTGGAAATTAAACCCGATGTTGTTAGTGACGCCAATTCTGGAAAGTAATGATTGTATGTACACATGGAATGTTATACACCAAGAAGGTTACTTACGAAGCAAATAATTGTTGTCATCTGTTGTAAAATCACAAGAATAGGGAGGCTTACTGGAGTTCACAGTTGAACTGTAGGTGTTTATAAAGTCAGACATTCCTGGTACTGGAAAATTGATAATTTGGTCTGAATCTTTGCATCATCTAACCAAAACGATGCTGAAGTACTTACTTTTTTCTGGCCAAATCTCAGGCGACGATCTATCCAAGTTTTCCATGCTTAGTAAGCTTTGTTCCAGGGCTGCTAAGGACTCTGGAAAAATCAATTCCATTTGACAGCTTATTTACAAAGCGTAGTAACCTTTGAAGAAGCGCGATGTGTTTTTAAACTAAAGGAATCAGTACAAAATATTGTTTAAATTATAACTTTCTAATTCTCTGATAATCAATATAAACAGTCTAAAGCCTACCAGATTGCTTTCGTTTATTTAATAATTGCCAAAAATTCTTACCTTGTTCAATGCTCCCGGGTTTATCCGCCGCCATTTTACGCTGCTGCCAAGCTAGCGCAGCTGAAGTTACTACACTTCGCGCTAAATTTAACTTGCTGATAATGAAGAATTTTTGACAACTCCAATGCCTACGTAGAAAAATACCTTATCTAATAAGAATTAGGCCATGTAGGTAGTACATAACAACAAATACTTAGTAGCCATTTTAACTAGATTTTAAAAGTTAATATTGCATGGGATAATTGTTAATGCTTAGTAGATAACTGATAAACATTTTCTTCCTTTTAGAATTGTAAAGTTTCTTTCTTCATCAATTCCATAGATGTGTAATAAAGGCAACGTAAAAAGACGTTCGTGATTTATTTGCGAACATTCGCTTCGTTGGCATTTCGTCATAGGTCGCGCGCGTCGCGCATTGTCCCAGAATCCTCGTTTTGTCAAATGGCAGTTGGTATTTTAAACCTGACCTATTACTGTATTCTCGTTAGTGGTGACATATAAACAACCAAATAACGAACTTTTTAATCCATGATGATTAAAAAGTATACGCTAAATTGTCGTAAGAAGAGTGTTCTAATAATAAGCTAAAAATAGATTCTCGGCGAAGTTCTTAAAGTACCAAAATTAATATAAAATCGAAGACGTTATTAAAGGTAAGAAAAACAAAAATGTCATGTATTGCAATTCTAAATCCTTTGTCAAAAATGATCTTTTATCCAACTTTCCCAAGGCAAGCAGTACGTTTGCCTCCAAACCCGCCTCAATCACTTAGGTTGAATCATGATGTGTCATATGATACTGATGTTTCATTACCTGTCTTTATAGAGCTATGGGACAAACATTGTCGGAACCTATCACATCTAAAGACACAGCTTGTTGTCAAAACTCTGCTTTCCGAGTGGGTTCAAGCTCTATGCAAGGATGGAGGATAAACATGGAAGATTCGCACACACATATCTTGTCCCTTCCGGACGATCCTGGCACTGCATTTTTTGCCGTTTATGATGGACATGGCGGTGCGAAGGTGGCTGAGTATGCTGGCAAGCACTTACATAAGTTTGTCACCAAACAGAATGAGTACCAAGAAGGGAACATAGCGGAAGCGTTAAAACAGGCTTTTCTTGAAATTGACAATGTTATGTTAGAAGAGGAATCGTTAAAGCAAGAACAAGCAGGAACGACTGCAGTAGCTGTGGTCGTGAAAGACGATAAAGTGTTTTGTGCCAATGTCGGAGATTCTAGAGCAGTGGCGTGCATCGCTGGAGTACCTGAACCACTTTCCATTGATCATAAACCCAGTAATGCAGAGGAGTACAATAGAATTACGGCTGCCGGTGGTTGGGTAGACTGTAACAGAGTAAATGGGAATTTAGCCTTGTCAAGGGCTCTTGGTGATTTTATATTTAAAAGAAACGAGAAGAAAAAACCTGAAGAACAGATTGTCACAGGTAAGTTGAAATGTCAATGTTTAAGTTCAACTACTAAAATACACATGTGTTGCATGTTATCATTGTGTAAACTGAGTAATCTGCTAAAGTCAATTGATTGTGACACCTTCTAAATACTGTGTTTTCTGTGGGAAAATTCTTATGCTATGAAAAGAACTTTCTAGTGTTAGAAACTAAATTTTGATATGACGGCTTGCGTTATGAATATATTTTTAAAATTGGCTTATACACAGCTTGTTTTGCTCTTTGGGCCATTACACTGGGATCTTGTTTATTATTAGAAATTCAAAATAGTTTAATGGAACGACAGCATCTTATATCGTAACATTAGATATATTATATTAGTGGATGTGGGCATACAAAATAAAATTTAATAATTTACATTCAGCTTAATGCATAAATCATGTTATTGCCTTTTTGTGAGTTTCTATGACATAAAGTCATCTAAAATAAGGAGTGCAACAGGAAGTTGCTGATTTGCTATTCAATTTCTGCAATATCATTATAAAGTTAATTTCACTTCACATTAAAATTGAACGCATTAATTGTATTAAAACAATAGTGATGATTAAATTAAGCAGCAATTTTTTTCCTTTTCCACATTATAATATAAAACAGAGAGATTTTCACGGGAATATGAAGGCTGAAGCCCTTTATTATCAGAGAGATTTTAGTTTGTTTTACCAACACGATAATCTTCTAGAATCTAGACAATACCAAAATGGTTTTTCTTTCTCCTGGTAGTTGTAAATTTATGCATTAAAATTGAGGCAGTATTGTAGAACTCACTAAAATAACCTACTATTTCTGATTCACAAAACATAATCCCCAGCTAATTTTTGTTGAATTTAGTTATGACAAAATATTGTAGGAACGTTATAGTGACCAAGAGGTCAGGTGAGAAACTTTGTTCAAATTTCGAATTCTTTTGCATGTGCCGTATGTTGTGTGATTTTATTCTTACATATGTAATCCCCTTTTTTTTAACCGAGTGTTTCATTTTCTTGCTGACACGAGATGTCAGGAGTCATTGGGCCATGCATATTTATGAGTTAACATTTCTTGACTGTAGAGTGTCGATTTGATTTATACTGTTATTTGAAAATGGCCAAGGACAAATAAGTAAATTCAGAAGATACTAATAAACTTGCTCAACTTTCTCACACCTGTAGTTCACAATTTTCTTCGGTACTTATAATAGTATATTAAAAAACTAGCCTGTGGCTTGTTTCGTAAACCTTGGATGTGTGCGACAAAGAGCCTTATGAAACAGGTTTTTTTTACATTTTTTCTATTTTGCGTGATATCCGTCTTCTACACAAGAAAATGTGAGAAATTTAATAAAAATAAAAAATTTTGGGAAATTTAGGGCCGGTTGCACAAACTTGGATCAAAATTAATCGGAATTTAATCTGCGGTCGTTGCCTAGCATGTCATGAATCCGGTGTTCTGAATGGTGTTGCTATAGCAACGACTGTGGCTTAAACTCTGATCATGTTTGTGCAACCAGGCCTTAACCTGCCCTGCTTAAGTGGGCTAAGTGTCAATTTTGACGAGACCCATGACAGTTATGGATGTCACAAGTTTTTTTTGATTGATTTGATAAATTATTACCATATCCACTAGAACCTTGCAGAAATTTTAGGTACAAGTATATACGGCATCGGTGTTTAAACAAATTTTTAATCTGTAGTTCTCGAAATTTTGTGTGTATTGTGAAGACTGGATGTACCTGTTATCTGCTACAATGTATATCACCAGCCGTGTATCCAAAAATAAAAAAATGTAGTCTTGGACTGCATTTGATGTTGGGCAGCATGAATTTTTTCATGAGCTTCTCCAGTTTAGACTGTGTATGATGCCTTGTTTAAAAGCTTATTTATCCACAGAAAAGGGCAGTTTAACATGTGGAAACTTATCGAACTGTCCAACCAAATTTCAATAAGTAACATTTGACAGATTATGTTAGTAGTAAATACAGATAACCACTAAGGATGCCAAACAAGCATTCAAGCTCTTGAAGATTGCCGATATTGTGGCGCCTCTTGTTAAAAATATTTATTTACTCAATCGCTGTAACTGCTCATATGTATTAAATATTCGTATATCATGTCCTTGTATGACATGATTATGTATTTTACTTTGAATATGATGACGATAATAAAGCAAAATAATGTAAAAATCTTACACTTGTAAGTTGCTGCCATGTACCTACCAGTGAAATTTGGAATGCAATGACAGATGGCAAAGATCGTTTTCCTTAGTGGAGTTATCTGTAGTAGTAAGCAATAAATTGCATTCCAAAATTAATTAATATTTTGTCATTGCTGCATTAGCTGCCAGCACTTTATTTAGCCTCTTTTAGGCGTGGTTGCAGTTAAATTTTGGAAATAATTATTTTCATTATTTATTTCGTCCCAACTTTCAGTAATAATAATTCAGTATTAAACATCAAACAAAGACTATTTTTAAACTCAAAAAAATATCCTGAGGCTGTTGAAGCATGCAAACCTATAAGAATTACAGAAATTTCTTAATTGATTTAGTAAAAATCTGAAAATAAGAGTTTTTCCAAAAAGAAATAATACCTAACAATACTCAAATGAGTAGTTCTAGTCTTTAGAAGGTGGTGAGAAATATTATGGGGAGAACAGCATACAGAAAGGACATTAGGGAACTTAAAGATTACACTGGAAATATTATAACCAATCCTGTTAACATAGTTGAAATTTTACTTCCACGTCCAATGGATGGGAAGTATTGTATTCGCTTTAAAATGGCCGAAAACGCAAAAAAAACAAAATGCCATCAGATAGGAAATAAAATTTCTCACAAAAAGTGTCGAAATATTTCCAAAAAACCTATTTTGGACCCTGATCGTACTATTTTTTTTTAAATTTTGGTATTAGATAGAAAATCAAATTGCTGATCAGAAAGCGCTCTTGTAATTTTTTTATTTTAAAATTTAAAATGCATTTTAAAAATGTATATATTTTTGCTAATATCACGAGGACTGTTTGTCTTAGAAAAAATGTGTAGAGAGAAAAAATGGTCAAAACCTGATTACTGATCGTATAGTATAAGAAATAAAAATGTAAATGTCATTTTGACAATTGGATGTGGAAGTATTGATTCAATTTGCAGCAGTTTTTAATTAACACTACCTGTAGTAAAATCGGCAAAAGACTGGTAGATAAAATTAAGCATAAGCATAGTCTATGAACTTAAAATCCATATACCCTAGCACCAACAACTGAACAAGGTCGTGAAGGACTGACAGTTAAAATGATAAAATATATAGCAACCTTAATATCACCTCACTTAAGTATTCACTTATAATACCACAAGAGCTTCAAAATTATCGGGTATTTCCCGATAGGTTCGTTGCAAACAAATGAAGGAGTCAAGTTTTTCAGGTTAAAAAATCACGAGCGCGAAGCGCGAGTGATTTTTCCTGAAAAACTTGACGACTTTATTTGTTTGCAGGGAACCTTGAGGGAAATGCCAGATAATTTTGAAGCTCGTGTGGTATTCGGGGGATTATTTTTCCGACCCAAATCGTTCAAATACTTTTCTTGAAGTAATTTGGCAGTCTGATTCCACATTGTTTTTATTGTACCTTCCTTATAGTCTTCTCCATCCATTTTCTTCATATTGTAAGCGTAATCTTTCATAATGTTTGCCAATTGCGCTTCACTCGTTTCAGCACTCAATGTGTATTTCCTCTCAGTACAAAAAGTAGTAAATTGGTTCCAAACTGTTTTTTTTTGCCTTCTCCGTATTAATGGGAACATTTCCTTTGACTTTTTTATCGATGGTGGACAGAGAACAAACTCCAAATCGACTCATTTTCATGCAAAATCTCCAATTTTCACAATTGAATTCAACCTGTCAGTTTGACGTGTGGTTAATTTGACTGGATCATGTTTTGTTTTTTATATATAGCAACTACCAGAGAAAATAATCAAAAAATTATCAGTATAATACCATGTAGGTTGTACCACGTGACGTCGAATGGTGCAATTCTATTGGTCGATATTTGGGTCGGAAAAATAATCAATGTAATACTAGAAAAAGATATCTTGGCAGATATTTTGAAAACTGCTTTTATTACTCCCACCTACAAAAGCACCGAACAAACGACGGCATTGAACTGCAGATCCATACCTGTTATCTCAAGTACGGCAAAACTTCCAGAAAAAATCGAAAAAAAAAAAACCGCTACAAATTGAATCAATACTTCCACATCCAATTGTCAAAATGACATTTATGTTTTTATTTCTTATACTATATGATTAGTAATCAGGTTTTGTGCATTCTTTCTTTCTACACATTTTTTCTAAGACAAACAGTCCTCGTGATATTAGCAAAAATATATAAATTTTAAAATCGGTTTTTTCCAAATAACTCGAAAAATATTAACTTAACTAAAAATTACAAGAATGCTTTCTGATCAGAAATTTGATTTTCTATATAATACCAAAATTTAAAAAAAATCGTACGAGCAGGGTCCAAAATAAGTTTTTTGGAAATATTTCGAAAATGTCAAAAATTTTGAATAAATTTTCTAAGACACTTTTTGTGAGAAATTCTATTTCCTATATGATGGTATTTACATTTTTTGAATATATTAAATATATTCGGAGATATTTAGGAAAAACCGCTTTCTTTAAGTGACGCTTTTTTGCTAATATCTTCAGTTTGCTGCACCGAAAATTTATAAGAACGAATATTACTCGCACTTATAATAAATACTAATCACATACTAAAATGATAAAAAAATTAAAAATAAATATTTGCAAAAAGGGTAGTTACCCCAAATTTCGCCCCCTTCGCGATATCCTACTTACCCCACAAACAATAGGTCGCTTTGGGTAGTTGAGATTTATATGTTTGCCAAATTTCAAGTTTATATATTAATCCTTTCGAAAGTTATCGCGTCCACAAACAATACCACAGACACACAGACAAGAAATTTGTTTTTGCTCAAATTTTGTTTTTTTGCGTTTTCAACCATTTTAAAGCGAATGAGCAAATAAAAATTTTTGAAAAATTTTTTCGCGACGCAATACTTCCCATCCGTTGGATGTGGAAGTAATTAACAGAATTCTTAACAAAAAAACCTCTGCAAATTGAATCAATACTTCCACATCCAATTGTCAAAATGACAGCCTAAGGAAAAAAAGTGTATCGAATTTTTTCGGGCTGCCACGGTACATTGGAATTGGGGGATTCCAGGATTGACTTTTTTAGTTTAAATACTGGATCCTTAAAAATCTCCAAATGCAGTTGTGCACATTATTTCATTAATGTTATGTGGATTTGTTTTCACTTTATTATACATTTGTTTTCAGCATACCCTGATGTAGAAATACGCACGGTAACCCCTGAATGGGAGTTCATAGTGTTGGCCTGTGATGGAATATGGGACGTAATGTCAAACAGTGAAGTAGTCAACTACGTTCGTGAAAACATTGCCGCCGGTGTGGAACCAGAAGAAATCTGCGAGTCGCTGATGATGCGTTGTTTGGCCCCAGACTGTGGGATGGCCGGTTTAGGATGTGATAACATGACTGTCGTGATTGTTGCCTTGTTACACGGGGGCACTTATGAACAGTTATCCACGAAATGCCTTGTACCCCCACCACAAAATTCTGACGTTGAGAACGATGATAACAGCGCTAAATCAGAAGAAAAGGACGAGAAAGATGAAGAAGACCCTCAGCTGCTACCTGATGGTGATCTCTAACATCGGAGGCTGTTTTCTCTGGTAAGGAATGTATTTCGGTTCATAGGTGATCATTTAACACGTGACACACATGTAAATAACAAACTGTAAATATGTTTTACAAGTGGAAAAATTTTCAAGTGATACAGTTCGTAATACAATTATCATTTCTGGTCAGTTCTTATTGTAAATACTTAGTATTGTTTAGTAAAGATAATAAGCTTAGGTACCTAATTTAGGAAACTCACTAAAAGCATTTGTGAATTGTACCTCTAAAAAACACCTGTTCCATATTATTTTGCCTACTTTAATTTGATACTGTGAAGTTATTATATTTTTAATGTTACTAGCGCAAATTCTGAAATTAAAATTTACATTGACATACTTGGGTGCTTTATTAATGCATGTATTACCCTCTGACCTGTTACGGTGGCAGCATTTGTCTAAAGGAAATATCCACAAGTGGACAGCACAATCTGTCGATTTCTACCTTAAATTCATACGTAATTAAAACCATTTTGACATCGCCAATTTGCAGGTACACGACTTGCTTCAAAACTGCAATTTCACAAAAATGTACCAGTTTGTAAAAATTAATCAAACCTTATTTAAATACATGGGTATTGCCATGTCATACTTTAAGTACCATGGTGCATTTCCATCATAGCCTTAATCATAATTTGACATGCACCATAATCCACAAAACCCATGGACCATTTGATCCTAGGGCAGCATCCTAGTGACCTTACCTCAAAAAAAAGCAAGTTCTTTCGATACACCTACAGGTCATAAGCTACAATCTAAAGAAAACCTGAGGATAATACAATGCTAAGGAGCTGAGATCCCACTATTCACAGACGGACAGATGCCAACACAATTATATAAGCATACCATTTTGAGTAGATTACGCTAATAAAATGGGTACCAATCCAAACACACCAACCTATGCTCAAATTTGTTTTGAACAGTAAATTAGGAACCATTGTTCACAGAGTTGCAAGCATTCCTGACATCTGTAAAATGCTTAGCAATGTTTACACTCTGACCAAGTATTGTAGATACAGATTTGAAATATTACGGTGATAGAACTCCGATTCTTTTTTTCTAAGGAACACTTCTTATTTGGACTGTTTAAGTAATTCTTGAGATTTAATAATTTCTCTTTTTCATTGTTATACAAAACGGAAGGTAATATCAAAATGACTGGCTTGTTCACCTTTGTAATGTGTCACAATATCATACTCTTACATTTGATAGTTTTGTATTTTGTGTTCACAACACTAACTGATTTCAGAATTCACATGCAGAATTTTGCCAAAATTTGTTTTTTTATTTATTAATTTTAACAGACACATTTTGGTCACACATTACATGTTTAGTGCTATTAATAAAAGTGGGTGTAAAGTGTTAGGTGTATATTACTTGGGAAGAAGGTATTGTCACAATCAAGGTAAGATTTGCACTATAAAATTTATCCTTTCAATATGTAAATAGCTATTAGCTACTCTCAAAATGGTATTGTTGAAATTCATGGTTAAGATATTTATGGGTATTATTAAACAAAATTTTCCTTTTCTCACTTTCACAAAATGTCTGTGAGATTCAATAAATATGTGAATATGTATTTGCCTAAAATTGTTCATTTCTTTATGTTGTCATGTTAAATTCGGTTACATATAATTATGTCTAATTGTTTCTTTTCTTAACCCTAGAATATTGATTTTGCAGTAAAAATAGACTGTTTGTTAATTATTTACACTTTGCATACTCTATTGATTGAATGAATAGCTTATAGCTATTTTTATAAAGTACCTAATATCAAGGACACCATCTGCTATTTCTTCGTGGTAGGTACAACTATAAAAGTTTCTTAAAGCAAATTACATGTATGTCCACGATATACTATACTCCCATTGTTCTCAAAATGGTTACCTTAAATTTGGCATCTCATTTCTTTAATCTAGAAAAACAGATTTATTAATTTCTTTTTTCTTTTATTCATTTTGCATTATTGCAACTTGTGATATTAATTTAAAAAAGTGTCTTACCTTATAATCACTAAACTTTTGTCTAATTTTTAAATAGAATAGTTTTAAATTTTTACATAATGAATTCTTCACTATTTATTCTTGAATCGCTACATCAGAGAATATAAATTCTCTAAAAGCTACAGTGACAACTTAGGCTGATGCAAGTTATATATTCCTTAAGTTAATTWCTTTAATTCATCAAAAATATTCTCGGAAACAGATAAGATGCCATTTTTAGATATTCATATATGTATATGTCTTAGTTATATTTCTGTGTTGTAGAGAACAGGATTATTTATAATCTTTTACTAGAGGTTCTTAATTAAATGAAGAAGGAAATGTTTAAACAGCAAATGGAAAATAAATACACCACTGCTACCTTGTTGAAGCAGCAGTAGTGCTTATCCTATTAAATATAAATCGGTAGATACACATAAGTATGTAAATATCCCTCAGTTGGCCTTCATGAGGTTTTAAAGTACACAAATGATAAAAGAAACAAACTAAACCTATATACATTTATGTAGGTGGATGTAATTAATCATTGATAATCATGCCACATTAATCAAACTGGTAAGAAGTTGATTTGCAGTCAGCATGCTTAATGGAGAAAAATTGCAAGGAACATGGCCACATAGTTTCACAGAGTACGGCATATTTGTGATTCCAATTATAAATTAAAAGTGCCTTTGGCATTTATTTGCACCAAAGAAACAGAGCTTTCAGCAAAAGCTCTTCCTCATAGAGAAAAACATCAAATGGGAAGAGGCATATATAAAATAAATTAGTGAATTATACCATTATATGCTATTTTGTATTAAAAATTGTTCATTATGTTTGGTAATACCAAATATCACAGTATGATTATAGAGTAACAACTACTACAGCACATCAGTTAAAAATCTTATCATTCCCCATCTAGGGGTAAAAAGCACACAACTCTCCCAAGATGTGAATGCAGAATAGGACGCACGATGTTCAAAGGTGCTTAGCTCTCGAATAGTACAATCGGGATACGAAGTTTAACTGTAGCACAAAGAGATGCTGCAAATAGTATGTTTATATATTATATTTTAGATAGAAATAGGATTTAAGAAAAAATAATTACATACAAACTACTTTTGCATATATGTATTCACTTAGCTTATTTCTTATCATCGTTATATATCTTAACATAAAAACCCTGATTAAGATATTCCTTAATTGTTGTTTTCCAAGAAAGTAATTTAATATCTGACTTTATTTGCTTTGACAGCTTACAGCTTTAGCATCATCACAGTGTCATGAATACAGAGAACATAATATAGTGAATATAATTTATAGTCATACAGGTCCCCAGTTGTAGGCTAAATATTCCTCCAAGTTGTATGGGCATATAATAATATGTAATATTCATAAGTGAAATACACAAACTGCTATTAATGAATAGCAGTTTGTGTGTTTCACTTATGAATTTTCTTAATATGGCAAATGATTGTAAATTCTTGATGTTGTCATTATAAAACTTCTGTGTGTCAGTTGCAAATTATATGGCATTACTAGCACAGTTCTATTTTTGCTATTGTATGCTCCACCCTATGCTTTTTTTGCATGGACGAAGTACTACTTTATGTATATTTTAGTTAGGATACCAAAATTGACTTTCAGCAAGATTCCCATGAAGGTATTCCAAGAATTGCCCTTACTGCTCGTTTCTGCTGCTTAAAAGTCAGCATCCAGTTTACCAAATTTCCCCACAATAGAACACAGTAGAGACTCATGTATGCCGTTTCAGTTACCTCTGTAGAGGCAGTGATCAACAATTTACGTAAGAGATAAATTATGCTTGACAATTTAGTGTTAAGATTGTCAATGTGGGCTTCAAAATTTAACTGAGTATCTAAATGTACTCTTAAAAACTTGAAACTCACTTTTGGATTTTTTTCATTTCTTCATGCAAAGATCTTTTCACAGGTGACACTGTGCTACCTGTTGTGGCAATCTAATATACCTACAAACTACGTTTCACTCGAGTGATTTTTCAGATAAATGAGAGTAAAATAGTAAGTTAGTTGTTTATTTCAGAAAATAAACAAATTTCAACAATAACATTGTACAGATTTACATGTTTTTGAAGCTGTCTCTGGTACAACAACATTGGATTCATATTTCGGTACAATGCCTTCGATTGATGCAAAATTTAATTCTTCCTTTTGTTCCTCGTCTTCTGATAAATAAATGTCGCTGTCACCATCGTCTCCATTTTTTCCAACATTGATAATGAGCTCGTTGATGACCAAATCTCTGGAAGGTTCTTTGGACATAAAGTCATTTTCAATTTTTTCTTAAGTGATCACAAAGTTTCTTTCCTTTCATCGACAGAAAAACTTTTAAAAAACTTGTTGCAAAGATTTAACAGACCTTACTTTGTGAGTGTGGTGTTTTGCATTGCAACAAATTGCTTCATTTCAGCCTATATTATTGCTATAGGATTTAAGCCTGCATGCTAAAACGGCAAGCGAATTACATCGATGTTGATCTCTGCAAATATCCTGTCAGTTTGGTACATTACAAATCGAGGTTTATGTGCCTTTATTATAGTGTTCAGCTCCTTTTTCAACATTTTGTCATGAAATACAATTCCTCTTTCTCGTAACCAGCTTTGGTTGAACCCGAATTTGGATTTTTCAAGTGTTACTTATTGTGATAGGGAGGGTTGTCTAACAGAATAACACTTCTCGGAAGCAAATTAGGTAAGAGTTGTTTTTTTTAATGCATTTTTCAAAATTTTCGTAGTTTATCTGCTGATGATAATCTCCAGAATTTGTATCAGACTTTTATCCAGCTTGCGTTCCAGGAACAAATCCTTCCTCATCTACAGCATTGATAGATAATTGGGTATTATCACTTTTTTTGAAAATTACGTAAAATGAATCTTGAAGTGCACATATATCGTGCGCCATGTTAACTTTTTGGGGTTATAAGTGTTTACCATTCGGTTCCATTTTATTATAGCTTGAAGAGGATATGAAAAATTATATGCGTTTTAAGTTGATAGAGGGAAATGTTATAATAAAGAACGACGTTGTACCCCATATATTTGACTGTTAGCCAAACCGGAAACGAGCCGCAAGAGCCCCGAAAATAAATGGCAATTTATATTTATTCTGACCTTTAAAATAAATGTCAAGTTTAGGGTACATTTTTGATTCTTACATTTTTATGTTTACAAATAGTATGTTTCTAACAACCCACTGCCATAAAATGATCAATGCTACGTTAATATGATAACAAGTTCACTTATGCTGTTGCTTTTACGTTCCTCATCTCCGCCGCGTTGAACCGCTTGTCGCTGTACACAAATTCCATAACAATGAACATGCCTTCAGAAGTCATAACTCATTAGTATTTCACTTTTTCTTGGCGTATTTTAATTCGCTTGTCACAAAATGAACGCAAACAACAAACTGATAAATTGACGTGCTGACGCTGACACGTGACGGGCTGACCCCATATGTAAACAAGCGGCCATTTACAAGACACCTGACGTCACGGCCAATATGTTCGCGTTTTGGCGGTCCCTTTAAATATTCACATTTTTAATATTAAAAATACACCTTACGATCCATTTTTCGAATTTATAAGCTGTCGCAGCTGTTTTGTGGATTAGATGCTACCTATTAATATGCAATTTAATAAAATATAAATACATGGCAAATACCCAATTATTATGGGAAGTCCTTTTGCAACTGGTTTACCTTCGTTAGTGTCATCATTCCAGCGTTTTTCATGGGTATGCGACGAATGAATAAATGTTTCATCCGTATAAATGATGGGCCATCTCTCTCCCAATTTTATTAATCTCCTTTCTAAGAGGTTGCATGCTGCCTAGGTAGTTTATAACTTCAAGGAATTTGTGATACACTTGACGCAAGGTGGGTACCTGGTTATTTAGTAAAATATTATAAGTTAGCAAGACAGATTGAAGGGTTATTGGGTAATCAAGTAGATTTTAATCTTCATCTAAATGCAGTTTTGACCTACCTGTTTGTTTGTAACATAAAAATGTAAGGTCAAAATCATCTAAAGAAATTTTAGACTTTCTATCCTACCACTTCTTTTTTGGGTTGGAAAACATGGTTTTTAATCTGATTTGCCTCTTATTTAATTAGCTTCATTGTAGCAAATCTAACTCCATTTCTGGCAGTGATATGCTCGCATACCTAAATAAATGCGGAAAAAATATGTGTCAAAATTAGAGAAGTATAAAGTGATAACATTGGTCTAGTTAATTTTGGATGAATGGGAGGCAGATAAATGGCAGATTTTAAATTGTATGTGGTTTTGGTTAATCTGACTTTCTTATGCAATTTGGATAAGAGCTTTTGATGTATAAAATGCTTACCTTAGGTATAGGTATAGGTATCCTGGAAGCAACGTCATTGGCTTCTTGTTGCATAAAAGTGATGATGGAATGACGCAAAAATAGTCGAACAACTTTTCTTTAGAGTGTATGTACAGATGCTTAGCTCGAGAAGCAAACCGAGAAATGAGGTAGAGGTAGCAGAGAGATGTTTGTGCATTGCGTACCCAGRTCTCAGGACTCATGCTATCTTAGGTGATTTGTACTTTTTCTTTGTTTTTAGGGATATTTGGCTTTTTCCAACACACTGCAAATGTCAAAATTAAAAAAATAAATGGCCAAAATGGTATACAATTAATATTGTAGACAAAGTGGCCTACATCCGTCTAACTGAACTCAAGTTTTTATTAACCCTTTACTATATGTTTCGGCTGAAATAAATTAAAATAAACAGCCATCCTCATGAGGGAACCACGCATAATGGCCTTTATTGTTGACAAGGAATTAAAAAATGCAAATATTTAATATGTTCCATTTTGAGAAGCCCATATACATTTGGTACTTTTAGTTCAAGTATTTTTGGAAATTGATGTATTATCTGAACTGTCCTATTTTAGCTGACACACTCTAATATGTAAAAAGGAATGTCAGACTTTCCATTATGTCTATCCCATGTCGAAATCATGATTATATTAAAAAAAATTACTAATTTCAACTATCCACTCTGTTTCTAACCATTAATTGTATTTGTTTATCTGGCTCTTACAGTTTATTTTATTAAATGCAGATTTAATAAATAATACATCAATGCTAAGTTAAAAATAAGAAAAGTAAGCAAGAAGAGGATTCAGTGTTTTATTATCACACTTAAGAATATTAACAGCTGTTTTATAATACCAATAGTAAAAATAGTACTCATAAATAAGTGACACTCCTACAAACTTCCACACATTACAAAAGATTGTGTATTAATGAAGTTTATACCTTAAGTGTATCTAAGGTGGATAACATCATAAATATTACAAATTTATCAGTAATAAGGCCTCTTTGATAAAAAAACATTTTAAGACACCACCCACTGCAAGACGCTCATATCCCTACCACCAATTGATACCAATCGGGTGTCATCATGCAGGAAATTCACTCCTGTGACATGACTGCTGTGTCCTCCATATACATGACTTAGAGACTGAAAAATATAAATTAAATGCTTAGTCAATGTTTAACTTTGCATATACAATAGACACACATAACAAATATTTTGTAGTTTGTTGAGAAATGTCACTAAGCATAATGTGTCATTACTCTACAAGGTGTCCCATTTTCATTGTAATTTAGGGTTTCTTGGTAACAATACTAGAAAGTTGCCGTTTAGACAACCCAACTCTTTTATTTTAAACGGGACACTATATATTACTGCATTTTTGAATTCCTCGTTGAAAACAAGCGACACTTTATCAAGCATACATGTTACCTGCAGTCAACTGTTTCGATGTTATATAATGATCTTTGAAAATTTGCGGCATAGTCAAAAGTGACTAATACAGGTATGTCACAAAGTAAAATAGATATGGTTTTCGCTATTCAATATACCAAAAAAAAAAAAAATAACAAATTGTAAAAGAAACATTTTGAGTACAGACTTTTTGCGGATATTTTTGGAAAATTGTATCATGGATAACTTGATTTTCTTAAATACCTTTTTTTCTCCTTCGATTTTATTATTACATGTCTAGGCTTATCTTTAGCTGTTTTAACTGAATTAGTAATTTTCATTTTGCATTTTCTTCTCTGTTTTCACAGCAACCATGTAATAGCAAAACAATAAATAGAACACAAAGTAATTTATTTTACTGTTATGTAGAAAAGCTGTTCAAAGTTTTGACCATTTAGTTCGAAACATGCCAATAATTTTTCTAATGTATGAGTACTTGGAAGGCACTGATCAGAATATTTTTGTTTGTATATAAGAGCAGTCAAAAGACAATTTTTTGACATTCGCCCAAAGTAAACACCAACTTTTTCATTCTGTGTAAAATTCATTTTGATTCAGAGCTACTAGGTCAATTTCTGCTAAGTATTTTGTTTATGTACTTCATATCAAGCTAGCAAACCCTAGTTTATTATTTTTCTGCTACTGTGCTCTAGCATAAGAGAAAATACAAAATAGAAAATCACTAATTCAGTAAAAACACTTAAAAATAGACCCACATATATATTAATAAAATCAAAAGAGAAAAAAATTCGCATGTAGATTTGTAAACCTTTCTATTAAAAAAATCTCTATAAAAATGTTTTTTCTGTATATTTTGATTGATTGTTTCATGCTGTATCGAATGGCGAAAGCTCTTATGTCGCTACCTATTAGTCAATTTTGAGTTTGATGCAAACATAAATTTTTTCAAAAAACCTGAACTAACGTCGAAACGGTTGTTTGTAGGTAACATATGAGTTTAACCAAGTGCCACACATTTTCAACAAGGAAATTGAAGATGCAATAATATTCAGGGTGTTTGATTAAAAAAAAGTAGAGTACACAGTGAAAATAAAAAAATATTTTTTCTCTCCAACAAATAATAACAAACCTGGAGAAGAATACCCGACCAATGGCAGACCCTGTAGATACGAAAAAATTAAAGAAATTTTTTATAAATATTTTTCAATTAAATCTAGTGGCATCTTCAGAATTTTTTTTAATGGATTCCATTTATGATGTATAATATAATATACATGCTTCCATGGACACCCTGTAAACTTTTGTTTTTAACACTATGTTTCCTGATTACTTCTATATATTCCACCCACTTAAAATTAAATAAAAAAGTTGTTTGCTTTCAATGTGTAATACCTTAGGTTGAGTAACAGGGTACGAGTAAAGCCTGACTTTTCCAAAATCATCTCCCGTAACCATCAGAGTGGACTCGTGACTGCGATCACAGGCGTTGACATCAGTACCATCTGCATTCTCTGGCCATATACCAATAGTAGTAAAAGTTAAAGTACAAGTATTGGTTGCCCACTCCATATCTTTCATTGACGCACTGTGGGTTATTTGTCGGCAGGTAGCAGCATTCCCTACAAGCAAAAAAAAAGGTACTTTAAATAATATTTTTTTCAACGAAACTAAGTCACTTACAGTAAAGTAGTTCGTAGTCTCCAGAATTACTCCTTATTGTTTGATTATCAGTTGCCCAATCAATATGTGTAATGAAACTTGAATGGCCCTAAAAAGACAATTACATTACGAACAAAACAAACACAAATCCTAGCCATGTTACCGAAGAATTGCCAGATTTACCCCTATTTTTCTTTGACACACCCTTAGCAGCGTGCATTAAAACCACATGTAAAACTGTGCAATTTGGACAACACAAGAACTTAAAAGAAAACTGCATACCATGCATCTTCCAATCCTGCTGTAGCGATGGCCATCATCCGTCACCTCATAGATATAAATGTGGTTGTCTCTGGAACCTATTGCCAGCATTGAACCATCAGGAGAATACTGTATGACCGAAATTGGTTCAACACCATCGCCGTATTGACCAAGCAGTTCTCTAGTTTGAGTGTCGTAAACCAACCACCTGCCAGTGACGCAACCAACAGCCAGCACATTTCCGTCTGAGGAGAAGCCCAGACTTTGAGCTTGTTCCTAAAAAAACAGTGATACAGACATTTAAAAAATTGGCAAAACCACTAGTATTCAGAGTATCTAAACTAATGTGGAAGTGTCAGTGCAAAATAAAACCAAATTGCAAAAGTAAATGTAGTGAAACTATTGTATCATGTTCAAGGAGATATAAACTGCACTAAACATGTCGCTGTCATTCTAACTCAATTAGCATGCGAAAGAAAGAGTATGATAAATACTAGTTAAAGTAATGGTAAATCAAAAGGACCAAAGGATGGAAGCTTTGCCCAGAATTCAGGGATTCTCAAACAAAGGTAAAACTTATACTAAAACACAATATAAAACAAGTTTATATGTTAATTTGTAAAAAAAAATTACATCAGTAATTAACTATGGGATGTGTTGGATAAATCAGTGTTATTTAAATGAATTATAAATCTTCATACAAATAATACTGTTTCCCCTTGAAGTGGAGTGTGAGGTTGGTGTTCAGGAATTAACTCGGGAGCAAAGGCCGCCATGCCGGCATTCACCCGTCGATTGCACCAAGAAATCTTTAAAAGTGCACAATCCGGCAACGCCGCGTCCGATTATAGATTCCTATATAACCGATCATAGATTCCTGTATTACAGATTCCTATATTGCCGATCACATATTCCTGTATTACAGATTCCTATATTACCAATCACAGATTCCTATATTACCGACCACACAGATTCCTATATTACCGGCTACAAATTCCTTTATTACCGATCACACATTCCAATATGACCAATAACAAATTCTAACATTACCGATTAAAGACACCAATGTGAAAGAGGTCATAATGCTCGCCTTTGCCGAAGTGGTTTAACAATTGCTTAAATCTTTCTTGGAAAATGTGGGATGCATAAATAAATACCTACATAAACGTCTAAACAATCCTTATGAGATTAAAAAATGGCATTTAAATTAATCACACATTTATTGTGTATTTGCAAACTACTGAAACTGTATGGTGAATTTCAACCTTGTTTTGACTCTTGAGTGTAAAAACACGTTTGTGTTTAGTAATGGGTTAAAGTGATCTTTTTGCTTTAAGACTTGTTAAAATGACTTTGTTGGACAAAAAAAGTTGTGACTTGGCAGTGAAAGATGGAAAGAAAAGTTGGAAATGGATGGTGAAAAGCTCACACTATCTTTTAAGAGGATATTACAATAGCCATAAATGGTTGACTTACTAATTTCCAATGGGATTGAAATTAGACAACAAATCTATGAGCTGCACAAAGTCAATTTTCGAGTGACAATGAACTCTTTAAAACTTCATTTGGCATCAGCAAGATTTCTTTACAATGGCAGAGTATCTTCTTTTAAGAATCTAATAAAGTCTATAGGTTTTAAATATATGAAACATTGAAAACAGCAGTTTCTTTGTGAAAAACCTTATATTGTAGCTAAAAGCAAAAAGTATATACAACTTTTGTTTTCTTGATGAAACGTGAATTTTTTCAAAAGCAGAATATAAATACACATGGCAAGATGACTCATTACTAACTTTGAATATAGAATGCTCAAAGGTATTATCTTGTAGATCTTCAAATAGCAGTGAAAGGAAAAGATACATCATTTTATAAGCTGGAGGAAAAAGTGGGTTTGTAAGAAGTGGAAATGAAGAAGCAAAATAAATTTTTTGTTCCAAAAGAAATCTTAAGGTTATCTGAACATCATGGACCCCATACTATTTAAAGACAGATTTCTGAAAAATTTTTACTACTACTGGAAGAACGGAATTTATGTAAAACGTTACATATTATTCTGAAATAATGGAATAGATTCTTTTTCTGACTAAAAAACACCTCAAATCAAATGTTGGATCGATGATCGGTGCATCAATGCAGCAGAAAATTTTTAAACTTTTAGATATTACACATCAACACAAAACTATACAGAAAAATTATATAATAGATGAATTATGCAGCCATGTAGGTATGCCACCTTATCATTGTCAATGCAAACCGATTTAACATGTGCAGGTAATTGTTGAAATTTGCTATGACCGAAATATTAGACAAAACATGTTTTTGGTGACAAGGATGTGAAAGAAATGTTAAGGAAAAAGGGGACAATTTATTATTAATGTAAGGAATGACACTGACTAATCTGAGACATCCGATAAAGAAAATGAATATAAAGTGCTAGCATGTTTGACTAGTAATCAAAAGGTCCCGGGTTCAAACCCTGGTCAGAGCTGGCAAGTCTTTAAAGCTCTTATAAATACTTTATAATATTAATTTTCTTTTATTAAAGTTTGTTTTAAAAAAATAATGACAATAATTAGTAAAATAGTTCTATACTGTATTTTAATTTGAGGCCTTAACAATTTTGTTTAGGAGTCCCTGGTTTTTAGGTGATTATTCCTTTTCTTTGGTCCATAATAAGACTACAAGTGTCTTTATATCCAACAGATGTACAGTACAGACAGGAATCTATCATGCTCTTTCTTTTGCATGCTAAATGAGTGAGAATGAACATAATAGGGAAGTGTTTAGTGTTACACGTGTTGGACATGGTACAATATTTTCACTATAAGGTGGTTCTCTTTATCGGTTATGTGTCACAATTCATAAGAAAAACAACAAAAGTTCGAAAAAACACAAGAAAATATCCATAAAATTACTGTTATTAAGAAATATATCAATGTGTGACACAAACATCCCAAGTAAGGGGGTTTGTGCCCAATAAGAGGTATTTAGTTTATCTTCAAAGTCCAGTTTTTTAAATACACTAGATATCAAGATGCTGTAACAGTCTATCTTATTTTTTCATATTTTTATATAGAATATAGATACTTGTCACGGCTTTATAGGTTAATTTTACTGAAAAAAATAGTAGTTAATTTATAAGAAAGCAATAGGAGACAGAACAAAAACGATCTAAAAGTTTAATACCAGAATCATTTGTTAAAAAAAAATGTTACCCCAATATCCTTGCTCCACAAGATGCTGTGAGACATGGAATCCCACATAGTCACAATTTTATCATAGCCAGCTGTAGCAAATTGTGGAATACTTGGATGTGATGCGAGACCCCATACTTCATCTGTGTGACCCAATACAATTGGCTGGAAACCCAGATCTTCTGTACCAATTATTATACAGTTTCGGGTTGTACCGATAAGTAGCTGAGAACCTCTCCCTTCAGATATTACTCTAATGCCTCCATAATGATGTTCAATCTAAGAGAAAATTATAAGTTAAATTCTTGAATAATGAAATGTTTCCTAAATGTTAAAATGCACATTAGACCCATTTATTTAGGTATCCCAAGAAATGTAGCAGTAATACATTTCTAACTAGTAGCTTTGAATATAGAATGTAATAGAAGGACAATCCAATGCTTTTAAATGTAACGCTAGAAAGGGCGTTAGAAGCTCATTAGTTGGGGCGTTAGTACTGTAGAGGCGCTGTCTTGGTGCTGCAAGCGCATTTACAGATTCTAACAGACGCCTCAAATAATGAACAGCAACCACTATGTCTATTCACCATTAGAGACGCTGATTAGGAATCGTCGGCTGGTAAAGCAAAAAACGTAAACTATATAATCGGCCGTACATACGGTTACCAAATTTTCATTTATATCAGTACGAGATACTGTAGATTGACTGAACCTAATGTTACCAGCAAGCTATTGTTTAAAAGCGGACTAAATGATACCCTCTAAATGAATGTTATTTCTATTTGTGGTGCAACATAAAAATACTATTTGTTATAACAGTTTATAAGGTTTTTCGAGAGCGCCGAGCGCGTTAGGGTAGGACGAGCGGAGGAAGTAAAACATTTTTTTTGTATATCAAAATTATGGTAGACTTTCAGGTGAAATGGAAATGACAGCATGAATTACACACAGGAATCACGTTCATAAAAAAATAAATAACTAAATACGTTAACCGCAGACAAATTCTCGAACGCGATGTATTGTAAGGCAAATAAACACGGGCAAAACATAAACTTCAATCCGTCGTCAATGGGATTCGGTAATCGGGACGCGGGAAACCCTAAGGAAATTACGATGTCTTAATAATCCAGCATTACAAGTGAGCTCATCCGTAGTTCGGTCTACGTAATAAGTTGCATTTCTAAACTGTGAGATTTTTTGAGTAATAAATACTGCGCCAATAAAAAATGTCAACTTTACGAAGTGGTGTAAAGTGCAGCTATTTTAACTGTAATAATAGTGCTAAATATGTAGAAGGACTACGTGTGTTTGGCTTTCCAGTGAAAGACACAGAAAGATGCAGAAAATGGATTATTAATAGTGGTAAGTAACCCTTATATGTCCTAACTGTTTGTTTTCAAATAAATATTTATACACAAAATTGAGAAAATTATTGTTTTTCCATTATTTCTCTACAATATTTGTGTAACAGTTGGTAAATTATGTTTTTAGTTTATTCTGGAATTGGTTTTAAGAACAATTGCTTTTTAAAAGTTACCACAGTTGTTTCGGTAGTAATGTACATTGCTCCATTTTCTTTATGAATACTTTATGCCATGTTTTTTTCACGATATGCAAGGCACTCAAAATGTTCTACAAGTGTAATGTCTTAAACTGAGCTTGCCATATATTTTTGGTAACAAGGCTGGGATCTATAAATTTTTTTTTCGGCAATTTGTTTCAAAAATAGTAAACTTCTTTATTTTTTTCTTTTGAAGAAAGTGTTCTGTTTATTATAACATGTATATAACATATTCCATTTCTTTATTGGATCGATTGGAAGAAACATATACAATCTTTTTATAAATCGTACAACCTTGTAGCAATATAAAAGCAATGTGTCGATAAAGCAACGCATGAAATTCTAAATACTGCTTATTTGCAAATATTGTAAAAAAATCTAACATAGGTAACTTAACAAAAACATTGACTACCATTAGTACACTATTGATACTAGTTGACGTTTTTCTTATTTTTGCAACTATCTTCATTAATCCAAGATATTCGACAAATGTTTGGTTGAATCGAGAGGAACATAAGGTACCAGCAGGTCTAACCCACATTACTCACTTGAACAATTTTTTTGTTGACTAGGTGTCATATTGTAAATTGATTGATCACACTTTGAATATTTGCTTGCCTACTTCTGTATATGATTTTTTAGACGTCATGTGTGCCCATTTTGATTGTTTTTATGCTCAAAATAATAAGTGCTCGAATGACATAAAAAATATATATCGGGTTTTGTATAAAAAAAAACATTCAATGAGGTCATATATTTTTCATAGTAATAAATTGCTCTGTTTCAGTCGTTTCAAAAACTCTTTTCAATTCTTTAGTTACCTGTTTCAGCAATTTTTCGAATTTTTAGAAGTAACCTTATTTGAATTTCCTGCGTTACTTAATCGATATTTAGTAGAAAGCTGGAATGCAGTTATTATTGTATCGAACATCTTCATTGATTAGTAAATAGTCAGTGGTGGTATATGGGAAAGCGGAAAAATGAAAACCTCAAGATGTTCATTTGTCAATATCTTGCGATTCTTATTTTGCCCTTCTCTATGCTAAGAAAAGCATACCTACGGTTCTTGAATCGCATTGCAATATCTATAATTAACTAGGGATTTAACTTTTACGTAATTAATGCTCCTAAAATATTATAAACTATGACTCAAGTTTGTTTCAGGTGGAGTTATATTTAAACAAATCTGGAGTTTTTAATGTGCACTTTTTTCCATTGTATCAACACCAAGCAATAATAGGGTATGATCAGTAACTAGGAAGGGCACAAATAAGGGTTGCATGAAGCTGATTAATCTCCACCAATAATCTTAACTTTTATTTATTTTGTATTGATTATTGTAATTATTTTCAGGTAATGCAGAACTAATAAATCTGCCGGCAGAATCATTGAAAAAAAGGTTTTTGTGTCATTACCATTTTCCTTTATCTGAGTTTATGCATCCCGGCTCAAAATATCTCAAAAGAACGGCAGTTCCCACATGTTATAATGTGAGCGCAGCGTTACAAACAGATACTCCAGGTCCCAGTAGTGAATATAGCGCACCAGATAAAATACCCTCACCAAAAGTTCTCACCCCAAAGAAAACATATCTTAAACATAAAAGTATATCTCCAACTACATCTGAAATTCTTCCTACAGAATCGGATCTGTCACCCAGTACACGCCATTTTTTACAAAACGTTACTGATTTGCCCACACCAGAATTAAAAGGAAAAAAGGTCAAACGAAAACTTGTTTATTCAGGTGATGTTTCAGAAGGCTTAATTACTCCCAAACGAAGAAAAATAAGTGAATTGCAAAAAACAATTGCTCGACATGGAATACTCCTAAAGAGAAAACGAACCCAAATCTCACGATTAAAATCAAAACTGGAAAACAAGATATTTATTACCGATATTCTGCATACTCTGCCATATCCTTCACAACATTCAAAGACATTAGTGACAATGCAACTATTGCATAAGAAAAAGGCTGTGTGGAATCAAGACGAAAAGGAGTTTGCAATAGCTTTATATTATAAATCACCCACAGCTTATACATTTCTAAGAAGGAAAAATGTAATTCTACCTGCTGTATCAACAATAAAGACATGGATAAGTGTTTCCAAGTGTTTGCCAGGTTTCTGTGCGGAGCTATTTAAGCAAATAAAAGTAAAGTCTTCCACAATGTCTGGAATGGAACAAACGTGTGTTGTATGCATAGATGAAATGGCCATAAAGGAATCTCTCGAATACTCTCCTTTACTAGATCTCATAGAAGGCTACGAAGATCTTGGTCTTTCTATTGGACGCAGTAATAAGACAGCCAAAAAAGCCCTCGTCTTCATGGCCCGGGGCTTATACTTCAAATGGAAACTACCACTGGGATATTTTTTAAGTAATAAAGGTGTTGATGGACCAAATCTTGCAATACTCATAAAAAAGTGCATCGACAAATTGGCAGCAGCATCATTGAAACCGCTAGCTATTGTATGTGACCAAGGAACACCAAATGTTTCAGCTATCAAAATTTTGGGCAGTACTACAGAAAAACCCTATTTCCTATATAATTCACATAAAATWTACACCATTTTCGATACACCACATTTAATTAAATCCATTAGAAATAACCTTTTAAATGGTTATTTTCAATATGAAAACAAGACTGTGCGATTTCAAGATATAATAGACACTTATAACATTGACAAGGGAAGTATTTCGGCACGAATGCTTACAAAAATTACTGATGCACATATATCACCAAATGCATTTGAAAAAATGAATTGCAAGTTAGCATTGCAGATATTCAGCAATACCATGGCTGCAGCACTGCGTACATGTTCTTCTACTGGTCAGTTGAAAAGTATTTCTGCTTTGACTACTGCAGATTTCGTTGAAATGTTGGATAAGACATTTGATTGCTTGAACAGTCAATATCGTTTTTCAAGAAATCCATATTCCTGTGCAATGTCATCAAAAACACCGATTGTTGCAGAAACATTGAAAAATGCCAAATACGTTATGGAAATTATTCAGAAAGTTAACTTTAATAGTGGCAAAACTTCGCGTCCACCATGTTTTGACGGACTTATAACCACTATTAATGCAATACTTTCATTACACGAAGAACAGGCAAGCAATGGCTTTGATTACCTTTTAACGTACAGGATGAATCAAGATATTTTGGAAAACTTTTTTTCGGTAATTCGACAAAGGGGAGGGTACAGTCGTAACCCTACTGCCAGAATTTTTAGGTCCTCATTTAGAATTGCTGCGATTAGGAATTTAATGCAGCCTCCGGAAAGTGCCAATTGTGAACAAGATGATGACCAATATTTGCAAGTACAGTCGGTAACCAATACTTCATTACCTGAATCGTCGGCAGAAAATATAGATAAACAGACAGACAGCGTTTCTGGTTCAGAATCCTCGTCTAGCTATGAAATTCAGCAGCCAGAGGCATCATTTGGATTAATTCACAACACAGCAGAAGATTGTGCAGCAACCTATTTCATAGGTTATTTGTGTTTTAGATGCATTAAAAAATTCAAGTGCGCAGATTGTGAAGAGTATTTAATTAAAAGTGATTCCAAACTTACAGAACTAAACGAGTTGTTTATTTTAAATAAATTATACACTACAACTAATTTCAGTGATTCTTCAATAGCATTGCGCTGCCCACAAGGCAATGTTGTGGAAATACTCACTCAGGCACTATCCATTTTTGCAGATGCATTTCAAACATATTCATATGAAAGAAAAGTTCTGCATAAAATTTATAAAAAAATTGTTGCTAGAATAGACCCAACATTTCTTGCCATAGACTCTAGATGTTTGCAACATAGACAATTCATAATAAACCTTTTAATTAAGGTCAAAATATTTAAAGAATGTAAATGGTGTCTACCTGTTAATCGACGCTTCGCAGATCAAGCCAAGCCGCATCAAAAACTAAAGATATTAAAAAACTTGTAATTTTTCTAGATTATATTTATGTTTTTTTATCTATAGGCATCAGTGTTTGATTTATTTGTTTATATAAAGAATAAGGTGAAAGATTCGTTTAATAATACATGTATTTTCTTTTTTTATTAATAACTTTACAACATGCTGTGAGAGTTTCCAATTCCTGTACATAGTTTTGTTTTTTGGAAGGCTGCTTTGTTTGGCCACGCAAAATAAGCTTTTGCTTACTGACATATCAAACATTAACAATCTTTTTTATCTTTTGACTTCAATTTATAAATGTTCAAAACCTACTGCGATCTTGTCAAAATTACTGGTTTCTAAGATTATTGTTGAAAAGAATGCATCCTAAGTTGGTTATATTTATATCTATTTTATTTATTCTGAATTAGTCAGTGTGTTTATAAAGTTTGTATTTTTTATATAAAAGTTCTTAACCAATTTTTGACGAGGTACATACGTAGTTTATATTTCAATAAAGTAAGCATTTTTAAAATCACTTCTTTCTTCTGAATACGCCCCATATTTATATTTTGCCTGGACTGAATTCCAAACTGAAAGTTTTTTTTAGCTTACCGAACTGCAAGTACATATGTATATACTATAATATTCTATGTTCCTTCAAAATAATCCTTTTATAGTTTGGTGGCGAACAATTAATTTTTTGTTCACATAWAGATTTTAAGTTTTATTCTTTCCGCATCTTCTAACGAAATGAACTTCCTAAAATTGGCTTGATTAAAACAAAAATATTCTTCAAGTTCTCAATTTACGTACCTACCACCGTTAAGAAATACCTACCCAGTTTTGAATTTAAGGAAACGTTTTCTTTCGTTCTAAAAATGTTGCTGACGACCGGCGCCCGCTCTAGGGTGGGCAACTAACACCCACATTTGTCCTTAGCGCCAAAATTTTGGGGGGCGGTGAATTTTTGCTATACCTAAGTGTGCGAAAAATATGGATGTGTTAAATACCCGATTAATAAAATCACACCGATTTTTTCGTTCGCTAATAATTTTGGGTATATTTATATTGTCTAAAGGCTAATAARGATATGTAAACTAATAACTACAAGTTATTGTATATATTCTTAATAAAAGGCGGCAATTTGTCTTTTTGTCCGGGGCGACGTAACCGATAGAGCGGGCGCGGTGATGAGCGATTCTTAAAATAAACTTGAATGTTGAATAGAAATTCGTCTCAGTGCATGCGCTAGTGCAGGTGTTCATTGAGGCAATAAATCACATTTTATTGCATTTGGAGACAGGTCCGGCCGCTAGAAGAAAGCGCCATCTCGTGACCTATTGCGGCTCACATGTGTCTGCTATTATATTTAATAAGTGTTCTGATCCCTACTAAATACTAAACAATTAAACCCTTTAAAGCACATATGCAACCCACCTTACCCGCGCACTAATATTCCCGTAAGCGTTGACCTTCTATTACATTCTATATTCAAAGCTAGTAGTCTTTCATCTATAGCACACAAATTTTGGTGCATATTCCAGACATCAAAATGTAAAATGGTTTATATATACAAGTGTACAACTTTTTTTTTGCCTTTTTTTAATGTAAAAAAAACTGGTTAAACATTTGTGATTGTCTATTGCTGGCCACTACTTTTTCCTATATTTCAGACAGCTTACATATACTACGTTGAAAAAATATTTCTTACTTCTTCATAAGACTGACTGATCAAAACAAGTGATAGTCAAAGGCAGAAATGTCTGCAGAATATAATATGTGGGGCAAGACTTTCGACTTCACTATTTCCAAGTATGTCTTAACCATTTTCGCGACATGGTGTTAAGCTTTTTCATGCGCAAAATCACTTCGTAATGATCGTACCAATTCTTCTTGACTTTGACATGAGTCTTTATTAAATAAAGCTTGCACTTCTGCATCTTCGAAAGCCTTCTATCATCTGCCACTATGCCGCTCTTCGAGAGAAAATTACCATTCTTGAAGTCGCAGATTTTTTCATACTGAAGTAGAAAATTAAAACATCCCGCAAATGACAAGAATTTGGGTCGCAAACTGACATCTTCAAGTGAGCATAACTTTATGATGCAGACACAAATTGACTAATGTTTCTATAGGGTTATATTGACAGTTGCCCAAGTTTATTGCAAGATGTTTATGATCTATTTATTTTGACTACTACTTGCCACTAAAACCATCTATAGAAAAACGGCGGAAACCAAGTTGTACACCTAATAAATTACACATTTGTGAGAGAAAGGTTTGTTTTCAGTATAAAGAAAATTTAAAATAAACAAAATACAAATTTTTGGGATGCAACAAGTTGACAATAATACTCTTTACTTTTTAAATGGGAAATAAAATAAATAATAAACTGTAATTAACAACATGATTTTATAATGGCAAATATTCAAAATTTGTATCCTATCTCCAATAAACAAGCAAATAATTAATGTTAAGAGTTGTGAGATTGTTGTGTTTTTTTTGGTTTATTATATGCAGTATATTAGCTTTTTATAAACATTAGACAAAAACTGAATTGTAAATTGTATCAAGCAGGTTTTGTATTTTGTTCAATAATTATTTTAGCTCTCCTTTTTTGGCATGTGCCTAATTCCAGGTCGGAAAAATAAATTACAGTTTATTAAAAAAATGTGGTATTCTCAGGTAGTTGCATAACAGAGAATAAACTCAAATTTTTCTTGAAAGCAGTTCTCATTCTAAGGATAAAAACACCCCCGCTTATAGCTAAGATCTATATAAGAAAAACAAAGTTATAATATTAAAATGCATGTCTATGCTGCGCTGTCCGCACCGCAACCCACTGCAGATAGATCTGTTTCACTGTCATTACAGCTCATCAGTTCAGTTTAGGTATAGTACAGACAGCATGGCATAGAACTGGTTTTGCCTATATACCAAAGGCTTGGTATGGAGTAAGTACTTAAAATTATTATACCCCACAATTTTTAATAACCCTGTCTAAAAGTATGTTTGCGAAACTGAAGTTTACTATAACTTACCTGAGTTTCTTCTCCTGTCTTTGCCAGATTGGAATCATACTGAACGAGTCTTCCATCTTTACCGCCCCCACTCATAACATTTCCATCTTTCAAAACACATATGGAAAATATAGATCCCTCATGTACATTTTTTACAAACTTAATTATAGTGTTGGTTCCTCTGCCCCAAACCGCTAAGTTGCCATTTGAATCTCCTGTAATAATATCACCGGACTGCAGGAAAGCAACACAAGTGACATATCTCGGTTTGTCTCTGCTTTCAAAAATTCCCATCTTCTTGTAAAGGGTTCCTCCATTATCCAAAGTCCAGAAGGCTATATGCGACTTGCCACAAGTTACTATACAATTTCTTTCTAAGGGGTGGAATTCTGCTGCGACAATGGTGTCGACAGATGCCTAGAAAGGTTTTCGGTTAGAAAGAGATGTGAATAGTATCCATATGTAACTTACTTTGGTTTCAGTTATTTTGTACCCATGTTCTCCCTTTTGCCAATCCCATACTGATATATTATGGTCTGGAGCTTCATCTATGGCCACTAAGAGTGCGCCCCCATCAGCCTTACTAAATGAGAGGCAGCAAACAGACACATCAAACTCATTCATTCCTATTACAGAAATTGTGTGCAGTGAAACAGAGTTCCATATCCTTATATGGGGCTAAAAAAGGTTATCAATTAGTATATGGACATACTTATTCTAAAATTTAACTTTTTACATTATAAATTATCCAAAAAACAAACCCGTAGTAATGGGACACAACCACTATGTATAGAAATTCCAAATTTATTTATGATTTTCTTTAGCAAGAATTAAACAGCTTAAGAAATTATTTCTGCCTTTTTTTCACTTTTGATAATAATTATTCAACAAGTATACCAAGTTAAAAAAATTAAGGCATTTTTAACAAAGGATAACTACGAAATCAGTATGCTATATTTTTACCAGAATCATTTTTAGACATAGTACTTAATTTTTTTGAAAGTAGTTTACAATTAAATGCTCTGCCCAAAATAAGTTCAAGTTTTATTTTTAGAAGTTAAATTTGTCAAGGATTTTATGGAATTTGAGATTCTTATTGAGCATAGTAGACAGTAAGGTGGTGCTGTATATCAAATATTATTTGAATATAGAAAACTGCAAAMAAATAATCGACAATTCTAAAATGCTAAACATTCTCTATCTCTAGAAGAAAATGTTTAGGTTGCKATAAACAATGAATAATTTTTTTACAAAATGTTAAAATTCTGCTACAAACACGCACTACTMTGTACTAGTGTACGTAAATTCTCTTATCAACATTCAATAAGTAGTAATATATCACACCATTAAAAAAAAATAAAAATTAATTGAACCATTGCCCAAACAAGTATAGATAGAATAGCCTGATATTCAACAACAGAGTGTTGCTCACCAAAAGTCTGAATTTAATTTAAATTTCAAATGGACAGTCATTCAAGCCACAAACGTTCATAAAGACCAAAAGAGGAAAGTTATCCTTCTGGACCTGCACATATTGTTACTGAAGGAACAATTAGAGTTTCTCAAAGATTTTTCACTTAAATTAACAACCCGCTCACTAAAAAAATTATTATAATTACCAAACATAAGATACTGTTATGGGTTAACAGGCCATGCTGGTTAGCACGTTTGACTAGTCCTAGTCAAAGCTGGCAATACTTTTTCAGTACAGGGTGTCCCATTTTCATTATAATTGTAGTGTATCTCAGTAACTATTAATGCTAGAAATTTATTAGGAGGTCACATATTTGAGATATAACACAAACTTGCATTGTTTAAAAGGGAAATCATAGTTGGTTTTGCTATGGTTGAAAAGGCCTATTTATTCTGATTAAAAAAATTATACATTATTAGGTTTACTTTAATTAATTTTGGAATTACTAAAAATTTTTTGTAATTTAATCAGATTTTACGTTTACATCAAGGAGGCTATGGAATAAGAAAACCCACGATATAATACAATTTATATTATTAAGTAAAAGTTTTAATTCATTAAAAATAATATATGCATATTTGAATACATACATGACTCCTGAGAGCGCTCATGCATTTTTTGTATCGGTAATCTAGAAGGCCATTTAACTAATGAAAATGATTGTTTATTTGGAGATATGTAAGTACCTATGCATTGTTTATCGTCACATATTTACATCTATTTTGACGAAAAACATAAAACTTCATTAAATTATTACAGAAATTTGAGTAATTTCAAAATTAGTAAAAAAAGACCTAACAATGTATATATTTTCTTAATCAGAAAAATAGGTCTTTTCAACCATAACAAAGCCAAGTATGGTTTCCATTTTAAAAATGCAAGTTTGTGTTATATCTCTAAAACGTGATCCTCTAAAAAAATTCTGAGCAGGCCACTGGATTCGGAATAAAAATATATATAAAAAATGTCTGTACAGTTTTTTTGTGTCTATATAGCCAATAAAGGTATTGAGAACTAAAGAAATGTTACATTATTGGCTATGCCTTTAAAACAAAAGACAATACAAAAATGGCGATAGTATAGCTCAACTCACAACAAAAAAGTAATAAAGTAATGTCGAAACCCCAATGCTCTTAACCCATTAACAATATTATGTTCATAAAAAATGCATTCAGACAATAATCTTTCATTATAATTACCCTTGCATCCCTCCTGTCATGACCAGCACACTGCCCGGTTGCAACAAGCATTTTGTTTGGATGGATGGCCAAACTAAAACATATTCTAACATCAGGACCACCATTTATTACTCAAGTAAAGTTAATCATACCTCTTTACATCATCAGTATGGCCCAAGTAATGCCTTTGACTTTGCTCCTCCACATTATAAAGAACAACAACTGCAGCAACGAAGTAAACCATCTCACCAGTTGGTAATAGGTAGAGGTTTGACCTGCAGTCTCTACCCCTGTATCCGTATACCCAGTCCATTCTTAGCTTCTGTGGAGGTACTGTTGCAACTTTGGTAATATCATAACTGTCAGCGATCTCTGAGGGTGCGTATAAGATTACAGGACGACCCCGTAAGTACATTTTGAGCGAGTGGTCCTCCTCGTTGTAGGTGGCATCTTTAGTACTGTAATAAATGGAGTATTAATTAGTTAATTTTGTTTTGTAATTGATAATATTTACTAATGAGATATGAGTAGTAATAAAGCTTAAGTAATGATTTAAGAGATCAGTAAGATTAAACACTTCTTGGATTTTCAACCATATTTGGTGTTAGGTTATCAAGAAATTTAAAATCCAAACAATAAATTACAATTGACATTTTGATGGAAGACAGTCTTCCTTCCGCAATGCATGTGGACATGGCAATTGTTGGACACTTTATATCTGAAGAAGATGGAAATACACCATCGAAATGTGAATTGTAATTCATTGTTTGGATTTTAAACTTCTTGATAACATAAAACTTAACAGATCAATAGATGTATGTAAAATTTCAGATTTGATTTGTTGAAATAAATTACCTGTATTTTTTAAGACGTTAAAAAAGTTTAAACATACGCGAAATACAACCAACAATGGACGATGTTCGTTATGTTTCTCACAAATAAGATATTTTGAAGTCTGAATATTGGTGCGCAATCTGCGACTGAACAAATGTTTAATGTAGAGTTGCCCACATTTTTGTTTGTCAACCACACATGAAAGTGGAACTGCCGTAATTTTAAATTGACAATGAGCATTCTGAACTCTTATACAGTTGTTTATAAGTTGTAAGAAGAGGTAAAATCCTATTCAACTTTATTATTATGGTGTGTGCATAGCTTTAAAAATGAATATAACTTGAGCACTGAAATCAAGTAAGTTTGATATTGACAAAATGCCTCTCTAGTTAAACTTTGTTTTAAGGACATACTTATTGCTGGAACCAAGCAATAATTTTGTATTCTGAATTTCAAGCCGTCCATAGAAATACATTATTCCATTTATTGTGAAGCACTTTGTTTTGATCATTTTCGCCATTTCAAGTCGTCCTTATGATGACACTGTCTGTTTACAGGAGTTATTATTAAGTCATCGTTACCATCAAATCAGTCAGTCGAAAGTACTGATCAAAATAACATCACGAAGTTTGATTGAATGATTCAAAAATTAAGCTCCAGGCTACTCACATTTTTCGAATGATGAATGAATAAATGCTAATAGACCATTCCACTTAGCATTTTCAATGATTTTGATAGTAAACCTCACTATTGCAAAGATACTTTGCCGAGTTTTTGGGAAAATGTTTCATTGTTGTACCCAAGCAATAGATTAGTAAAAATACACAAAAATTGTAAGTACAAGAAATTCGATAAGTATATCGGATTTATTTTGGTGCATTAATTTATTTTTATTTATCAATTATTAGAATCAGTTTCTTGTAAAATATGTACAAAAATTTCCAAAGCTGGGCTACAACTACGGATAACTTCCCTTAAGGATAACGACATATAACAATCTGCCATTTGTTACGCTACAAAAATTGCCCTCTTTATTAGAAAGAGCATGTTTCAAATGTCACCGGTAGATGGCGGCAACCCTTGCCCTTTTTTTGTCATAGTGTTCAGAATGAAACACATATAATATCATAGATTATATTATATTATAGAATATTCAATATAAGGTTTCAATGTGTTCTGAGCAGTTACAACATGAAATAGGTTAGGTGCTCATTTTTTTTAAATTAAGTACTATTTCACACGTTGCATTTACCTTTTAAGCATTTATGACCTTATTTTAATTTATGACTGGCTAAATTCAAACAAACAAATAAATGTGTGGTAGTACACAAGCTTCTTAATTGTTATATTATGACGATAATCTCAAAGCTTGGTAGGTATTTGTAGTTTTATCATTTGAAATAAAAACAAAACCTAACGTTTATCCAGTAAACTGTAAACAAGAAATGGTTTCACATTGTGACACATTCATATTTTTAACATGTGGCGCCACCTAGCGGCAGTTTGTAAGAACCTAAAAACTTGAATTCGCCGGCAAAAACAGGGTCGCTCTCGAATCGTTTGTTCGGTATCTTATCTAGTTATTCGTAGCACCGTAGCTACAACATATACCTATGGTCTTCTGATCAGGCGCGTAACCAGCTAATGCAAATATACGCGCGATTTCTCGCCTACACCTACGCCTAGTGAAGGACTCCATGGCACGCGTACTACAGGTTGAGAACCCCTGTGTTCAACAAAGAGGAGGAATATTATAAGAGGCGACACTTGAAAAAGGAATCACTTTTCCGAGAAAGACAAAAAAGACTCCGATTTGAATGTCCGGAATCTTGGAGTCTGGAACAGTCGTTGTAAGGTGCGAAAGGTTGAAATCTCCTACTAGGCTGTTACCGAATTGCAATATCTTTTGCAAGGCTAATACTGTTGATGACGAGGAAGAATGCTGTTTACGCGTAGATAAAAATGTGGCATACCTTTAGCAACGCTTGATGAGATGCTGTGTGGCGGTCTGATGAATGGATCATTTGCTCAAAAATAAAAAAAACTGTCATTTCAAATTACAATCTTGGTTGCGTTATCTGTTTTTTTTTGTGAAAAAATGGAACGAAGAATAGGAAATACTCGATCAGCGCTAATGCGGAAATTTAAATGTCGAGCCAGATCTGACTCCGATTTAAAGGGACGAACGCGTTCAAAGTCATTGGACGGCATTTTCAAACGAACGATTTTAAAGGAGAGTCGCTTCTTAAAAATCCCTCCTCTTTGGTGTTAAAGGGACAATATAAAACGTCATATTATTGGTTATCGACGATTGTTACGTCACATGTCATACAAACAGTCGGCTGTCAGTATCAGTTGGTTGCATGTCGTTTATCGTGTTTGTGTATGCTTTTTGCAAGTGAAGAGTAAAATATTATGTTTTGAAATTTCTTTTGTGTATAAGGATTTGTGAACGTCAGTTCACTCAATATCATTTGTAGACATATTTTTGGTGACGAATTCCGTGAATTCACGAAATTAGAAGTATGAACAAAGCAAAAGCGTAAGTAGGTATTATCTTTTTTAATAAAGCAAATATAAATATGATGAACATGAAATTAATAAATAGAAATGCAAGTTGTCGCCCCAATCATGTTGGATCCGAAAGCACTGGGGGCGTTAGCACAGAGCGGGAGTTGCTTTGGTTTTAATTTTTCAAAGTTAGATAATAAATCATGCATTTCATGATCTAGCAGGTAGATCCGCTAGCTAATACAGAACCTCTCCATTTTCAGCGAATCCCAGAGGCGGGTTTGCTAAAAGAGCAGCCTGCTTTCAGAATAGAAACCTAGGAGTTGTAGGTTACTTTATGCAAAAAATTGCTCTATTGTGGCGATGCAGCACGCAATTAATTGAAATCCCAAGTTCCGTGCACAGCGCGATCGCCGGATTTAATTAAACCCCCATGACTATTTATTAATAGGAGTATAAATTAAAACTTCTATGTTGTTTTATGATAAAAAGCTATATGTTTGTATTTAAAATACTATTTTTCATTAGCCTTTTAAATTAAGTTTTTTTTTGCCTCACCCTGTAGTGCATATAGTTGCCGTCTTCGATCTTTGAGCCTACGTCATACGTCTTTGTTGTTCCTTACAGAACTGGGGACTTTCACAGTGACTGAAAAGGTAGGTAGGTTATTCTGCAACGCATTAACTAAATCACCTGTCTTTCAAATCTTAGTCAATATTTTGTGCTCATCAATCTAGATATTTGTGTTTGTGAATTGATGACGTAGGCCCAAAGATCGCAATATTAGGTATATATTTAGAGCGTTAACATTAACAATAATGTTAATTCATAAGCAGTTTCACGTTCATCTGTTACGGATTTATAAAGATTAAAGGTTAATTTAATCCCCATCAGCTAAAACAGTGTGGCTGTTTTAACGACATTTTCTTTGCCTTATCACAGATGTTAACGTTCTGTAGCACTTGTAGCTCTTCTCCTATCTGGCTAACAATCAAATATGTGCGGAACACTGCCTGCTTTTATATAACATTTCCAAGGACTAATTTGAAACCCATGTAGTATTCCATATCTTCCTCTAAATAGTTGAAAAAAAAACCAGCAGAATTTCAATCCTTAAACATCATCTTACATTTATTATACCTAAATTAAAATGATCTTCACAGTCGCTTTAACCATTCCTTCCTGTGCTATTATTTTTAAGAAATTACAAAAAAAGAACTCTGACGCTACCTTATCATCTATATATAACATCTAATAAAATGATTTAAGCACTAATTCAAACTAATGTATATTAAAGTCCTTATATTGTAGAAAATACTGACGTTTTAATTTTTTAAATACCCCTGTAAAAATTCTGCATAAATTATAAGTGTTTAAAAAATTAACTACCATTTCACAGGTAAGGTGTGGTATTATTAGTGACGATTACCACGTAAATTGCAAATTATACTTCAGTACAAATAGCGAACTTCATATAACGTGTTATACTTCCAAAACTGCTAAAAACCCATAATTTGCTAGTTAAATCCCAAAATCCAAATATAGGCCCAAAAATTCGTAGATCAGCAGATCTAGGTGGAGTTAGTAACATGGTTGTATACATTCTGTTATTCCCAGCGGTAGCCTGAATTATATTTTAAAATAAATTTAAAAAAATAATAATCGGATTCATATGCAAAATATTGGAGGATAGCTAGTTTTATCCGAGTTTTCTACCAACCCCTTGTAGCTTTTTCACCTTTTTGAATTTAAACAATCGTATTTTTCATTTTATAGAAAAATAATCATGCTATTTTTTCAAGATATCCTAAATTTATTGGACTGCATATTAGTATTACTGTTATTATTAACAATGAAGTTGGTATTCCTGATTGCAGTTATAAATTTAATACTAATAATGACTAATATGAACAGAACTCTACAATTCCTCTATTACTGCTGATAAAGTATATAACAATAGTAAAATTTCAGCATTTTTAAACTATGTATGACAATAGTATATTTTGGTGGATTTGATGCACGCGTTGACTATGGTCTTAGGTTCATTAAAAGTCGAAAAAAGAGATGGCGCCACAATTCCTAAAAGTTATTAGATCATAGCCATCACCGTTTTTGTATTTGAAAATTAAATTAAATTTTGTAGGCGGTACTTTAATTTTCGCCTACATTCCTTGGACTGTCATTGGAACAATAGGTTCTAGAGATTCATCTCTGTCAACTGTCCTTTAACATGTCTACAGGGTTTTTTCTCTAGTTTTCTCCATGGAACTCCATAACGGATGGGGCTGGAATTGTTTGAAAATCTAGATTAAACTAACTTTAGCAACTGATTTTAGATAGCACAACTGAATGCCTGGACAGTTCCAATTCTTTTTGTCGTCCGCCAGTCTCCCCTTTCGACGTGCTTTCTCTTTTTGTGTCAAATTCCAAGGATTTCTGTCGTATTAGTAGTTTTGTACTAATTTATAACCACTGAATATGGTGAATTTTTTGCGCACACAATGCTTTTTTCTTCAAGACTGATACAACTTCGGTTATTTCACGCAACTGAGATAAAGAATGAAATTTTGGTATTTTTTTCAGGTAACACGAAATTGTACATACAATAATCCCACACACAAAAACAGCAAAAATATCGTGTTTTAAGCAACTTTGTTGAATTTGTAAATATTGTAATTTTATATTATTAATTTTATACGTAATTTCAACCATTATTTTTTTTAGCAAAAATGCCACAGTGCTGAACCAGGAAAGAATTGAATTTTAGAAAAAGCGGAGCATAATTAAAACACAATTAAATTAGCAGCACCGGCCACAATGAGAATGATTAATAGACGTCGTTAGATTTGCCGAAATGTATATATTTCAAGCTTTTGCGACGTTGTGCTGTTTAATCACGATTAATTAAATATAGTGCATTTGACGCATTAGGTATATTGATCGCAGCTTCTTCTTTTTGTAAAACAACTATATGTTCAACGCAAAACACTACATTAACAAATAAAAGTCCTAGCACTATCCATAGAATAATTAATAATAAATAAGTTTTGCAAATTATTGTTAATAATACATTCGAACCAAAACATACACTGCAAAAGTATAGTCAATTAAAATCGGGAATTGAATGACATTTGGGTACTCCCTATTAAGGCCACTGACTTTGTAAAAATCAAATTGTTCCTGATTGTTCTAATTACTAAGATGCAATTATCATTAAAATAATGAGAATAATTTTTCAGGATACTTCGTTTCGAAAATTTGAGGGCTTTATTGTAATAAGTACAAAAATATTTGCAGGAGACTTAAAAGTATCTTAATGTAAAGGGTTTAAAAGCAACTACACATTCGGTGTAAAGCCACTTAATTTGTGTTGTTCAAATGTGTATTATTACTTAAGCAACAATGGTGACTTTCTATTCCCCTAGTTTTAGAATATTGGGAATTCTTTGACACTTATTATTTAAAAAAAACTGCAAAATTATAATCGCATCTGTATTGCAACGAGAAAACATATCTGTCTTTGTTTATTCAGCGTCAATAATAGCTTAGCAAAATGCAGTTTCAATTATTGGAGTAATTTGAAGGTCTATATATTGTTAAGACTGCAAATTGTAGTAAATTAGGTTAAATCAACTTGTTTTCACTGTAAACCCTCAAACAGCGACTTAAAAAAGTTGGTACGATGTAGGTAAACTGCATTAATACATTTACCTTATAACAACACCTTTAATCCATGTGAAGTGTAATAATGAATGTTTCTAGTTGCACTGTCAATGGTTATTAGTGTTTTTTGGTCGCCTAATTGAATATCGATGGCAATGATAGTCGGTACTTAGAGAATCAATAGGTCACTTGTCTAGGCCATGACAATTACCGTCTTTTGCATTGTCCACAAATCGGTATCAAACGTACCTACATGTCGTATAGATACACGTTGAAAAAGAAAAAAAAACAGTAATCTGAGACACCGTAAAAACCAAGGAAAAACTATAATACCCAAAACTACCATATCTAAATATAGAAACTAAATAATCAAGCAGAACTATTTTAATTTACCTTCCCATGTTTCAATTTTAATGCGCACTTCTTCAAAGCTTAAGGTGACCTTTTGCAGACGTGGTGCAAGCAATTTGCGGTTCAGAATTTTACTGAAGCAGATCAGAGTGAAACATCCGCGTCTGCTACGACTGGCTGCTCTTGTATGACTAAGGAAATACCGTATCACAACACTAAACACTTGTTGGCTTGTGGTTGCTATGTTGTTAGTAGCACGCCATCAACAGTCATTTGTGGCAAATTTGGGCTAAGTACAACAATACTGTAAGCGCAGGCTATGCATTATTTCGTATATTCATTAATTATTGGTCTAATAAGTACAGTCATTTGCTTTATGTAACTCAATTCGTAACTCGGGTTTTGTTTGTGTAGGTTAGTCACAGTTTCCAATAAACGACGTCACAGCGTTATTAGAAAGCCTAATCTGGTATAATGACAATAGGGTTTGGCAAGGTGTCTCTCATTTTTGATCTGTTACAACTAGTATGTAAATTAAGTCAAATTTCAACTTTATGGGGTACTTTTGAAATCCACAAAAATAGTGTTTGCAATATGTATTGCTTTTTTACTCATTTCTATCTTTGTTAAAATTACGCCGATCACTAGTTCGGTTTTTGTTTATTTTTGACCTCCATTTCATCCGCTTTTTAAACTATTACGAGCATAACAGGTAATTGTACAATGTCAGTACTCGAATAATCCAATCAAGGTGTGTTTCCTGCAACTTAATTGTGTTACGCCACAGTTCATCCGTATTATCTACTAACGCTGCACTCTTGAATTTATGACGATTAATTTGAGTTAATATTTCTATTGCATTTAATACGTCTGTAGGACGTATGACTTTCTTCTATATATTTTTTAATAGCAATCCTCATTTTATATCAAGGAATTTAAAACGGTACAAATTTTAAATACGTTAGGATAAGTAATTCATGACTATGAAAAAAAAGAGAAAATAAAAACGATTTTACGATTTTAAAAACAGTTAAATGCATGAATGGTATTGATAACAATACATAAATTGAGCACCGTTGCATTGATATTTTCAATGGTTTCTCTAAATTATTATAGGCCTAGCGACGCATACTTTTTTATAAATCTTCCCAATAGAATAATTTTGGGATCTAATGACCTGTTAGTCAGTCGGGTCTCATCTCTAAGCTAACTCCATTAAAAAAACGCTCGGAGGTTACTGTGGAGGTAATCTTTTTGAAGAAAAAAAATTCAGTAAGATCAAGTTCCTGTAGATCTGTAAATATAATGCTATTGGTGCTGGAGGAGGCCTCATTGAAAAAAATCTAAATATCTTGCTCTTGTTAGAGTCACATAAGAGAAATTGGGGTGAGACCGGTGTGAAAGCAGCAGCCAAAGATAGCAGCCAATTTTTCCGAAGTTACACGAATGGACATAGGCGTGCGTTACATACAACGTATGTATTAATATTAAACGCGCCTACAACGCTAATAATTAGAATCATCACATTTATTTCAACGTCGTATTTGTTACGAAGATTATAAGTGACATCCCCTTCCGATGGGACCCAGGGAGCAAAACAACCCCGAAAATATTGTAAAAATTCATATCGCGGAAATCGCGCATACGAAATTATTCAAACTTACACATTTATTTTAGAACACCATATTAACACAACCCCGAAAACACTGAAAAAATTCACATCACGGAAGCAGCGCATAGGAAATCATTTAAACTTATAAATTTATTTTAGAACACCATATTCTACATAGTGTATGAGTGGCATCCCTTCCGATGGGATCCAGGGGGTTAAACAACCCCGAAAACACAGAAAAAATACATATCACGGAAACCGCGCATAGGAAATCATTTAAACTTAGATATTTATTTTAGAACACCATATTCTACATAGTGTATAAGTGACATCCCCTTCCGATGGGATCCAGGGGCTTAAACAACCCCGAAAACACTGAAAAAATACATATCACGGAAACCGCGCATAGGAAATCATTTAAACTTAGATATTTATTTTAGAACACCATATTCTACATAGTGTATGAGTGGCATCCCCTTCCGATGGGATCCAGGGGGTTAAACAACCCCGAAAACACAGAACAAATACATATCACGGAAACCGCGCATAGGAAATCATTTAAACTTAGATATTTATTTTAGAACATCATATTCTACATAGTGTATGAGTGGCATCCCCTTCCGATGGGATCCAGGGGGTTAAACAACCCCGAAAACACAGAAAAAATACATATCACGGAAACCGCGCATAGGAAATCATTTAAACTTAGATATTTATTTTAGAACCTCATATTCTACATAGTGTATAAGAGACATCCCCTTCCGATGGGATCCAGGGGGTTAAACAACCCCGAAAACACTGAAAAAATACATATCACGGAAACCGCGCATAGGAAATCATTTAAACTTAGATATTTATTTTAGAACACAATATTCTACATAGTGTATGAGTGGCATCCCCTTCCGATGGGATCCAGGGGGTTAAACAACCCCGAAAACACAGAAAAAATACATATCACGGAAACCGCGCATAGGAAATCATTTAAACTTAGATATTTATTTTAGAACATCATATTCTACATAGTGTATGAGTGGCATCCCCTTCCGATGGGATCCAGGGGGTTAAACAACCCCGAAAACACAGAAAAAATACATATCACGGAAACCGCGCATAGGAAATCATTTAAACTTAGATAATTATTTTAGAACACCATATTCTACATAGTGTATAAGTGACATCCCCTTCCGATGGGATCCAGGGGGTTAAACAACCCCGAAAACACTGAAAAAATTCACATCACGGAAGCAGCGCATAGGAAATCATTTAAACTTATAAATTTATTTTAGAACACCATATTCTACATAGTGTATGAGTGGCATCCCCTTCCGATGGGATCCAGGGGGTTAAACAACCCCGAAAACACTGAAAAAATACATATCACGGAAACCGCGCATAGGAAATCATTTAAACTTAGATATTTATTTTAGAACATCATATTCTACATAGTGTATAAGTGACATCCCCTTCCGATGGGATCCAGGGGGTTAAACAACCCCGAAAACACTGAAAAAATACATATCACGGAAACCGCGCATAGGAAATCATTTAAACTTAGATATTTATTTTAGAACACCATATTCTACATAGTGTATGAGTGGTATCCCCTTCCGATGGGATCCAGGGGGTTAAACAACCCCGAAAACACAGAAAAAATACATATCACGGAAACCGCGCATAGGAAATCATTTAAACTTAGATATTTATTTTAGAACACCATATTCTACATAGTGTATAAGTGACATCCCCTTCCGATGGGATCCAGGGGCTTAAACAACCCCGAAAACACAGAAAAAATACATATCACGGAAACCGCGCATAGGAAATCATTTAAACTTAGATAATTATTTTAGAATACCATATTCTACATAGTGTATAAGTGACATCCCCTTCCGATGGGATCTAGGGGGTTAAACAACCCCGAAAACAATGAAAAAATTCACATCACGGAAGCAGCGCATAGGAAATCATTTAAACTTATAAATTTATTTTAGAACACCATATTCTACATAGTGTATGAGTGGCATCCCCTTCCGATGGGATCCAGGGGGTTAAACAACCCCGAAAACACTGAAAAAATACATATCACGGAAACCGCGCATAGGAAATCATTTAAACTTAGATATTTATTTTAGAACCTCATATTCTACATAGTGTATAAGAGACATCCCCTTCCGATGGGATCCAGGGTGTTAAACAACCCCGAAAACACTGAAAAAATACATATCACGGAAACCGCGCATAGGAAATCATTTAAACTTAGATATTTATTTTAGAACACCATATTCTACATAGTGTATGAGTGGCATCCCCTTCCGATGGGATCCAGGGGGTTAAACAACCCCGAAAACACAGAAAAAATACATATCACGGAAACCGCGCATAGGAAATCATTTAAACTTAGATAATTATTTTAGAATACCATATTCTACATAGTGTATAAGTGACATCCCCTTCCGATGGGATCTAGGGGGTTAAACAACCCCGAAAACACTAAAAAAATTCACATCACGGAAACAGCGCATAGGAAATCATTTAAACTTATAAATTTATTTTAGAACACCATATTCTACATAGTGTATGAGTGGCATACCCTTCCGATGGGATCCAGGGGGCTAAACAACCCCGAAAGCATTGAAAAAAATCATATCACGGAAACCGCGCATAGGAAATCATTTAAACTTACACATTTATTTTAGAGATTAAAAATCCACCTAGGGACGTTAAAAGTTGGCTGACAGATCCCAGCTTTCTCGAATTTTTTCTTGTGCCGTTGGCGCTGTTAATAATAACGGGTTTAGTTTTTTATAAACTGAAATATTATTGCCTACCTAGTACTGACGGCAAAGATCACAAATGCTGTTTACGTAGTGATCAGCGGGTTTTATTCCTTTGTCAATTTCGGGTTTTGTAAGGACACACTTTTTGTGTGCACTGCGCTTACATGCAGTGCACGTTAATACGTCATTTCCTGCCGAACGGCCACAAAACATACAAGCATTTCCCACCTCGCAAGAATGAGTCAAAAGCATTTTTTGTATCTGCGATCGATATTTACGCATATCCTTGTAGGTTAAGAGGTTTTCTTCCTTGGCAATACAGCGGAAGAAGTAGATGACATATAATCCGCAATTATAACTGTCCTCTTGCCGTATGTGGTCAGGAGCAAGGTGTTGCCAGTTGTCAATGGCAAAGTTGGAATTATGCGTAATATTATGTAAATGCAGAAATTTACGAAATTTTTTAAAATAGATCGAAGTTTTATATTGCGTGCTTCCTAATGGATCTAAAAAGATGAAGGTCTTATCTTCAAAATTTGCTACGGCTAAGCAAAAGTGATTGTTGTTAATAATAATTGGCATTGCTATTTTGGTTTTATTTACTTTAGTGCCATCCATAAAATATTTTGTAAGTCGCGATGAATCACCGTTGTATATAATTGTTGATCTTTCTGTACTTATGACTTGAAACACGTCGTTATGGTTATATAGCCTCAGTGATACATCGACAACTAAACTGCTCAACCAAGATGTTCCATTAAGACTAACGAAATCGTCAATAAGAATGTCCGGCATATTTGAATCTAAATGCTGATATCTGCAAACGATGTATCCTCTGTTGTTTGGAAAATTCTTGTAATATGTGGGATCATCCACTAGGCCGTTTTTTAGTAATACAATATGTTTTGTTGACGTCCATTTTATTTCTGCGGAGGAAAATGTTTCGCCAGGTAGGGCCAATCGGGGAAGCATGTAAAAGTGATAGAACGTTTTTAACTTGTGGTATATGCTGTTCCAGAATTCTTCGTCCCGTTGAACTCTGACAATTTTAATGCCCTTATAAGTGTATAACACGAAGTCGCACCAGAATTTGTTGGACACTTCTAAGCTACCTTGCACTTGGTAGTAGTACGGATGGGACTTCTTTAGATTCCCGGCATCATCAAGGCAGTCAAATCGAATGTCGTTGGGATGCTTTGATTTGTATTTGAAAGGACATTTCACTTCTACAATGCCGTCTGTTCCTGTTACTACAGCATCTGGGGACGCCCCGAGGAAGAAATGTTTTCTATGAATATGTAAACCGGCCTTTCTGCATATTCTGCCCGTGAGGTTTTCATAGGCTGCAATAGCATTGTCTTCGTTATCTATACCGTGCTTAATGGAAGGTACATACGATATGTCTGTTGGTCGCAATACGTCTTTAAGGATTCTCTCAAATGCGGTTTGTGCTTTACATTTGCACACTCGCGCGAAGTTCGAGGCCGTCAAGCGTTTCTTGCGCTCCTCGACCCATATTCGTGAAAAACGTTGTTTACGCGTTGTCACCTCCAGTTTTCTAATTTCATCTTCCGTCATGTACAGTGAATCAAGGAACTGATTGCATTTTTCAGACAAGTCGTATGATTTGTTCTCTTTTGCTAACAAACCTTCTTCGGTATTTCTACAGCACATTTTGCACATGAAACTTCCACTAAAAGATTTGTCGCAAGAGGTTTCGCAGTGTTGATGTATCCAACCGTCCGCAAATGTCACACTGAACCCAATCTACTGTGGTGTCCAAACGCGCATATCCACAATACAAACATCTAGGTTGGTCGTCTAAAATAATTTCAGATTTATTTTCTATTGCTGTCTTCATGGAGTGTTTTTGCTCTTTTAGATAGCGGCCGGTAAAATGTGTGTCTCTTATCGTTCGATGTCTTTTCCAAGTTTCTTGTGACAGTCTTTCATCAGCATCATCTATATGTAACTTCCTTTTATTTTTTGCAGTCAACCCGGACTTTCCGATATCCATTTTTGCTTCTTCGTATAAAGACAAAACGTACTCTCGCAATTTTCGTACAAAACGGGAACACTTTAAATATTTTTCATTGCACAGTACATTCCTTTTGACGTTTCCGAAATAGTTCTCAACTACTGAATTGCTTATTCTTTCAACTGTGTGAGGTAAATGTAGACCAGTCCACAACGGGCAATATGGAACATATTTTGTGAGGATAACTTCCAAAATTCTGGATTGTAGTATTCGTTTATATTTTCCTTTTCCGCTTTTGCATTATTTTGAACCGACGATTCGTGTATTCTCTTAAATAGTTTGTAATACGGGCTGCTTTTATATAATGGACCATTCAAATCGTCATTATCATCTATTTCATCAACAGTTAATTCTTCATGAGAATACGTTTCTCCGTCGCAGCATAAAAGTAGCAAACTAAAATGAGCTTTCTTTGCGTTTGTGTCGTACATTTCAGAAGATAACAAAACACATACATCTCTAAACCAGTTTTCTAGAGATTCTATGCTTTTCATTGTAATTGCCGAAGCAATCAATTCCGTAAATAATTTTATGCTGTAATGAATTCTTTGAAAAGCGACTTATGTCATTTATGACCATTTTCATAAAATGAGCACAGCACAAGTGAATCGTTATAAACGTAGTGCTTCTAACATAGACGTCTTTCAATGTCATCTGATAAGAGTAGTTCAAATAATCAAGCAGGGTCATACGGTTGAAGCTTTACATACTGCATGTAAGCTGGCAAAACTAAAGTCTGTGATTACACTGCTGAATAACGGCCATTTGTCATTTTCTTCGCAAAGGTTCTGAAGTCGTGTAGTATTTTGAAGATTGCTTTGGAATAGTGTACGGAAGAAATCATGTCAAATATTGGGAAAACGCGCCCAGCCCGGGATAGTCTTATTACCGCAGAATAGAGGTACACTCTTTTTGAACCTGAGGGATTTCTTACAATTCCACCAGTAGCATCAAAGTGTATAGGTAACCATTCTTCTTTTGCTGACTGTTTTTCTAACACATTGCAGTTGTTGAATGCTGTACATTTTAATATTGAAGGAAAAGCGACTTCTTTTATGTACTCTTCGTGAACGTTTTGCATTTCAATTATATCCAAAATATCATTCTTGTCTCTGTCCAATATAGATGTCGCTTCAGCCTTAATTTCGCCGCCAGGGTGGAATCGGACTTTATATCTTGTAGATTTCCTATTTTAACTAAGTTCTTATCAGAAGAAAGTATTGTTCTTCTTTTGTATTGAGACGGCTTAACTGATAAAGTTTTTTTTCGAATTAAGCACCTTTCTATTCCCTTAACGTAAGTTGTGAGCTTTTGTTTATGCAATAGTTTAACGAAGTGCTAAACACCTTTACCCTTCTGTTTTTGTCTATCACGATCTTAAATTTTTACAGGAATGGTTGTTGTGTATGCAACTGGCAAATAATTTATATTTTTTCTTTTTTGAGATACTTTACAAAGTTTGAACGCCAACTGGGCATGTATTATTGACAAATTTCACTATACGGTGCCCTTATATAAAATGGATAGTGCTTAGAATTCAATTTGCTACCGTCATAAATTACTCGCCACATTTTATCATCGATACGAATTCTCCTTCGAAAACAGTGCAATCTTTGTAATTTAAAACCACGTTTTCTCTCAAACTCTCATTTTTTGAGTTTATAGGTAAAACTGGAGTACCTACATTTGCATCAGATAAATCCAACATTTCAGTTGGTATGTCGAAATCTGCTGTTGTCACATCTGCATGAGATGTGCTTTCATCCAATACCTTTTTTTCTAACTTAGGAATTGGCGATGGTACATCTACTTCTATTTGACCATCAGACTTCGAGAAATCTTCTTTTAAAGGAGTAGACGTATACACACCATGGAATAGTTTTCTTTTGCAAGATAATTTAGGAGATTTATATACAGATAATTCTTCATTAATTTTTACAGGCGTTTGAATCTCCAAAGCGCTGTTATAATTCTTTGAATTATCGCTTTCATTATCCCGTGCGTTTATATGAGTATCACCACAGAATAATTTATCTTCTTCGAAGATTTTGTGAGAATTAATTTCCGCACGCCAAAAGCGGTATAGTTGATATCTATTTTCTCAATGTATTCCTTTTTAACGGGAGCAGTGCGCACATTTTTACCGAATAAAGGGGATTTGCTTTTGACCCTGTGGGAATTTATCTAAATTCGGCCGGACATCTGGTGCCTAGGCATATCCAAAGCAACTCTAAACTCCTGCCACTGTCCACTGGTTTACATGTGCATCATCTCCTAGAAACAGTCGACTGAAACCTCTTTTCCTTACATATTTAACCCTATACACTACCCTAGGGTACTTATATTCGGTTTTTGGAAAGTAAGACGACACCCTTTGAAAAAAATCATCCTTGGGTTTAAGTTGCAAGTACATTGTTGGTACGTACATATTGGCAGTTCCCTTTTCACAGACATTAAATATCTCTTGCAAATGATTGGTCTTTACCTTTTTTGAAAAACCATTTTAACAAGCTGAACCCTGTAATATGCAGGATACACCAAATCAAATGCTTAACAATACACTACTATATTATTTACACTACCCTACTAAACCAACAACAGTAATAGTAACTACTATAATTTGTAACGC